>JAMPIV010021032.1:0-332306 GCA_024509875.1 Oreohelix idahoensis | reverse complement strand
TATATTGGTAATTTCCTATTACTCGTAGGTTTTTGATCCGCAGTGAATATGGGTATTTTAGATTTATCTCCCTTTAAAATTTTTTGTTCCGGGCATTTCGCGGGGTATCGAATTGGGTTTCCAATTGATAAGTATCGCACTACTATTATATATTCTCTCGCTGTCTTTCTTTCGCTGTTATTCATTCTTCCATCGCTACATCACGTTTTTTGCTTTTTATCAGGTGTTTTTGCTGGTGTAGGCTTTAATATAAGTATCGCACTATTATTATATATTTTTCGCTGTCTTTCTTTCGCTGTTATTCATTCTTCCATCGCTACATTGGTGGATCCATGATCCATAAGTAGCAATAAAGTAGGCCTAAGTGATGATGACGATAAAAATATTTGATACCAGCTGACTAATACATGGTAGTCATCCTTCTCTTTATCAGGCTTAGCAGCAGCTCTTACGCTCGCAGTAACAATAGCCTATGTGAAACATGTTTGGGATTCAAACCCTCTACGCCTGAAGGCATTCATGCTGACAGGATGCTTTATACCACTGGCTGGAACCTGTGGCCTTATGGCATATATAGTGTTGGCTATATCACAAAACCAAGGTGTGTGTATTGCTTATAATTTTTTTTTTTTTTGCATCTTTGTAATTTTTATTGATATCAAATGCTACAAGAAGTAAAACAAGAAATACACCTGATTGGGATCAAAAGTACATCAAAAGATAAAACAAGAAAAGCACAGAGCAATTTTTGGTATGGTCAGTTGCTGTTAAAACTGGAAATGAATTAGTTTTTAAAAGAGCTTAGATAATTTATTCTTGCCTTATAGGGTTGGTAGTTAGTTGTTTTTACATACTTTTAACTTTTAGTCTTAGATTTGACATAATGTGAGACCATGGCTTCCTTGAGAGAATTGATAAGCTTATGGTTCTCTGTAGTATGGGATTAGTCTTTTTTTTTTGTGTGCCGTTGAGAGGCTTGGTAGTTTGTGATTATCTTTGATCGTCATTCAACAAGGAGCCACAACCAAAGCTGGTATTCTGGCAGGAAACCTCCTTACTTGCTTCCATCTGCTGTTGTTGAGGTGGTTTCTGTTTGTTTTACATGATGATGTTCCTAGTGACATGTACAATGTCATATTAATTGCCACTTCACATCACAATGTTTCACTTCTTGCTTTTGTAGTTATTTTAATATACAGACATAAATAAACAATGTGGATGTAGATGACATGCCAAGTGATTTTTTATTTTCTGGTATGAGCATATTGTATTACACTGCTTCAGATCACAATATGTCACTTATTGCATATGCACTTATATCATCTTGTCACATATATGAATACTTGGCATGAATATCAAATTCCAAGTAATGTTTTGTTATCCTGCATGTGCCATCATTTTCTGGTATAAGCAGATTGTTCATTACACTGCTTCAGATCACAATATGTTACTTATTGCATATGCACTTATTTCAACTTCTGACATATATACACACTGAGCATGAATATCCAATGCCAAGTAATTTTTATTTTTTATCCTGCATGAGCCATAAATTTTCTGATATAAGCAGATTGTTCATTACATTAGTATTGTTTATAGAGCTGAAAATATTGATAAGTTGTACTGCGTTAGTCCTCTGTAATATTTTTATTACAATATTTCAGTTCTTGTTTAACCTATTTTTTTAACACATATGTCTATGCTTTGTTACATTTTTATATTTTTCCCCTTATTAAATTTGTCAAATGCTTTAGTATTGTTTATAAAGCTGAAAATATTGAAAAGTTTTACTGCATTGGACCTCTGTAATATTTTTATTACAATATATTATGAGTTGTTTGTAGTTTAACCTATTTTTTAACACACATGTCTATGCTTTGTTAGATGTTTATAATTTATCCCTTATTAAATTTGTCAAATGCATTACTATTGTTTATAAAGGTGAAAATATTGATAAGCTTTACTGCATTGGTCCTCTATAATATTTTTATTCTAATATATTATCAATTGTTTCTAGTTTAACCTTCTACAAAATTAAATACTTCATCACTAGGCTAATTGGTGTTGTGTTGTGTCTTTTCTGTGCTGCAGTTCCATTATTTGTTTACTTATTGTAAGTCCCATTACAAAAGAAAGCAATAGGTTATGATAGGTTTTTGAACACCACATTTGAAAGCTGGTGTTTTTGGGTGCAAGGTATACCCAATTCACCCCCATGTGGGTTATAATTTGGGTATATAGTATTCATCACTCCATATAGTGTATTATTTTGTTCTTTGTCTTATGTGTTGGCTCTTCCATGATGTAATGTATCTGCCTTTTGCTGTGGCAATGTTTAATGTATGTGGTTGTTATGATTAAAATTCATAACGATTATGTATGTATTATAGTAAGCTCGACAGGGCTCCATTTCTGATAATTTTATAAGGAATTACTCATTAATAAAGGAAGTGATGTCATACCGATATGGTGTAGATGCAGACATACATTTTGAAGCAGAAGATTGGGGTGATCGTCTGCTAGAGAGATGTTCATTGTGTTTCAATGTGAGCAGACGTATGTGTGAAAGCTCCTGCAGTCTATTGTGTTTTTTCCTGAATCTTAACATCACTAGGGCATCATGATGCTATGTTGAGGTGTCCTTAGTTTCTTCGAATCTCAGGAAGTATTTATGACGACAATGTCTATTAAATGAAGATATATAATACAAATTGTGAGAATGCCAGGACATCGTCTCCATAGTGAACATTAAGAAGACTGCCTATTACTTCATTTGGCATTGGGCTTATATTCTATGTCATGGAGCTTTGTGTCAAGTGAAGAAAAAACTGTATATCGTTAATATTCCATTTGTGGCGATGTCATAAGAGGTTTTGATGTTAATAAAAGTATAGACCTAGGCTATCCTGGACAAATAGGTGTATCAGAGGATACCAGGATAGTGCCAGATAAGAGACTGGTCTTATAAGTAATACCCCCTTCTCCGAAAAGAGCAAAGGTGTATAGACATCAAAGTGGGGTCAAGCTATGTAAGTTCTCAGAGTAGATGATGATGTACTCTGAATCCCTAACGGCTACCTCTCCTGATCCCAAATTGGTTTAGCTACGGGTCTAGGGGAATGTATTTAATATAATTAATGATTAATTTCAAACAGAACTTCAACTTTAATATAATTATTTAAGCAAGGCTGTATGAAGATTTATGTACAATTTAATTTTCCTGAACCTCAATCTTTTTGGTCAGGAATTCTCAAAATCAAGAAACTGTTATTTACATAATAACATAAATATTTTAGAAAATCTGTTCCATTTCTGTAAAAGGGGTCACTGGAATGACTACACACACAGTTCCTGTTCCTAATACTGATACTGCTGCTAGTTCTACACTGTAAGGTCTGATACTGACTGGCCGTAAAAGGGTTCTTAGCACTGCTCTTTTAGTTCAAACGGCAAAGGCTTGGTCATACGGTCTTTTAGGATACGTCAGCTCGGCGTGTAGTTTATGATGCAACGGCAGAAAACCCCAATAGGTTGTTACTATTTATAGAACGACGCCCGACCAATCAGAGGAAAAGTCAAAAAGTTAATTTTTGAGACTAGTAAATTATGCGGTTCTAAGCGTGTTTGTATGATCTGACCAAATTTTAATACTTTATATTATAGTTATTAGTGGACAGATTTTAATTATCGAAAGTGATAATCAAACGGCCAATTTCTCTCTATTGTTCTATATAGTTTTCCCTTAGTTATTCCTTTGCATTTCAATCTGGGTAATTTTTAATTAATTAAATTGGGCATTACCCTGATGTGATAATATCACTAAATAAAATTTTTCAAAGTTAATATAATTTTATTATGAGGGAATCTTTATGTTTATGTGTTAAGCAATATTAGCGCTATAATTCGAGATATCCCTTTAATTTTAATTATCTTTAGTTATTAAGAAATAAATTATCTACGTTCGGTCAAAAACACAAAATAGGCATTATTTCCACGTCAACAAATATTTTCTTATCACTACAAAAAAGAAAACGATTTGATTGTTTGTTAAATTTGTACTATGCTCTTAGATAAATTTTGGGTGGGCGGTAACTTTTGACTTGTTTCCTAGACAAATTCAAATACACTAGATGAATTGTTGGCGGTAAATTTGACTGGGCCCTCAGACAAATTTCAAATACTGTAGTTATTTATAGATTTAAAAATACGTTAACTAGTTTTTTTTGGGCGGGAAATTTGAGCGTGGTGGTCACACAGATTCAAAATTTTTACGACAGGCGACGAACTGGAACGGACTACGACTAATGGAACATGGAGCACAAGAAGTATAAATGGGAAAGAAGAGGAGCTGGTGGAAGAGATGAGGAAAGCAAAACTAGAAATCCTGGCTATAACGGAAACGAAGAAAAAAGGACAAGGAGTCATGGATCTCGATGGCGAATAACTGCTCTACAGTGGCGTACCCACATCTGAAAGAGCTAAAGGGGGCGTAGGATGTATTGTGACCAAAAACCAAAAAGATAGTATCAAAGGATGAAAATTTGTCTCAGAGCGCATTACGTTTGTACAACTAAAAGAAGGAGAGACTATAGTCAACCTGGTCATAGTGTATGGGCCAAATGAGGATGAGAGAGTAGAGTTCAAGGAGGAATTCTTCGAGCTGCTTTAAAAGACAGATGCAATTATCATGCTCGGAGATTTCAATGCCAGAGATGGAAATGACCATGCTAGATGAGGTGGAGTAATCGGAAGATATGGAGAAGATACTGTCAATGACAATGGAAAGCGACTGCTTAGATTACGCAGTGAGCAGAATCTGATAATTACAAACACAAAGTTCCCCCATAAGCGCATACATGCATACACAAGATGTGAACCAACAAAGAATGAGAAGTCGGTGATGGACTATGCCATAGTCAGGAGGAGCTCATGCAAATATGTCCGAGATGCCAGAGTCTGGAGGGGGCCAGAGATTGGAAGTGATTGTCGTAGATTTTATTGAGATAGGTTCAAGATGTTTAGGGTCCCGTCTGAGCAAAGGTGATAATGATAAACTATGTGAGAATAAGGGGTAAGAAATAGCTTTACTTTTCACAAGGATGAGAGTGTTAGAGAAAGGACAGTCTCTAGATTGAGTAATTGCTCTAATCCAGCCTATCTTACGACAATATTTAATAAGACGCACTTTCTCTCCTGGTATATATATATATATATATATATATATATATATATATATATATATATATATATATATATATATATATATATATATCACTTACACTTCACTTACATATACACAATTCTGTGACATAATACGTACAGACGTGAACCAAGCTATGGATAACATATATTGGGCAGGGGTTTTGACCAACACGATAACTTAAGGTTTAACATCTTAAAAAATCACAACATCAATATTATCTATCAGAACGTATAGTTTACAGACATCAAAATGCAAGAAATTTTTTTAGCCCAATAGGCCCTCCTGAATATAAAATCGAGGTTCTGGGACTGTGTAAAAGAAAGTGGAAGGGGGTAGACAAGAAGAAATTCATCACAGGTGAATTGGTGCTGTCCTCAGGACACGAAGACGTAAGTTCACACCACAGTGAAGGGGTAGCTCTTATGTTATCTAAAGAAGAACAGAAAGCACTCATTGAATGGGAAGCCGTTGGACCCAGAATAATAACAGCAACTTTTAAAACAGCTAAAAAGAAAATAAATATAAATGTTATCCAATGTTATGCACCAACTAATGACAAAGAAGAGTCTGTGAAAGAAGATCTTATACTAGACTAAAGAAATTATGGAAAAAGAAGAGACATCACAATTTATTTTGATGTGTGAGATGAATGCAAAGATAGGTATAGTCAACACCGGCTTTGAAGAAGTCATGGGAAAACATGGGCTGGGAATAATGAATTAAAATGGGGAACTATTCTCAAACTTCTGTGCTTCAAATCAACTGGCTATAGGAGGAAGCATGTTTCCACATAAGAGAATACACAAGGCAACATGGATATCACCAGAACATAGAACGGAAAATCAGAATGATCATATATGCATAAACAAGAAGTTTAGATCATAATTGCAGGATGTAAAGGTATATAGAGGAGCAGATGTGGCATCACATCACCACCTTCTGATAGCCAAAGTAAAAATGAAACTCAAGAGATATGCAAAATTATAGACAACAATTTAATGTAGGACATCTAAGAAATCAAGAGACCACTCTGGTATTAAATTATACTTAAAACCCACAAGCTTCTAGCTAATATTATCGTGCTTTAACACGAGATGTAAATTCTGGTAATTCACAAAATTACGCATGATGAATAAAGGTAGATTTATCTCTAATTATCAATCACTTACCGTATATAAATTAATATAAAGCGTCTCTTACTGGAGGAATAGCAAGAAATTAAATTTACTTATTACAGCTGGAACTATTTAATATGCTTATGTAATAAACACAGAAATCCCAGTGAAAAACGTTAACACGTTAAGACGCTCAAAATTCTAATATATATTATGATTACCACCCCGCAAGAAAAATGACACTCTCCACGAATCTAAGAAATTATCTCTATATAAAAACTCCAAGATTCGCGCTAGCAGATATCACCAATTCCTGGGGCAGACTGCTAATGAGTTTTAGAAGACTGCGCATGTATACTGAATCAGCCCGATGTCCCCATGTCTAGCAAAAACGCACTGGAGCGAATTCTTCGTCCATTCTATTATCAGGCGTTAATCAGAGGTTTCAGATCTCGGCTCTGAAGTCGTACCTAATCGCTGGTGGTCCGCCTCTGAGAAGACAACAAAGGCCGAATGTCGTGGCTGCTAGCAGGATAACTTATTGCATACCAACCAGCAAGCGTGGGAATTCCACTCGAGTTAGTTGTCTTTTTTTATTTTTGTAAGAGAGAAAGGGTTGACTGAGGGATTAAAGTGTAGCTTCATTTTCATCTGTCACAGTGATCACTACCTGCTTACAATCAAAAAGAACAACTGAAAGAGTTTCTCAGCCTAGGAACTGCCCAACATCATGCAAGAAACTAAGTAAATGAATGAGAGAAATGAGCATTAAGACCTACAAGCTGAGAGAGCCAGAAATTAGGACCAGATTTCAGGGGCTTGCTGCCATCAATGGTACCTATACCTTGTAGCGGTATTGCAGCTTGTGTGCCCTGACAATCCCCAGAGCTATGCCAGTGGGACTTTTACTCCTAGTGGGTTCAACCAAGCTGGACTGGTCTGCGTGGGTAGGGGTCAGACAAAAGCTGGTACCATGGTTCTCCAGGTTGGGGGTTTTAGCACAGGGCCGACACCCCTGTCTATGTAAAAATCGCACATGTTACGGAAACGGCAATAAATGAAAAAAACTTTGATGCGGGACGGACATCTGGATTCTCAGGCTTGGGTGACTGACAGTGATGGAAGCCAAAAGGAAGCCACTGGCATGAAAACGGATGCTCAGACAGCAAAACACGAAACCAGAATTGGTTTTTGGAATGTCAGAACCATGAATGAGGCAGGAAAGCTGAGACAGATCACAGCAGATATGAGGAATTACAAACTACATATCCTGGGAATAAGCGAAAGCAGATGGACAGGGATGGGGAGAATAAAAACAGCTGCAGGAGAAACAGTACTTTATTCTGGTAGAGAGGATGGTGAGCACAACGAAGGTGTAGCCATTATCCTTAAGAAAGGAATGGAAAGGTCTTTACTGGATCGGAAACCGATCAACAACAGACTGATAACAGCAAGACTGAGTGGGAGGTTCACCAACACCACAATTATACAATGCTATGCACCAACGAACGACAGCGATGAAGAGATCAAGGATGATTTCTATCAACAGGTACAAAAGGAATGGAAACTGTACCTAGGTACGATCTTATTATAGTAATGGGAGACCTAAATGCGAAAGTTGGAATACACAATAATTATAACGAAAGAGTAATGGGGAAATGCGTCAGTGGAACAGTAATTGAGAATGGGGACAAATTAATAAGCTTCTGCTGTATTAACAACCTGGTCATTGGAGGAACACTTTTTTAACACAAAGAAGTGCACAAGTTAACATGGGAATCACCAAACGAACGAGACAAAACCCAGATAGATCACATAATGATCAATGGCAGATGGAGACTTGCACTACAAGCCGTGAAAGTAAGAAGAGGCGCAGATGTGGGAAGTGATCATAACCTAGTAGTAGCAAGACTGAAGGTGAAACTCAGAGCTGCTGGACCAGTTGTAGCCAAACAGAAAAGATACAACATCACGAAACTTAAGGACCCCCTCACCAGAAAAGCGTTCGTTGTTGACGTAAAGAGACGATATCTGATTACCAAAAGCCAGGAAAGAACAGAGACCGACGATGTCGACCAGAAATTCAACACCATCTCAATAATATACAAAGAAAGCAGCAAATCATGCTTGGAATTCCAGGAAAGAAAGAGCCAAGACTGGATAACACCAGAAACACTAAGCACCATAGCGAAGAGAAAGGAAATGAAAAGAAAGCAGAAGCTAAGTCTCCCAGGTTAAAGGCAATATATAGTGAACATTACAGTCAGCTGGACAAGGAAGTAAAACGTCAAACACGTGCTAACAAAAGGACATTTCTGGATGACCTTGCAAGACAGGCAGAAGAGGCAGAACTGAGAAATGAACAAAGCACAGTCTATAAAATAAATGAAACTATCAGTGGAAAACGAGGTGCAAACAACACAACATAAGAGACAAGCAAGGAAATCTCATCACCACAGCACAGGGGCAGGAAACAAGATGCGCAGAGCACTTCAGAGAAACACTGAATAAGGAACCACCAGAGACTCAGCTGAATGTTCCTGAGGCTGAAAGTGACTTAGATGTAAATACAGACATTCCACGAAAAGAAGAAATCATCACAGCCATCAAAGGGCTAAAAAATGGAGAAGCGCCTGGTCAAGACAATCTAAATGCTGAGTTATTCAAGACAGACCCTGAAATAGCAGCAGAACTATTAGAACCACTATTTGCACAAATCTGGGAAACTGACAAGATGTCCTGGCATTTTCACGCAGAGTTTATTTAAAAGACTTCACTCACGTACATCAGAATACAGCATTCACTTTTCACAATATAAATCTCTAGCATCGAACCAATGAACTATGTGAGCGATCTAGATGTTGAAACACGTTAAAGACTCCGTAGAAATAACACCATCTAGGAGCTGGACAAATATGCGTCCGTCCTCATCGAAGAACACACAGAAAAGGCCCCCAAGTTTCATTAACTTCTGCCAAATTGAGACAGGCTAACGTCTGCTAATTGTGCCCCAAAAGACAATGACGTACTTCCGGGTAACCCGTGTATACAGTACATCAACAACATGGTCTACCATCGATACCCGTCTGATAACGACCGATATGTTATGAGTTTTAATCATAACAATAGTGTTTATCATTCCATGTAGTGTATTACTTTGTTATTGTCTTATGTGTTGGCTCTTCCATGCTGTAATTTGTCTGCCGTTTGCTCTGGCAATGCGTAATGTCTGCGGTGTTTGTCATGTTTCTTCTTCCATGATACCAAATTGTTCTTTTTCGCTATTGACATATTTGTCTGCTGGGCTTTTGGTTGGTTTTTGTTTGTTTGTTTTTTTTTTTTTTCTATATAATTCTTCTACTGGTATTGAATGGACTTAGTTTCGTTTTTTCCCCTTGTCATTCTAATTTTGGTAAAGTCTGAGCGATATCACAATGCGCTGGCCGAACTGCCGGCCACAAAACGTAAACCGACAGAAGAGCATTTTCGAAAGAATAATCTAGACCAATCTTCTCATTCTTCTCATGCTTCTAACCAGAATAACCACAGAGAAACTGGACCTCAAAACCCCCCTCCTGAAAAATCCAAGCTCTACAAAAACAAGTACCCCAACCACAGTAAACAGTCTGATCAACCCGACCGTTCTTCATGGCACCACAGCCAGCGAGGATAAGGTGACAAAGGGAAAACCCCTGAGCACGGGACTAATGATCAGAGCGAGCACACCGAGCCTAAACGCATCGGATGCTTGCTAACAGTCTCGCAAGGCGGAATTATTGACAGTGATTCCCAACCTGTAGATGGAGAGAGACCATCTACGCGAGGTACTGTTATATTGAACGGTTCTCAAACTTTTTCTTTATTTGACACGGGGCTTTCTTATGATTGCATTGTTGCCAGAAACCTGGTTAAACCCGGTCAAGAGACAGGAGAGACCGTCCAATTTTGTGGAGTTTCTAAGAGTGAGGCACCTAGAGCGCTTCCCATCGCATTGGTGGAGATACACTCTGACTTTATAAGAGGTGTTATCAAAGCGGCAGTTATGGATGACCCCATCTACCCAGTCATACTTGGCGTTAGATACGTGTTTATTGGGAAACCGGAAGAGCCGATTGTGGCAGAGGTAACTACAAGAGGGCAAACCAAGAAGGAACGGGAGCCTGCGCCTAATTTATTACCTATGGAACTTAAAGAAGCGCAACGAAAGGACAATACTTTGGACCCTGCTTTAGGAAACTGCCCATGGCTAAGGAACCCAGACAGCACGGGGACTTTTTTTCTAAGGATGGCGCACTTTATCGCAGAACGGGCAAGCCTGACCAAGGTTACAACCAGCTCCTAGTACCGAAACAGTACAGAAGCCAAATCCTAGAAATGGGGCACTCTCTTCCCTTTAGCGGATATATGGGACAGAACGCCACAAACCAACGGATAACTACTCATTATTGGTGGCCAGGAGTAAATACAGATATTATCAGGTATGTCAAATCCCGTGCCCAGTGCCAACGTGTACCACCCAAGCAACGGACACCCCCAGTCTCTTTGGGTGAAACGCCAATAGTGGGAACTCCATTCGAACGGATTGTGATCGACATTTTAGGACCCCTAGAAAGGACTAAAAGAAGGAACAGGTTTATCCTGACCTTAGTCGACACATGCACTTTATGTACAGAAGCTATCCCGCTTACATGCGCTGATTCCAAGCATGTCGCAGAAGCCCTCGTGCAGATTTTCACTCGGTTGGGATTCCCTCAGCAAGTGTTGACGGATAACGGATCTCCATACCGAAACCTGTTGATGGATGAGATCGTTAAGATCTTGAGGGACCAGCACATCTACACTAGGCATTACACTCTGGCCAGAAGTGGGTTAGTAGAGCGTGTTAACGGAAACCTCAACTTGATGTTAAGTAAACTGGCACAAGTGAAACCTGAAGATTGGGATTGTTGTATTCCTGCAGCTTTTTTGGCTACAGAGAATCTCCTCATTCTTCCACAGGATTTCCGCCAGCTACGCTTTTATTCGGCAGACCTATTAAGGGGCCGCTTGAAGCCTTACTCAGGTCGCTGACATACCAGATGGCTGATGAGACAGTTGTCTCAGCAAGTAAATATGTCTTCTTCTTGTCTTCTTTGATCCTTAGCCGCCGACCGTCAAAGTAGTCAGTGGCCATCACGCCTAGTGGCGTCTTGTAGGGCAACAACAAATTGATTCCACTTTGCTCGGTTGGTGGCCATCCTTCGTACAGTGCCCCAACTCTGGTTCATTCCCTGCATCTCAGCCTCCACAGTCCTCCGCCAGGTTATTTTTGGTCGGCCTCTCTTTCGTTTTCCTTCAGGGGTCCAAAGCATAGCTGTTCTTGTGATGGCATCGGGGTCTCTTCTGAGGACATGGCCAACCCAGCTCCAGCGTCTGCCAGCTATGATGGTGTGCATGTCCTCTTGCTTGCTACGAGTAAGCAGATCTTGGTTAGAGATGGTATTCGGCCAAAAGATTCGGTGAATTTTTCTTAGGCATGTTGTGTAAAAAGAGGACAATTTCGACATTTCCTTCTCTGTAATCTCCAGCATTCCGCACCATAGAGAAGCACAGAAAGCACACATCTCTGATATAATCTTAATTTTGTGCTTGTGCTGTATTGGGAGGACTTCCAGATGTTGTTTAGGCTAAAGAAGGCTGTTCTTGCCTTATTCATTCTGATGTTGATGTCTTTGCCTGCCCCGCCGTCTGGTGTTACTATGCTTCCTAGGTATGTGAAGGTATCTGTCTGTACCAGTTGCTGATTCCTTACTGATATGGGCTCAGGGTTACTCACATTGAGTGTCATGACCTCAGACTTCTTTAAATTGATGTTCAAGCCCACCTGCTGGCTAAACTTATTAAGTCTATCCATTTTTTCCTGGATGTGTTGATGTGAATGTGCTAGTAGAGCAATGTCATCTGCATATTCCAGATCTTCCAATGTAGAAAATGTTGTCCATCTTATTCCTCTTGGACTGCCCTCTGTTATCTGGCGCATCACCCAGTCTATGACTGTTTAAAATAGAGTGGTTGATAAGGGGCATCCCTGTCGTACTCCTGTCTTCACCTCAAAGGTTAGGTTGCTCTGCCCAACACTACACGTAAAGTTGGCATAGAGGCTTTTTATGATTGACACTATGCAGCTTGGAATTCCATAAGCCCTCAGTATTTTCCATAAACTGTCCCTATGTATGCTGTCAAAAGCCTTTTCAAAATCAACGAAATTAATGTAAAGCTGTCTTTGCCATTCTGAGCACTGTTCTATAATGTTCCTGAGAGTGAATATATGATCTACACATCTCCTGTTCTTTCTAAATCCTGCTTGTTCTTTCCTCAGTTTGTGGTCTACTGCCTTTGAAATTCTCTGTATAATTATCCTGCCTAGTATTTTGCTGGGAACTGAGAGAAGAGTGATTCCTCTCCAATTATTGCAGTCTGCAAGATCTCCCTTCTTGGGCAATTTGACAATTATTCCTTTGTTCCACTCTGATGGTGTTGTCCCCGTTTTCCAGACTTGTGCAAATAGTGGTTCTAATAGTTCTGCTGCTAGCTCAGGGTCTGTCTTAAATAGCTCTGCATTTAAGTTATCATGGCCCGGAGCTTTGCCGTTCTTTAACCCTTTGATTGCTGTGATGATTTCTTCTTTTCGTGGAATGTCTGTATTCACATCTAGATCGTTTTCAGCTTCAGGAACATTCAATTGTGTCTCTGGTGGTTCCTTGTTTAGAGTTTCTCTGAAGTGCTCTGCCCATCTTGTTTCCTGTCCCTCTGCTGTCGTGATGAGATTACCTTGCTTATCTCTTACTAATGTAATATTGTTTGCACCTCGTTTTCCGCTGATGAATTTAGTTATTTTGTATACTGTGCTTTGTTCATTTCTCAGTGCTGCCTCTTCTGCCTGTGTTGAAAGATCGTCTAGGAAATTCCTTTTGTTGGCTCGGGTTTTGCGTTTAACTTCCTTGTCCAGCTGACTGTACTGTTCACTATATAGTTGCTTTAACCTGGGGGACTTCGCTTCTGTTTTCTTTCTTTTCATTTCCTTTCTCAGTGTTACGGTGTTTAGTGTTTCTGGTGTTATCCAGTCTTTCTTCTTCCTTTCCTGGAATCCCAAGCATGATTTGCTGCTTTCCTTATATATTGTTGAAATGGTGTTGAATTTCTGGTCTATATCATCAGTCAATGTCTTTTCCTGACTTTTGGCAAATTGATATCGTTTCTTTATGTCGGCCGCAAAAGCTTTTCTGGTAAGGGAGTCCTTCAATTTGCTGATGTCAAACCTTTTCTGTGTAGTTAAAGTTGGTCCAGCCTTTCTTAGTTTCACTTTCAGTTTTGCTACCACTAAATGGTGATCACTTCCCACATCTGCATAGTAAATATGTGTCGGATTTAAAGGAAAGGTTGAAACTAGGATGGGATCTAGCAATGACCAACTTTAAGCGAGCACGCACAAAGCACGCTAACCGATACAGGAAAGTCGCGAAAGAAAGAGAACTGGAAGCAGGAGAGAAAGTTTTGGTGCTACTCCCCACCGGGAACAACAAACTGAGGATGGGATGGCAAGAGCCGTTTACCGTCCTGAAAAAGATTTCTAAGGCTAACTAACAGATCTCTATTGAAGGAAAGGAGACGGTTTTCCATTTAAATCTGTTAAAGAGATACTTAGAAAGACCAGTGCCAACCTCCGAACATCTCCTGACGATCGCCAAAACTGACGAAGATGACGCTAGTGGCAGGGAAATTCCACTGCAATCACACGGAATCTTTCAAAAATATCAAAAGCGGCGACGCTCTGTCAAGCGCGCACGGAAGACATTCCAGAGAAAGGAAACTTTGGGAGTAGACTTGAGTAGGAATTGGAGAGAGACGGAGGAGGAGATGAGAGGGAAAAGGACAGACACCCTGAAGCTACGGATATAGGAAATTTATTTCCATAACGTAGACATGGAGTGCTTCCATATCTTAAAGGGGGGACGTTCTGTTGCAGAGAGATTTATGATCAATAAATTTTCTATATTATTTTCTTTTTCTACCCGTGTCCTCTGCTTTATTATCGCTCTTTTATCCTTTTCCTGTTTTTCGCATTCGTTCGTTTGCGAAAAAATATTTACTTTCCCATTCTGACTTTACCGTTTCTTTCTCTTATTGGTAACGCATTTTACTACGTAGATGTCAGTCCCTGTGGGGAAGAACGATACTGTGAATATCCGTCTAGTCAGACAAGAGAGCAGACATATCGTCTAGCATTTTCATCTGACACGAGTTTTCTTCGGCTAAGTTTCTCGGCGAGGTGTGGAAACTGCCATCCGCATCGCTCAGAAATGAGACATGTCGTCGTAGAAGGTGTGAAGCCGCACGTTTGGCAGTTATGGGCAACGTCTAGTTAATGGGAAGTGTTAAGAGAGAGAGAGATAGAGAGGGGGGAGGAGAGACCTGCGCTATTTCGGGTTTTGAACATAGCGCGCATCTTTTGTCTGTTTCATATATCTACCCTGGACTGGAAACTTGATTTCACTCAGTTCTCCAGATTCGCAGTAGACAGGTCGCTCGTGTAAAGAATCAGCTGCATAGCGAAGTTCTCATGTTGTTTCGACAATTTGCCGAGCTTCTAGACTTCAAATATATTTCAGCGTATAATTCTAAGTTTGTGCGATCGCCGGTAGTTCTTTGTGGAAGTAATATACATATATCTAGTAGTTTGAGTGTTTTAGTGATAAATCGCTTATTTCATTTTACTAGTTAGATTTGTGTGCAGAAGAATTAAATATAAGTCTGTTATATTCTCTGTGGACGTTTTACAGTGGAAAGCAGAATAAATTATAATTTCTAGATTAAACTCATGCAGCTATAAGTGAATTTAATTTAACTGTTAATAACCAGTCGAGAATTTTTAAACTAACTTATAAATGCACCGATTCATCATTGACTATTGGCGAAATACGTATGTATTTCTAATTCATGATGACTGATTTTATGAATATAACTTATTTCACGGGAAGTTTTAAACGATAAGTCAAGCTCTCCGCTTGCAGTTTATAATGTAAGTTATAACCGAGTACATAGTATGTATAAGTATTTTATATGTCGTTTTCTTTGAAACTGAGGTAGCCCAACTCATCCAGCGTTTTAGTACAACTGAGAGAAGAAACATCTTATCTTTAACCACGTGGGATTACAAGTTAACACCTGTCTGGCAGTGCGTGTGCCTCCAGCAATAGACAGAGTAAAAATCTCACTAACGGTTTTTTAAAGACTAAATGCCTATACTGTGCCTAGTGAGCCAGATCATATTTCTTCACAAACTCTCATGTACATTTTCAGGCCTTGTGGCAAGTAAAAAACATTAACATTCCGACGGAGTTCTGACCAGTGGTGGTGTGATCAAATAATGTCCTATATTGAGATAAGGCACCGACCTGACATTCCTCATTACTAGAAACCTAAGCTATTGACACTGTGCTCGCTGTTAACGTTCGTGCCTGGACAATTTTAATGTGACCTAAACAGATATTCAAAAATAAGAACAACCAAGAAAACGGTCCCTGAAGTAGTGAATTCAACTCGTCTTTTTGGAACTGGGGTTTTCTTGACCAAGACTACCATTGAAGATTCTGTATGTGCATGTCCTAAAAATTGTGTTTCCAGAAGTGGCTACCAAAGCTGTAAGTACGAATGAAAGCACGTGATCACGGCTGAATGAATAGAGTGAATGCAGGACTGAGTGATTCCTTTATTGGTGTATTTTGGCACCCATTTTTGCTGTCTTAAATTTCTTTATGCAAGTTTTGTTGCTAACAATATTTTCCTTAGGATAGATCAGAGTATCAAAGTCTGTTCATACCTTTAAAGGGAAATCTTAGACTAAAGCATATGTATCCGTGACTCTTTGGGGCTATCACTTGTCTTCTAACGAGACCGTGGGCTATTCATCAAGGGAAAGGATCATATTAATGGGTCTATCATTCTTGTTGCAATTTATTGACTTTATGACTATCTGTGTATGCTTGATGTAAATTTTATGTGTTGTGATGGAATTTTATTATGATAATTAAAATCCACTTAAACTTAATCAGTGTGTCGGGTCAGCTTGTTCCAAGTTATATATATTTCTATTTTTCATAGTTTCACGTCTGTGTGTCTATTGTAGTCACTTAAGTGTGTGTGCATGTGAGGGATATATATATATTAATATATATTATACTAGACGGTCTGACGAATCTTAATCTTTTGTAGATGATAGGCGACTGAGAGAAATCATCTCGAGGGTCAGAGACCGACTCTAATATTTCCTCCATCTCACTCGTGAAATCTATTTCTATTATTATCTCTCACTGTGGCTATCACTCATTCTAATCTATTCAGAAGGGACCAACTATCAAAAATCTATGACACTGAGCTGTACTGAGAGAGGGTAATCTCGTGGCAGTACGTTCCTGGTCAGTTGGCCGGGATGATGGTCAGCCATGTTTCTTTGACTGTGTGTACGGGGAGATATTTTTTGTGTGATATCAATGTTTGAGACTTCCTAATGTATTTCTAAAGCCAAGGATATGATGGCTTATATTTATACTGCAGAAGGTACGTTTTTTGAAGACTTTCAGGCCATGGATTGTAGGCCATTATATGTTCATCTCCCGATGAGGGATATTTTGAAGTTCGACAGATTGTTGTAAGGGAATGTTCTTTCTCCCATGAGATGTATTATATTTATCATATTGCCGGAGAAGATAGAGAGAGTATTTACATTACTTCAAAGCCAGGGACTTACACGGCTTTATTTATCATATTGCCAGAGAAGATAGAGAGAGTATTTACATTACTTCAAAGCCAGGGACTTATACGGCTTATTTATCATATTGCCAGAGAAGATAGAGAGAGTATTTACATTACTTCAAAGCCGACTTATACGGCTTATTTATCATACTGCCAGAGAACATAGAGAGAGTATTTAAATTGCGTCTAAGCCAGGGATAGGCTTTTATATACATACGCCATTTATGCTATATACGGATGTATTGAACTATCGATGCTTCCATGATGTGCTTTGAGCTGTAACCTGTGACAGTGTGCTGTTATGATGTCTTCGTGACCGTGTAATAAATAAACAGTGTAGAACGTTTCTAGGAGTTACAACGTTTCCTGACTCCTCCATGTGCTTTAGATGTGTGTGATTGTTATTGACTTATTAAAGAGCCTATACACATTCGCGTCTATATATCTACACACTCACACATCAGTCGGCTGTCTGTAAGCCCGACAAAATGCTGATCGCCTATATCAGCTAATCCCATTTACTCTTTACAGTGATGGCCTGTGTGGCCTACTGATGGTGTTACTACAAAGGATACATATATGATTCAACACCAACAAATTGACATTATATAAAAATAATCTTAGTCGCCGAGAACTTTCTCATTTTCCATATTTACTACAGTTAGGTGGGAACAGGCTTAATGATTCCGATATATGCATTTATTGCAGTCATTTGGACGCTATTAAAAATGATATGAGCATAAGATTTAAGGACTTGCAAGAACTAATATTACCGGACTGGGTGATTAATCCGTTTGAATCAGACGTGGAACAAGTTAGTCAACATTTACAAGAAGAATTAATTGAGCTACAAAATGACTTCGAGGCAAAAGCACGATTCAGTCACACACATTACGATCAATTTTGGATCCAGCAGAGGCTTGTGCATCCCGTTCTTTGGCGTGAAACTAAATTGCTAATTACAGCATTCCCAACGTCGTATTTGGTGGAGAAGGGGTTCAGTGCAGGAGTGTTGCTACTACAAAAGCAACGAAAACGACTGCAGATTTGTAACAGGAGATTTGAGACTTCTTTTAACAAACTTGGAATCAAATATTACAAACTGGCTCATACCAAGCGCAGGGATCTAATTAAGCTTCATTAGTAAGTGTATTGTTATATAATTATATTATTGTTATCAACTAAAATTTTTCCAATTTTTTCATGTTTAAAGTGGTTACATAAGGAGAGGCTTAAATATTCAGATTTGAAGATATGTATGCAGTCATTTAGGCGCTATTAAAATGATATGATTATGATAGTTAAAGAGTTGTAAGAACTAATTTTATATCATTTGCTCCGCCAATTTGTGATTCAAGGATAATGAACCTGTGGTGTATATAACTCCGTACTTAAACACATATTTAATACAACTATGCTTTTATACAGTTGGGCGACCTCAGCTGAGGTTCAAAGATGTGCGCAAGAGAGATATGAGGGCACTGGACATAAATCCAGAAACGTAGGAGGGTGAAGCTGCCGATCGCACCAAGTAGCGATGCTATTTACGGCGCCACCTCAGATTGGGCGAAAAGCTCACACAACAAGCTGAAGAGAAGAGAAAACGTCGAAAGGAGCATCAGGAAAATAAGCAGCTGTCACCTCTGGGGCGCATTCCCATAGTCAGTTATGACTGAAGGGGTTATTATTATTATTAAGCTTTTATAAATGTGCTTTCTCTTTTTCTTTATATTATAAGAAAAGATAACTCATTAACTGCATTGCTTTTTTTAAAAGTATGGTGGAATATGTGTATATGTGTGTGTGTGTGGGTTTGTGTACACACGATAAAGAGCAAGGAGGTGTTAAAAGGGTGGGGGGGGGCTTTTAAAAATATTAGTTGTCAAAAGGGGGCGTTGCTACTGTCAGGGTTGAGAAACACTGTTCTATAAGGAATGAAAACGAAGATGAAAATGATGATTCTGCAGATGGCGCCACAGTTTCTGGTTCACACATTAGCATGATAAATATCGAGGTAGAGGACAATTTGACTAATCTGTTTTTACCAGCTCAAATTTGACAGGAATCTGACATAAAATTCTATTCTCAGTAATATCACAATTTCCATTTTCGCACACTTAGTAGCACAGAGCCAAAGTTGCAGCAGGTCCTTATAGCAAGTTTACACTACAGCATGAATGTGCTCCTGTGGTGATAGTTATTGTAGTACATTATTGGGCATGATAAGGTTGTCTGTCCCATGCATAAACGTCATATTACTCTTACGACGTGAACGAGAGAAGTTCTTACTTATTTAGTAGTTCCCCTTCTACCGTGAGGTGTAGATGTTTTGGAGAGAGAGCGCCAGACTATCCTATCGGCTTAGTCCGTAGTCCGTTCCAGTTTGCCGCCTTTAGAATCAGTCCGGTTTTCTGTCTTGTAGTTCTCGTAATCAAAAGTTTAAAGCAAACAGGTGATTGGCCTGTTGTGCCTTTGCATGGTGGAGGGTCTGCCTCCTTACGGCTTCCATGCAGGCCGTCCTCCTCCTTTTTCAGCGTGCTTGAGACCAACCTAGGCGGAGTTCGGGAGAAGTCAATATATTCTTTTTTTTTCCTCCTCGGAGATCCCAGCCTGCACGGACAATACCAAATTGTATCAGTTTTATATTCGTCAACATCACCACTATGAACTCCGCTTACTAGGATAAATATTCATTTCATTGCACAATCTCCCCCCTGCAATGCCAATTTTGACAAGTTAAAATATTCTGAGAAAGGCAGCAATTTGACTACAGAACTTTCCTTTTTCTAAGTGCTAAACAAAATTTAATAAATAACAATGTTGTAAGAGAGAAAGTAATTTCACTTCATAATTCCAATCCCTAGTGATATACAACATTTAATAAATTACAATATAGTAAAAGCAGCAATGTTACTCCAGACTTCTCTCTCTAGTGCCATATAATAATTCACGAGTTACAATATTATAGTCAAGGCATCAATTTTACTCCTTATTCCCATCCTTATTGATAAGCAACATTTGACAAATTACAACAATATAGTAAAGGCAATAACATTACTCCAGACTTCCCTCTCTAGAGCTATAGCCTACATCATTCGACATGTTACAATATTAGCCTATAGTAAAGTCAGCCATTTCACTCCAGAACTCCCATACTTAGTGTTATACAGCATTTGAAAAGTAAAAAGATTCACGGTATCGACACGATTCAGGCTACCCAGCTGTAAATGGGTACCTGACTTCTCACTTGAGTTAGGGAAGGAAAAGGCAGCGAGGAAAGGTACTGGTCACCCCACCTCTCTATGCATGACCTAGTATAACACTTCACTCCCCTACGGTATTATCTGCTATGGGACTACCTCTTTACTCTCCCACTGAAGCAAATGACTATTTATCGATTCAGACATTCTGTCTGCTCAACTATAACTCTATCAATACATTGGTCAGATAGTTCGTCATTCATTCATTCAGTCCACCCATAAATCGATCCGTCTGTTACATCATTTTAAAAGTAGATCCTTGAAGCCTAAAGTTCCCCGTCGTCTAGCACACAGTCTATCAAAAGGAGTTCATCAGTCAATCCTTCGGTGTGTCAGTCAATAAATTAATAAATTGGACTTTTAATATATTTCTGGGGGAGGGGGCTGTTATAAAATATTAATAGTGACAAATAAAAGTGTATTAAACTATAAACAAGCTTAAAAAGACAATTTTTTCCACATTTTGTTTCAAATATCGTTTTTTCATATTCGATACTTGCACACTACGATACCTGTCCAGGAAACTCTTCTAAGGGCAGGAAGGGAAATAACTCCAAGGGAATATTCACTGCTGAGCAAAAACCTACGAGTAATAGGATTTTACCAATAGGACCTACCACAATAATAATTTTTATTTAAACCACATATTTCTGTAAAAACCAAAGATGAAACTACTGTTACTAATATTATTTAGCCTACACATAGGCCTACCACATTCTAATTTATGTTTCCCAGAATAATTTTGCCACTATTCATTTGCTTTCATGGTAGTCATAAATACATTGTGACTGGTTTTGACACCCAATGTAATAATGATTGGAGTGCTGATGGCAAGCAGGTATGCTGCTGACGACACAATTCCTATCTCTTTTTATATAACATATAAGTGGCATAGTGTCAGAAACATTCTTCAAAGCTGAGGCTGCTTGAGATCTAACAATATCAGTAGCTGCAATTTATTGGATACTTAGGGTACTCAGAACAGCAGAAGCTTCAGTTAATTGGTGAAGCAGATTTCTCTTGAACTGCATCATGATGAAAACAATATAACATTGAAGTACTGACCTCCTGTACTTCAAGCAGCCAGAAGAAAATATTTTCAAATTATTTAAAAAATGTTCAATTATGTAGGCCTACACCATAATAGCCAACTCTTTGGTCCAGGAGGTCATACCCATTCATTGAATTGTTGTATTCATCTATAATTTTTAGCTTTACAATTTTAAAAAAATAATAATTAATGAAGAAAAATATCCCGTTCAACCTCTGATGATAATTAGGATATATATTGTTTTCAATTCCAAATAATATGAACAACTGCCGATATGAGACAGTGGCATCACATTTGTCAAAACATTGTAAATAGGGACAATCACAATTATGCTTATACGTTAAATAAAAAAAACTAACAAAAGAAGAATCTTTAAACAAGAATAATATTAAAGTGGAGGGGTGTAAAGGCCTGGTGTTTCCAGCTATATAACTGACTTTAACAGATATTTAATTGACTTTCATCTGTTAAAAGCCATATGCATTGTAAGAACAGCATCAGACCTTCACCTTCTCAGCCACTATATATTAACACGAACAAATGTTAATATATAGTGGCTGGGAATGTGAAAGTCTGATGCTGTTCTTACAATGCATATGACTTTTAACAGATTAAAGTCAATTAAATTTTCTTAAATATGTGCTTACATTGTGCTTCCATGTAGTTATGGTCTTTACTTAGACCTGAAAAAACACAAGGAAAACTGATTTCTTGGCCTTCTTATCTCTAAAGGTTGTGTGCAACATCTTGCTTGTTTGTGTCATGTACCATCTGTATTCAAATATAACTAAGGTACAGAGTCTTCAGTTTCACAGGAAAATTTCTTAATATCATGTTGAGAGTGCTGGTGTAGTATTGCTTCTTCTCCAGTAAGAAGTCAGTGGATTCTCTTGAGGTGTAATTCCTCTTAGCATATAAATGGTGGCATGTACCCAAAGGCTGTATTAGGGTCTAAAAAATCTTTAGAGCTTGCCTACTGTTTGAATCCACTTCAGGATCATATGATGTATCTGAACCAAAATATGTGAACTTGTTCACCACATATCCAGTTGCTTTTATATGATATTTGCTTGGTTTATGTGGATTATATTGTTTGTATTTGCCATCTGCTTTTGTACCCTATGCACGTTTCATCCAAACTGAGATTTTGGAATGAGTAAAAGGCATTCTGGAAATTGTGTAACAAAATGTTCATAAATGGTTCAGTCTTTTCTTGTGAGTGTCATCAGGGACATGAAACATAATATGATATAATGCTTCATATCTATTTCTTGATAACGTGTGACTAAACCAAGGTGTATACAATTCTGCAGATGTAAACCTGTAGTCAGGAATGAATGGTTTATTAAGAATCCTAATATTTAATAGGACAGCAGTAAAGTTATGCAGTTCAGGCCATGTGACATTTTTTCTATCAAGCATACATTAAATATTGTTTTGAAGGATTAATCTGAATACATTTGAGTTTGGCATAATAACTGATGCTCTGACACATGCAATCTTTCATTTCATCAGTAAATAAAACACTGTAACTTACTCCTTTTATGCCAGTTATGTTCCCATGCAGAGGATTTCTTCTGTCTGTAGTTATCAGCATGTAGGCTTTTTGCCTAGGCCATCACATATCTGGATCTAATTTATTATTTTTTGTGCACGCCCGCTATTACTCGAAGCAAAATCTCAGGTTAGTATGTCTAACCTGAGACTGATTTTTATGTGAGTATCCCTTTTTCTTGTACAAAGACAGGTGTCCCTCACCATTCAGGCAAATACTCGCCGATTTCAGAGGTACCCATTAGAGCTGGGTCAGCTCAGGAGCCACCAGTCCCTGGTAAATGACTTACTTACTTAGTCGTTCCTCTTCTACCGTGAGGTGTAGAGGTTTGGAAGAGAGAGCGCCAGACTATTCTATCAGCTGTCTTCTTCCTGGCCTGGTTCCATTCTAGTCCTCGGTCCTTCAAAGATTGTCTAATGTTGTCCTCCCAGCGGACTCTGGGTCATCCTGGAGGTCTGGATCCCTGGCTTTTTGTTTCCCATGCTTGTCGTGGTAGCCAATCTTCTCCCATTCTGCAGACATGGCCATACCATCTTAGTTGGGACTGTTCTATTTGGGTCTGCAGCGGGTGGGATTTTAGGCCTTGACGTATCGTCTGGTTGTGGACCATGTCTCTTCTTGTTACTTCAACCACCTTCCTCAGATACCTCATTTCTGAGGTTCCTGGTAAATGACACTCCTTCAAATGTACTCACCAGAGCTTGAGTTAATCCAGTCAAAATCCTGGTCAGAAATGAGGTATCTGAGTCATTCCCCTTCTACCGGGAGGTGTAGAGGTTTGGAAGAGAGAGCGCCAGACTATCCTATCGGCTGTCTTTCTCCTGGCCTGGTTCCATTCTAGTCCTCTGAAATTCAAAGATTGTCTAATGTTGTCCTCCCAGCAGACTCTGGTTTGTCCTGGGGGTCTGGATCACTGGCTCTTTGTTTCCCATGCTTGTCGTGGTAGCAGATCTTCTCCCATTCTGCAGACATGGCCAAACCATCTTAGTTGGGACTGTTCTACTTGGGTATGCAGGGGGTGGGATTTTAGGCCTTGATGTATCATCTGGTTGCGGACCATGTCTCTTCTTGTTACTTCAACCACCTTCCTCAGATACCTCATTTCTGAGGTTTGGATCTGGCTTTTGTTGGTTGTAGTCATTGCCCATGACTCGCATCCATATGTCCAGACTGGGACATAAGTGGAGCTGTATACAGCCATCTTCGTTTTCTTAGCAACCTCTCTCTTGCTGAGGAATCCTCGATTTATGGCCTGAAAAAGTCTCCCAACGGCTGCTTTTCCAGTGGCCAACTCTTCTTTGATGCCTCCCTTTCGGTCTATAATATCTCTGAGGTATTTAAAGTGGTCGACCTGCTCTAGGACCTGTTATCCCAGCGTAATCTGATGTCTTCTTTCTTCTTGTGATATCACCATGGATTTTGTTTTAGAGCTGCTTATGACCATCCCTCTCTTCTCCAGCTCTTCCTTCTAGACTTGCAGGTTGTATTGGAGATGTGCCTCTGATTTAGCAATCAGAGCAATGTGGTGAAGTGGGATGTTATAAATATTTATAGGGGGACTTAGTGTACTGACTGAGATCAGCTGTGAAGGTATCTATATCTAATGAGAATAGTGTATTATAGATAACCTTACTTGCTGCCACATATATATATATATCTCAGTCAGAATTATTCTGGAATAGTGTGATGACTACGTTATATGTCTAGGGTATGTGTATGATGAAGTGTAAGTCAAAACAACAACAGACAGATAAACAATTTAATTTATTCCACTACACTTGACAACACTGTGACACTCACATACATAAAACACTCTACAAGGATATCTTAAAGAAGTCACTGATAACTTTTCAAATAACAATATGTATTCATTGCTGTCATGAATGAATATGTGTCCTGATTCAAATACAAAGGGAACCAGGAATCACAATCAATTTTACTTACAAGTTATATGTACAGAATTTATCAATATGAATATTGTAATGACATATATTATTAAAGGTATCCTATGTGTGTCAGTTGTGTAGTAGTAATATGAGGTAATACTGGTTTTGTTTTGTTCAAGCTCTGTTGGTATTTGTCATCATGACTTCAATAGTTTGTCTTTATGGGAACTATTATTGGAGATGTTCTCAGTTCCTGATATTAACACAATTTAATTCCCCTCTTAATGTTATTTTTACAAGGTCATTTTAAGCTGGGGGTACATAATTTTGAGCTCAGCTGGCCACATCAGCTTATCTTGCGTGATGGCGGCAGGAACAGACTCCTCTGCTCGATTCTCCCCTCGGCTCTGGAGACACCTCACTGATAGCTAAATGGACCAAGGAGTATGCTGTCCGACTCTGGATTCAGCAAAGCTCTGACCAGGTGCTGCTCAATACCATCAAGACCACGGTCCCTGAAAACAAGAAGGATGTACCTTCTACTTCATAACTAATTTATACTCTCTTTTACACTGAGCACAATACATCACAAACATTGAGTTCAGAGCGTTAGGCCAACTGTCAGCTTCATCTGAAATACTTTATACCAGTATTTACCTCCTTAATGGTTACCACGCCTCTGCACTTCCAGCATTATTTCTGTCTAATCAATAATCTAGGTGTCAGTGTACTGTTTGGCCATTCCATGCAGTTTTACTTTCCTCCGACACCTTCTGTTCAGGCTGGAGCATTATAGGCTTTACATCATGTTTGCTACTGAACTACACATATATACAGGCATAAATTAACAATTCACATTCAATTTTCATTAAAAGATACTGAATGTTTCAAGCTTACCACAATTCATGGAAACAAACACAGATACGTTGATTAGCAATGAATTCTGGCACAACTACTGGCACAAATTCCCATCTGCTTATGTTCCAGGCTTTTATTTAGCAAAAATATGAGCTGGCTTCAACGCACTGTTGCTTTATCAAGCTTATTTGACTAGTGGTCTCGAACTAACGCTCCTAAGTGAGTATATCAGCGAGTCTAGCCAATGGAGCCACGTTTCGACAAGTATTTGAAAAAATTTTAACTTCCTACGTCTCCCCTAACAACCAAAGATAGTATTTATAGCCCGACTAATCGTGTTTAGCCTTACATATCATTCCAGCCAATCAGTTCAAATGTAACTTGTGGCCCATTTCCCGTACAATGGTGGTGTAAAAAAATCTACCACTGAGCGATTCTGATTTTGGGTGTTGTCTGACAGCACCATCATTTTATTTTGGCTATAACTTGTTAATTCCTAGACTATTTGCATAACGTTGTACATATTCTTTGTCAGCAAACCCTAAGGAACCCAAATATATATATTTAATAGAGCTAAGTGGCTGCGTTCAAAATATGCAATTTCTTCTACCTCCTGTTTCGAAGATGTGCTGTCTGGGTACTGTAATGTTTTCAAACGTAAACCCATCTATTGTTATCTTTCCTAATAAGCGTTTTTTGTGATTTTAAAACCTAACTCTGGGAAGGGTAGTGAATTTATCACTGTCCGTCTGAAAAAAAAAATTAGTGCATGTGGCCTTACACGCGTGATAGTAGTAATTGTGTATCGCGCGACGCGTGTTGCATGCGTTCCTGATTTTCAGCCCTCCCTCTCTCTTTCTATTTGAGTCCATCTGTTCGTTCGTTTTGGTAACGCAGTATAATTAATGTTAGGATTAATTTAGGTCATTACGCAGTCTGCCTCTCAATGTTTTTCCAAGAAATACAGCACACGTTTCATTGAAGAAAGCGGGTAATAATATAGTAGGCTTTTACTATCAACGTGAAAGCGTTACAATTTGCAGACGAAGCATAAAACAAAGGGGATTTCGAGTACATTCCTTGTGACAGCACTGTTATTTTACCATTGCTCTTTTCTTTATTAGATTTATTTGTTAGGCTTTATATTTACTTGATAATTTATATATGTGGATTAGAATATTCCACGACAAGCAACATCATCAGCAAATGCCAGCTATGAAATACTGTGGAATACAGACCTGTCTCATCTTCCAGTACACCACTGAATACTCTCTTTTTCTCTCCTTACATGCCTTGATGACATTGTCCATGAGGAGTATGCAAAGATAAGGTGACTACTTCATAGTCACAGTGGGTTTATCTCTTGCACAGCCCATGATGACATGCATCCATTCATTTTGATTGTTCCCAGCCATTTACATCATAATATTGACAGCATGAGTATCCCCAGCTCATATTCGATTACCGACATGACCAGCTGATGATATAGAGGAAGCAATAGTCTCTGCTCCAAGTGTGTAGCTGTCATTGTTTGTAAAGCTGCCAGACTTCACTAGCACTTCTGTATGATCAGCTCAACATGATACTTGTAAGATGGCTTATATTTGTTCTATAATTATTATATGATACTGTAATAAAAGAGGAAGATGGCATTAATCAGCAAAATTGTCATGTTTAAAAGCAAAATTAAAAAAACAAATGCTATAATGGTTGGAAACTTACGCATCTGAGAACACACCCCTGCATCTATTCCTGTGAGAACACACCACCTACATTTATTCCTGTGAGAACACACCCCCTACATTTACTCCTGTGAGAACACACCCCTCACTTTACATTTATTCCTGTGAGAACACTAGTTTTTAATTATGTAACATCCTTGTTAGTGCTTCTCTAGCATAAAATATGACTACACAGTACATCACAGGGAACTAAAAGGTAAGGAACAGAAGAGATCTATTGCTCACAAAATGAAATAAAGTGGCTAAATGGGAAAATTTATTGATATAAATATTATTCTGTGATAGAATTTACTAAAATGTAGCACTTTCTGGCTAAATTTGTAACTTGTCTGTATATCTGATCTCAAGAACAATGTTACAAAGAAAAAAAAAATTACTTTTGTAAAAATTGCCATTATGTAGAATTGTACACGTATCTTGGCAGTAATATAGACAAAGTTGGAGGGATAGACAGTGATATCAAAATAGGAATACAAAAAGCAAGAGGAGCTTTCATTGCATAAGGAAACATATGGAGAACAAGAGTAATCAAGTCCAATATGAAAATAAGAATCTTCAACTCAAATGTCAAGTCAGTCCTATTGTATGGCTCAGAAACATGGAGAACAACAAAAACAACAACCAAAAAGCTACAGACTTTTATAAATGGGTGCTTGCATAGAATAGAAGGACTGAAATGGTATGACAAAGTCACAAATGTGGAATTGATGACAAGAACCAGACAAGTGCCAGTGGAACAAGAGTTGAGAAGAAGACGCTGGCGATGGATAGGACACACATTGAGGAAACCTGTTGATAGCATTACAAGGCAGTCCTTGTTCTGGAATCCCAAGGGAAAGAGAGACAGACGTAGACTAAAAAACACATGGAGAAGAGAACTGGAAACACAGGTGAAAATGATGATGAAAACATGGAAAAAACTTGAGCGGATGGCACAGTACAGGAAGACTTACATGTGTTTGTTGAAGGCATATACTCTTGGAGGGCGCCACGGTAGCATAATGGTTAGCGCACTGGCTTCCTAGCTCAGTGGTCTATGGTTCGATCCCCAGACGATGTGGGATTTTTTTAGGCCACAAACGGCTCCTGGGTTGACCCAGCCCCAATTGGGTACCAGAGCAATTTCTGGGAAGGTTAAGGCGGCCGGCATGATGCTGACCACATCATCCCTAGTGTGCCGATGGTCAAGAAAATACGGGCCTAACACCATATTCCCAATATGCCTCAATGGGCATGTAACGGGATCCTTTATACTCTTGGGGAGCTAATGGGTATTGACTGATTGATTGAAAAATTGCCATTTTAAAATCTTTCTTTTATATGAAACTTACATTCTAGCTATCAAATGGGAAAAGTTACATTTTTCAAACATGATCTTACACACATTTAGCATGCATTTGAAAATCTCTGAATCACTCAAAAAAATAAATATGGCACAAACTGTTTAAAATACAATCACAGACATACTGTCATCACACATGTATAACACCCTTTATTAATCTGCTAAAATGCTCCTATATGGCTGCTAATTGTCATAGCTGATGTTTGTTGCTAGTGGTTGTTGATAACTCTCAGGTCCTTACAATCAATGTTGATGCATTCTTGCATTTTCATAATTTTCTCATCTGTTTTCTCTATCTCAAATGCTTTAGTGTAGTGCATAAAGCACATGTATAGATAGATTATAGATAGATTATAAATAGATTATAGATAGATTATAGACAGAAGTTATATTTTTTTTAAATGATCATACACACATTTAGCATGCACTCAGCAGCTTTTTCTCATTCAGAAGAAAGTCAGTATAGCAAAGATTATTGAATGTGACATTGGACATTCTACCATTAAACATGTATCACTCAGAAGAAAGTCAGTATAGCAAAGATTATTGAATGTGACATTGGACATTCTACCATTAAACATGTATCACTCAGAAGAAAGTCAGTATAGCAAAGACTGTTGAATGTGACATTGGACATTCTACCATTAAACATGTATCATTCAGAAGAAAGTCAGTATAGCAAAGACTGTTGAATGTGACATTGGACATTCTACCATTAAACATGTATCATTCAGAAGAAAGTCAGTATAGCAAAGACTGTTGAATGTGACATTGGACATTTTACCATTAAACATGTATCATTCAGAAGAAAGTCAGTATAGCAAAGACTGTTGAATGTGACATTGGACATTCTACCATTAAACATGTATCATTCAGAAGAAAGTCAGTATAGCAAAGACTATTGAATGTGACATTGGACATTCTACCATTAAACGTGTATCATTCAGAAGAAAGTCAGTATAGCAAAGACTATTGAATGTGACATTGGACATTCTACCATTAAACATGTATCACTCTTCCTTACATTTTCAAGTAGTAATATTTCTTTTCACTATTATTTTGAAAAAAAGAAAATTTGAGTGAAATTTCTTGTAAAATCAGTATCTTAAATAACCAGCTTGTAACTAAATGTCTAAGATTTTGTTACACATAATTCATTTTTCTTCTCAGATTGCAAACAAATATGGAACAG
Source organism: Oreohelix idahoensis (assembly GCA_024509875.1). Lineage (NCBI taxonomy): Eukaryota > Metazoa > Mollusca > Gastropoda > Stylommatophora > Oreohelicidae > Oreohelix > Oreohelix idahoensis. Next base: position 302,311 of record JAMPIV010021032.1, on the reverse strand, counting down.
AAGATCCCATTCCTGGATCAAAAAATAAAACAGGACATCAGTACAGATTTTAAAGTGAGTTTTCTTTTTAATTCTTGATAACAAATTTTTATACAGCCTAAGGCAGTTAAACTGAAAAATCTGTTAAAATATTGTCCATTTTAATATTTTATTACTTATTGCTAGTTTTTTAATTTTGTTTCGTTTTGCAATGAAGCATATGTCAATGTAATGTATAGTCTTCATAAGGGACAGTGGCTGAGAAAAGAAAGAAATTTAAATACATAAACATTTATCATGTAGTTGTCAAACTGGGGCAATATTTTAATTATTTAAGACTAAAATGATTTGTTTCAAACTTGTATATGTTCAATATTTTGTTTTCAGGGACACACAGTGAAGATAGAAAGTGAAGTTGAGGAAGATGACCATGTTTCTGCAGGGAGAGAGAGTACGAGGAGCAGTTCCACATCTGTATATCCTGCTGGGGACAATTTACTCAGTAATGCTTTACAACTTTTTAACATAAATGTAACCTGTACTCAATATGATACAACTATCAATGAATATGTAACATAATAAGTGTTATTTGTACACATCCACCACAAACATCATTAATTTTTAGGGTTTCAACCCTAAATGCACAGGTGTGTATTTTTTTTTCTTTTTAATTTCAATTATTTTTTTTTATTTTTTTCAGGTATCTTTATTCCACACAGAAAATCCCTTTCTGCAAATTTTACTTGTTTGGGGCAGTGGCACACCAAGGGTTTATAGCAACTGGTCACTGCCAGATAAAATATATGTTCATTTTGTAGACCAATCAAAAGAAAGTTTAAAGAATTATATAAAGCACTGTCGTGACTTTTAAATTCTTCTAAGAGCACCAGGATGAATTATTGGGAAAATATGAAATTTAAGAATTAGTTAAAGACAAAAGAAAAGAAATAAATCACTCTTTGTAATAAGCCTTTTATTAACAGCATAAACAGTACACCTGTTGGCTATTTTCTTTGTCTTTTGTCCTTCTAAGACGAATCACCTTTTCTCTATTTTTTTTTTGTTCATACCCATCCATTGTACTCCACGTCTTACCACAGTTCCCCTCATCTTCCTCGACTTAATAAACAGTACACTACATATGTCCATTTTTTTTTTCTTTTTAACTACATATCGATCATTCGTACCTTCATTCCTGCAAATTGATCAATTATTTTACCAAAATGAATGTTCTCAAGATTTTCTTTTTCAGTACTAAGAAGTTCCAGATTACTCATATATTCCTGTCTCAGAAACTCATAAATACAAAAGAACTAGCTTTAGTGTACTAAACAAATGCTCACAACTGGCTACTGATGTAGAAATCATTACAGAATATGCAGTTCTATGTGTAACTTTTGGAATACATAATTTCCATAAGACACAATGAATGAAAGTAAACCCAAAGCAGTTGTTGGAACAAAGTCAGTTCATGACTGCAGTAGCATCCTGCAATTGCTTATCTTAGAAAGCAGGATCTTGCCATCAATGTCTGTGACATAAAAGCTTGCCAGGTCAGTGCACTTCTAATAGATCTCTTAACTCATTCCCCCCCAGGCTGTTTTTGGGTTTTACCCAGGCCCGAAAATGGATGCAATTTTTTCAGACAGGTGAGGTTTTAAAAACAGACAGTGGACAAATACATAAGTTCAGTAGGTAGTTGTGTTATACATTTAAATGTGTGAAATTGACTGGAGAATCTTATGAATTGCTTCATATAATTAATTAATATGAATAGGTGTGTGTTATGTCTTGTGAAGTGTAGACTTGATTAAAAAAGTGTTTAAAAAATTTTTTTTAATTGTATACTTAAACTTAAATATTTCAGCTCCCAATTAATGTATGGCAATAAAATGTTCAGAATATCAGTGCAAATTTAGTTTGAAACATATCTAGAAACTTTTATCACTATCACTTCATAGATGTAATTTTTATGATTTTTTTTCTCAAAGCCACATATGTTTGTAAAAACAACCGCTCAAAATGTTAGCAATTTTTCTCTTCAGGTTATATTAAAAAAACAGGCAGTAGATACACATTTTATTTAACTAGGTGTTAATGTTATACATTTAAATGTGTGAAATTGACTGGAGAATCTTATGAATTGATTCATATAATTAATTGATATGAATAGGTGTGTGTTATGTCTTGTGAAGTGTAGACTTGATTTTAAAAATGTTTAAAAAATAAAATAAAATTGTATACTTAAATTTAAATATTTCAGCTCCCAATTAATGTATGGCTTCTTCTTCTTCTTCTTCTTGCGATCGCATCTTTGATGATTACACCGTCAGACGAGTTCTCATGATGAATTCGACTGTTGTTTGAAGTTCCTCTTTAACTCCATATAGCTTTGAGTTTAGTGTTGAGTCATTGGGCCAGTATATCTTTCCTAACTGGTCATACAGAGGACAGTCCTGTAGAACATGCTCAGCAGTTTGTTCGTTTAATCCACATGTGCACAGTGGTGAAGCAGACAATCGTAGCTTGTGCATGTGTTTATTCAGTTTGTTATGCCCTGTCCTGAGTCGAAAAATAGTTGTCTGTCCCTGCCGGTCGAGAGTGTGATAGTCGTCTTTGGGTTGGTTCTGTTCTCTTCTGATAGTCTGGATAGCTCTCTTTTTCTCAAAGTATGTGACTTCATTATCTTCTTGTTCACATTCTCCTCCCTTTTTTGCAAGTTTATCTGCCTTTTCATTTCCGGGTACACCACAATGAGATGGTACCCACTGAAGTATGGTTCTCTTTTTGGCAGCTACCTTGTTTAGTTCATTTCTCAGATGCGGGAGTTTACCACCCTTGAGAGCTTGCAGGACAGACAGTGCATCTGTGAGGATGACTACCTGGTGGCAGTCAGAGTTGGTGTTATAAATCATATTTGCAGCTTGCTCTAGAGCTTGAACCTCAGCTGTATAGTTGGAACAGAATTTACCAGTGGGAATGTGCCTAGTCTCATAGTGGTTGTCAGGATATGAGATAAAGATACCGGCACCTCCATTCCTAACAGCATTAGTTGCTGATCCATCTGTATAGGCATGTATCCATGATTGATCGGGATAGCTTTCTTGGATCATACTCAATGTAGCAGTTCGTTTTTGCAGATCATTATACTCACATCCACTTGTGAGACCACTGACTGATGTATTAATTTGGAGGGCACTGCTGGCCTGCTCCCATGGTACAGGGTATAGGGTGGGCTTCAGTGGTGTTGTCTTCATGGATAGGTCTTCTTGATGCTGTCTTATAAGTCTTTTTCCCCGATGCACAAAGCTGCTACGCTTTAGACGTCCCAATGCCAGATCATCTAGTCTTGCCTTCATTGGGTGCATTGGCATACTGTTGTACTTTTCCATCTGGATCATGGTTTTTGTGTCTCTTCTATGGGACAATGTCTGTAATCCAGCAACCTTCTGCATCTCTGTTATTGGTGTAGTTTTCATGGCTCCTGTAATGAGCCTGAGAGCTTGATTTTGCACCTTGTCCAAAGACTGCAGATGTGAGTTAGCAGCTGATGACCATGCTGCTGAGCTAAACTCTAAGTGTGGTCTTATTACTCCATTATAAATCTTCTTTAGATTTCGTTCATTTGCTCCCCAGTTGGTACCTGCTAATTTTCTGAGTATGCCTAGTCGTCTTCGGGCCTTTCCTTCTGCATTTTCAATATGCTTATTCCATGTAAGCCTTTGGTCAAATGTCACCCCAAGATAGGTGGGGTAGCTTTCTTCCTTGATCACGGTTGTCCCTAGGTGTATGTTAGCTGATTTGTCCTTGGGGGCGAGGGAGAACAGTGTTGTGGAGGTTTTGTCTGTGTTTATTGTGATAAGCCATTTCTCTGCCCATGACACTAGCATGTCTGCTGCCCGCTGCATTCTATAATTTGCTGTGGTGACATTTTCATCAGCGCACCAGAGTACTAGGTCATCTGCATATAAGGCAGCTTTAACTCCTGCAGGGAGATCTTTCACCAGGTCATTGATGTAAACAAGGAAGAGTGTTGGGGAAATTACTCCTCCTTGAGGTACCCCCTGATGGAGCAACACTTTTCTGCTCTGCAGACCGTCAAGAGTGACTCTAGTTCTCCTGTTATGCAAGTATGACTGGATCCATTTCATCATGTTGCCTTGGATTCCACTTCTCCTAAGTTTTGCAATGAGGCCATCTTTCCACACCTTGTCAAAGGCCTGCTTGAAGTCGACCCAGATCGTTAGGACCTTTTTCTTCTCCTGGAAGGCATCTTCTATTGCTTGAGACAAGTAAGTAACTTGGTCTTCTATACTGTAGCATTCTCTAAATCCAGCTTGTTCCGGCACCAGGATCTGCTCAGACTCTAAATACCATTTCAATCTGTGGTTGACTATTCGCTCCATAGTCTTCCCAACACAGCTTGTGAGACTGATTGGCCGGTAACTTGCAGCCTCGGTCTTACATTTCCCTTTCTTTAGTATGGGTATTGTGATGGCTTCTCTCCATACTTGGGGTACCGTTCCTTTCAACCAGCTGTGGTTGAATATCTCAAGCAGTTTTGTCTTTGCTGCTGAGCTCAGATTTACTAGCATTTCGTTGCTGATTTTGTCTGGGCCGGGTGACTTTTGAAACTTAAGCTTGGAAATAGCCTTCTGTAGTTCTCCTAGTGTGATGGGTTCCCTCATTGGGGCAGGAGTATCTGTCTGTCCCATGGTTGCCAGTATTTCTTTTCTTATCTCTCTCTGATGGTCTATGTTAATGGGTAAGTTGCTTTCTGAACTGTATCTTCTAGCAAACAAGTCTGCAGCTTGTTTTCCTCTGAAAAGTTTGCCACCTTCATCCAATGTGATAGTCTGCCTTGGTGAGGAATGCTCTTCATTTAGAGACTTGACTAATCTCCAAAGTTTCCTGCCGTCTTTCTCAAGGTTCAGCGATGCCGTTTTAGTTCTCCAGCTTTTCCGCTTTTCTTCTAGCTTTGTTCTCTGAAACTCTGCTACAGCCTTTTTCCATTTGTTGTGAGTTTCAAGTGAAGGCTGAGACTCTGCGTCCTTTCTAGCCTTGTCCATAGCTTCCTGACGTTCTTGGAGTGTGCTGGACCAGTATGGTATGTAGTTACGCCGGCATCCTTTGGGAATGGTTTCTTTTGCAGCTTGTAGTATGCATCTGTTGAAGTCTTTTACCACTTCATTAATGTCTCTGTTCTGTACCTTGAGGGTAGACAGCAGCGTGTTCACCTGATGCCTGAATAAACCCCAGTTGGCTTTTTTGTAGTTCCATCTTGTAATGGCTGGGCCTGTACTGAGAGTTGCACTCTGGACAGTAAGAAAGATTGGGCGATGGTCGCTTCCCCCTAGTTGGTCTCCTACTTCTCTACTAATAGATCCAGCTATATCTGGTGTGGAGAAGGCAAGATCTGGTGTTGAGGTTGTGTGCCATCCTCTGGAGTAGAAGGTAGGAGTATCTGTGGCATTATTGACTAGGATTAGGGAGTGATCATCTTGCCAAGTTTCAACCTCTTCACCTCTGTGATCCAGATGGTTATAGCCCCAGCTCTGGGAGTGGCTATTAAAGTCTCCAACTGCTATAAAGTTGGTGGCTGGTACCTGTATAGAGCTGAGACTCAGGGGTTTGTTGTTCGGACAGTAATAGTTCAGGAGTTCTATTTCCATCTTGTCTACCTTTATCTGCAGCAGCTGATATTCTGCTCCATCCATGAAGGTTTTCCTTTCGTGTGCAGGAATGTTATTCCTTACAAGAGTAAGTACTCCTCCTTTTCGTCTATCTTGTCTGTCGGATCTGAAGCATTGATATCCCCTTATTTTAAAGGTTTGATCTGCTTTCAAGTGAGTCTCTTGGATACAGCAAACACTGACTTGCTTCTCATACAAGATGTTTTCCAGCTCTGTCTTTTTGCTGTATCCAGCCTGCTTGCTGTTCACTCCCTCTGCATTCCAGTGCATCATGACAAGTGGCACTCTGGGTTTCTCTTTTTCTGTTTTGTTTTGGTCAGTAGTTCTCCTCCGCCGTCTGTTGACTCCACAAGACGGTCTAGAGGGTCCTCCAGTAGCTGAGGGTGGGCTCTGTCGAGGCTCAGAGCCCGGCACTGCACCTGCCTGGTGGAGCTCCACAGGGCGAGCACCAGAACGAGATTTATTTGACGGTGTACTCTCCATAGAAAAAAAAAAGCGAGTTGCATGATACTGTGGTTTCCGGTGCGCCTTCTGGCCCAGTATCTACGACTTTAGCACCTGTTCAACGGGAGAGTGGGCTCATCCCTAATCTGTTTATGTTCCCAGTAGTAGACTATTCGCAAGCAGCCTGGGGGTGTCACTGCTCTGCGCGGACCTTGTTTACCGAGGCGGCGTCCGAGCTCGTATGGTGAAAATATGGTTGCGTTATCTTCAAAATAGCCCTGTCTTTCCCGTGGCTTTTCTGCCATCCTGCAACTTTGAGTTAGGGAGTTCTGAGCTCCAGTCTCTTTCCCAGGCATTTTATCCTGGCCTGGCACGCATACAGAGGACCCCACTTCTGGTTCTAAGTTAGCAGTTGGGGATAGGTGGGGTAGCACACTGTGCATTCCCCGTCATCCAGGGGGCTCTCCAACTATGCAGAGCTTGCACAATGCTGTGCTCTGGTTCTGGGCTCTCCCAAGGAATCCTCACGTCCTGCACAGAGCCACTTCCCGATACCCACCACCTGCCAACCCTCCATTGTAGAAATCTCCTGCATGCGGCCATCCAGTCAAGAGCCAGTATTAAGTCTGGTGCCCAAGTGATCCCCCCAAGCTCAGTGTGCAATGCTGGGTTCTCATCATGCTGCAACACAGGAGGGATTGTGATGCTCAGCCATCTCTCTCAATTCTGCACCGATAAGTGACATCGGGGACTTAACTTTGCCTCAGTACTGGGAGGCCCCGTTTCCGGGTACACCACACACAGCCAATTGAGGCAACGGTCGCCATGGGCGTGATAGACGACAAACAGTGAAGAATGAGGCAAGAAAGCATTTAACCCATGAAGTGGGGGTGGATTGGTGCAGACCAGAGCATGTACCACTCGCCGGTGGGTTCTGCATCTACACCTATAGGGTTCCACCCACTCCTCAGCCCATTTAGTCTGGCCCCTCACCCAGGACCTGTCCGGCTTGGGTGACCCTGCCAGGAGTAAAACTCCCGCCGGCATAGCTCCCGGGATCATTGAGGCGCTCAAGCTCTCCAACCACGGCAAGGTAGGCTTACATGTGGAGAGTAATGTATGGCAATAAAATGTTCAGAATATCAGTGCACATTTAGTTTGAAACATATCTAGAAACCTTTATCACTATCACTTCATAGATGTAATTTTTATGATTTTTTTTCTCAAAGCCACATATGTTTGTAAAAACAACCGCTCAAAATGTTTGCAATTTTTCTCTTCAGGTTATATTAAAAAAACAGGCAGTAGATACACATTTTATTTAACTAGGTGTTAATGTTATACATTTAAATGTGTGAAATTGACTGGAGAATCTTATGAATTGATTCATATAATTAATTGATATGAATAGGTGTGTGTTATGTCTTGTGAAGTGTAGACTTGATTTTAAAAATGTTTAAAAAATAAAATAAAATTGTATACTTAAATTTAAATATTTCAGCTCCCAATTAATGTATGGCAATAAAATGTTCAGAATATCAGTGCACATTTAGTTTGAAACATATCTAGAAACTTTTATCACTATCACTTCATAGATGTAATTTTTATGATTTTTTTTCTCAAAGCCACATATGTTTGTAAAAACAACCGTTCAAAATGTTTGCAATTTTTCTCTTCAGGTTATATTAAAAAAACAGGCAGTAGATACACATTTTATTTAACTAGGTGTTAATGTTATACATTTAAATGTGTGAAATTGACTGGAGAATCTTATGAATTGATTCATATAATTAATTGATATGAATAGGTGTGTGTTATGTCTTGTGAAATGTAGACTTGATTTTAAAAATGTTTAAAAAATAAAATAAAATTGTATACTTAAATTTAAATATTTCAGCTCCCAATTAATGTATGGCAATAAAATGTTCAGAATATCAGTGCACATTTAGTTTGAAACATATCTAGAAACTTTTATCACTATCACTTCATAGATGTAATTTTTATGATTTTTTTTTCTCAAAGCCACATATGTTTGTAAAAACAACCGCTCAAAATGTTTGCAATTTTTCTCTTCAGGTTATATTTTAAAAACAGGCAGTAGATACACATTTTATTTAACTAGGTGTTGATGTTATACATCAACATGTGGGAAATTGACTGAAGAATCTTGTGAAATGCTGTAGATAATTATTTGATGTAGGAAAAGAGTCTGTCATGTTATGTGAAGTGTAGACCTAATCAAAAATAACTGGAAAAAAGATAAATAAACTGTACTCACATATGTCAGCTCCAGTTTAATCCATAGCAGAAAAATCTCAGAATATCAGTGCACATCCATTTTGAAACACAACACATTTTACCACAATCACTTCAAATATATAATTTATATGATTTTGTTCCTACACCACAAATTTCTGTAAATACAAAACAACTATGACTAATATTATTTACACCAACTATATTCTGTCATTTTTGGTTTGACAATGTGCTTCCACTTTGGCCTGAGAAGATACAAGGAAAACCTTGGATTATACTGCTTATATTGCCATCTGCCTTTATACCCTATTACCACTTCATTCAAACTGAGATTTTGGAATGGGTAAAAGGCACTCTGAATATTTTGCAACAACATGTTCATAAAATCTTTTCTTTTCCTTGTGAATTTTCATCAGAGGCATGAAGCATTGTATGATATAATGCTTCAAATCTACTTCTTGAAAACATTTGAAGAAACCAAGGAGTATAAAATTCTGCAGATGTAGACCAGTAGTTGTGAATGCATGGTCTTTTCTGAATCCCAATATTTATTAGGACAGCAATAAACTTATCAAGTTCATGGCGTGTGACTTTGGTCCACCGAGAATACAATGAATATTGTTTCGCAGGGTTATTTTGAATAGATTTGAGTCTGGTATAATCATTGATGCACTGGAACATGAAATCTTGAACCTCATCTGTAAACAAAACACTGAAACATTTCAATGGGGTTGACAGGTCAAACCCCTCAGTCACACCTGGTGTTCTCTTTGGGCAAAATCGAAATGCATTTTGTGTCATCCCCTCAGCAATTTCTAACCACTCTGGGACATCTTGTGAGGATGCACCTGCCTCTAGACTTGTGGCAGTTCTCATAGCTTTACTTTTGGTCACAATGGTGTTTTTGCCTCTTTATCCTTCTCCTTTAGTGACTGAAAGTTTTGCTCTTTTTATACCAGCCCTACCTGATGCATGTTCAATCAGCTGATCGACATCGCCCTCAGAATGATCACTTTCATGAATATTCTGACACAAAGTCTTTACAATGTCTTCATTGGAATTACTAAACCTAACTTCTAAAATCCGTGTCGCTCGAGTTATCTTCTGTCCACTGAGAAATTAGCGTCGTGCTTGCTCAGCCGAAAGCAGGTGTTTAGAAGAAGATTCTCGATCCATTTTGTATGTAAACAAAGAAATAGAAATGGATATAAAACACACAATTTTAGCTACACAAATTTTTTTTTTGCTCAAAAACGTCCATAAACATGTGCCGGATGTAATTAAATCATTTAAAACTCGGCTAGTTGCTAGGTATTTATAACTTTTCGTTCAAACTCGACATATATCACATTGGCGCAAGGTACGCCAATGGTCCGACCGGAAGTCCTATCTGGCGCGTGGCGCGTCCGTTTGGACGGAATGAGTTAAGCATTATCTGTCATGATAAAAGTCTCAGTGTTGAGAAGGAATTCAAATTCCATGTTTAAAAGTCTTCAGTTGACTGAAAGGCTTTGACATTTCCTGCTGAAGTCTGTCTATAATGCATCTTATCACTCGGGCAGTCTTATCTTCCGCTGGAAGTTTTTTTATAGTTCAATGGGCATCACACATCAACCTTCAGCTTTGATCTGTTGCACCTCTTTTTGCACACCACAAAGTGTCCTTTATCTTGGAACTTTGTGGTGCTCAAAAGGTCATTGCTTAGCACGTCATTATGTGTAAGAATTATTATGATGTGAGATGATCATCCTTATTCATTGTGTCAGAAAGTATTCATTCTTGTATTGATGATCTTTTATGTGTATGAAATAGGATATAAGTCTCAGTTGATACTTTATGGGCTATGTCATAAATATGATAATTACTATTGCTTAATGCATAGAGTAGGACTATGTTCAAATATGTGTGTTGTTCAGATCATTTCAAAGTGTAAGGACAAACACTGACTGTTGGCCCAATATAATTGACCAGATGGACTTCATGTCAGTTGTGATCTGTGTGGATCAGAGTGAAAGGTGGAAGATGTCTAATAAATATGGTGCTGTCCTATTATTTGCATTGGTCTTTGTATTCAAAACTGTTTCTTTGCAAACAATGTCACTCATTTTGTTAAGTTCTCTTTTGAGAGACTTCAAACCTTTGATGTTCCTTGATGGATCTTGCAATTGTTTTGGTACGTGGTCAGTTTTTCCAAGAATTTGATACAGAATATTAAAAAACAAAGCATTAAAATGGAATTAAAAACATTTTGATGGAGTTCATCAAATCTTTCATAAATGACTTTAACAGCTTCTGCTCTTGAACTCCAAATGGAGTTGCTTCCGTGCAACATGGGCTTTGGGGAAAAAGATATGTAGCGTATAGGTTTTCTGCCTAGAGAGGACGTGCAGCTGCTCACTAACACTAGTTGTGATCATACAGCTGAAGAATAGGAATACTTTGGATTTGAAGTCGAAAATGACGTTGAGAGAATCTGCTGAGAAAGAAAAGATTCAAATTATGTTAGTTGGACTCATGCGTTCACAGAGAAACAACCTGACTTTTTGGCACCTCCCTCCTTCTGTGCTGGGGTGACCACCCACCCCTGTCCTCCCTGTTCTATACACTGGTGAGGGGATTTGATCTGTATGTCTGGGATTAAAATCTGAACAGAAGACATGAATATGCAAGATCATGTGAATTATGTAGACAATTAAATCTAAAACTACAGATACTATATATATCTTAATTATAACTTATTAGAGATTGAACAAGATTTTTTTTTTTATTAACTTAACAGAAATGCCGAGCCCTCCTTGCTATATTTTTGGTTGTTCATTTTCTTTCCATATCCTTGCCATTTTTTCAACTGATATTTGTTTGGTTATTTCAATCAGTTCCACATTAGCAATCATATCATACCATAATCTCTTTTTTTTTCTGCAGTCATAAATAAAAGCATTTCTTCTTCTTCGTACACTCTCAGACGTCCACTTGAATGTTCTCAAAGAAAGCAGTAGTCAGTTTGAGGCTATTTGAATCCCCGTAAGGCTTTTCCACGAAAAGGGGCAACTTTGAAGCAGATGTTCAGCAGTCATTTTATCAGTGCCACAGTTACACTGATTGGTAGTTCCTATCTTTAGCTTGTTGAATAGATGGTATCACAATCTGTTGTGGCCAGTGTTGAATAGATGGTATCTCAATCTGTTGTGGCCAGTGTTGAATAGATGGTATCTCAATCTGTTGTGGCCAGTGTTGAATAGATGGTATCACAATCTGTTGTGGCCAGTGTTGAATAGATGGTATCACAATCTGTTGTGGCCAGTGCTGAGTCTGAAGATTTCTACTTGTTCTCTTCTGTTGAGCTGGTAGTAAACATTTAAAAAGTCTATATTTTCTTACATGTGTGTTTGTGCTTATTTTTCATGTTTCAGTGACATATTATAGATCTGCTTTGGCATTTGTATTGAAAATTCTTGTTTTTGTTTTTGATAGGGTTTCTTTGGTTTGGGATAGAAGGCCAAGGTTGCTGATAATCATTGAGCTGTATTGTCAGTGTATATTGAATTTCATTTCTGTTGGTTAATATTGTTGTTTTCATAATCTAATCTAAACCTTAAGAAGAGAAATGGTAAAATGAGATCACAATTGTCTCATTCAGACTCTAGAATAAAGGGTTGTTGACATTGTCTCTCTTGAGGAATTCTACAATTCATGTCCTCTTATATTTGACATATATTTTTAATAAACTAATGATGTGACTGTCAACAAATTCTACAATTCATGTCCTCTTATATTTGACATATATTTTTAATGAACTAATGATGTGACTGTCAACAAATTCTACATGTCATGTCCTCATATATTTGACATATATTTTTAATGAACTAATGATGTGACTGTCAACAAATTCTACAATTCATGTCCTCTTATATTTGACATATATTTTTAATGAACTAAGGATGTGACTGTCAACAAAAGACATTTATGTCTCTCTCATCACTCTTGAGCACCCCTAGGAGCTTAAGTTTTCAACAAACATTTGTCAAGTCTTCCTGTCCTGTGTCAAGTCTTCCTATCCTGTGTCAAGTCTTCATGTCCCATGTCAAGCCTTCCTGTCCTGTGTCAAGCCTTCCTGTCCTGTGTCAAGCCTTCCTGTCCTGTGTCAAGTCTTCCTGTCCTGTGTCAAGTCTTCTTGTCCTGTGTCAAGTCTTCCTGTCCTGTGTCAAGTCTTCCTGTCCTGTGTCAAGTCTTCCTGTCCTGTGTCAAGTCTTCTTGTCCTGTGTCAAGTCTTCCTGTCCTGTGTCAAGCCTTCCTGTCCTGTGTCAAGTCTTCCTGTCCTGTGTCAAGCCTTCCTGTCCTGTGTCAAGTCTTCCTGTCCTGTGTCAAGCCTTCCTGTCCTGTGTCAAGCCTTCCTGTCCTGTGTCAAGTCTTCCTGTCCTGTGTCAAGTCTTCCTGTCCTGTGTCAAGTCTTCTTGTCCTGTGTCAAGTCTTCCTGTCCTGTGTCAAGTCTTCCTGTCCTGTGTCAAGTCTTCCTGTCCTGTGTCAAGTCTTCCTGTCCTGTGTCAAGTCTTCCTGTCCTGTGTCAAGTCTTCCTGTCCTGTGTCAAGTCTTCCTGTCCTGTGTCAAGTCTTCCTGTCCTGTGTCAAGTCTTCCTGTCCTGTGTCAAGTCTTCTTTTCCTGTGTCAAGTCTTCCTGTTCTGTGTCAAGTCTTTCCATGTCTTCTTCACCCTCTTCATGTCTGTCTCCAGTTCACTTCTCCATGTGTCCTTGACCTTCCTCTAGACTTCTAGGAATGTTGTCAACAGGTTTTTTCAGTGTGTTTCCTGTCAGTCTCCAGCATCTTTTCATCTCTGGTTCCACTGATGCTTGTCTGGTAGTTGTCATCAATTCCACATGAGTGATCTTGTCATAGCACTTCAATCCTTCTATTCTATGTGGGCATCCATTTTAAGAAAGAGTGTAGCTTCTTTGATTGTTGTTCTCCATGTTTCAAGTCATACAATAGGATGACATGACGTGTTTCAAGTCATACAATTGGACTGACTTGATGTGTTTCAAGTCATACAATAGGGCTGACTTGATGTGTTTCCAGTCATACAATAGGACTGACGTGACAGTAAAAGGTTCTTATTTTTGTAATGGATTTACTTTTTTTTTTTTCTGTATGTGTGATTCTACATCTTGTTTTGCTGTTTCTTCAAGAGCAATATTTGTATCATTTCCTGAATTTATTCTCATTATATTTGTTTTCTCCCTGTGTATTTTCAGACTCACTTGTTGTTACCTCTCATTAAGTATTTTCATTCTTTCATACATGTGATTACAGTTTTTGGACAGGAGAGCCAGTTCATCTGTAAAATCTAGATCATGAAGCTGTTTAATCAGAGTTTAATAGGTTTCTATTGGTTGAAGTTGATGTTTTCACAACCCAGTCTGTAGCGTATATTATTGAAATGGTAACAACAGGCATCCCTGTTGCACCCGAGTTCTTTAGTTTTCATTTGTGAAAAATGTTAAGTCTTCATGTGTTTTCTTCATTAAGTTAATAAACTTCAATGGGACTCCATATTGCCTCATCATTTTCCAAAGTGGTTCTCTGTCTACACTGCCAAATAACTTTTCATAGTCCAAAAATCTAATGTAAAGAGTTACTTTCCTTCCACTTTTATTCTCAATGTGGCATTCTGATCTGTATAAGTATATAAACCAATATAATGGTATTGAATCAGTTCTACAAATTAATGGTTCACGGGAAACAGGAACTGCTTTGTCCAGAACCTGTTTGTTCTCTACCCATAGACTTCAAGTTCTTGAGGATGAACCTGTTAAATATTTGTCCTGGAACTAATAGTAAGATTATTCACATTTAATAAATGCACTTGTAAATCTTTTGTAAATCTCCCTTCTAATGCAGTTTGACCAGAGATCATTTTTTTCCATTCTGGTGGTATTTATTCTCTCTCACAGACAGTTCCACAAAACAGACTCAACTCAGTAGACTGTATCCACAAAATTTCCCTGACTTCCAGCCAGCAATCGAGGAGCTACATGTGAACTGTGAAAAACCAAATAAGGAAGAAATAAAGAAGGACATAAAGCTTCTAACAGAAGGAAAACACAATGGTTCTGGTGACATTCCAGTGGAGGCTATCAAAGCAGAAATGGACACCTCTGCAGAGATGTTATACACATTAGTGGGTAAATTTTTTTGTGGTTACAAATTGTCTACAGGATGTGATAACTGGTCCCAAGCCCACCCCTCCTTAGTCAGCTCTTATGCCATGCCTGGAAGGTAAGAGTGTTAGTAGTCCCTTAGTAACCCACTAGTGTGATAAGTAATAGCTTATAGCACATGAAATATTTTAATAGAAGTCTGTCAGTTTAACTTACGTGGGTAAATCTAAGTTTTTATCAAGAACTAGCTGTAAGTACCTGGCATTGCCTGGATTTTCCTAGTAACTGTTAAGGAAACTTAGGAAATGTAAAAATGAAACTATAATATTTTGATATTCGTAAAAATGAATTTTTATTTAAGTTAATGACTACTGCTAAAAGTGACTATCCTCGTGCCTTGTTTACTGTAATTGTAAATACAGGCTGCACAGTATACTGTTATTCGGTTATTCCTCATGGTTCCTCCAGAAGAGTGATTTCATTTTAGCTTCTGAGTTTTTGCAAGAAGCAAATTAATAAGGCATATTTCTCGTTCAATCTGGTGCACCAAGAAAGAATAGTGCACCATGGAGCTGATTTTTAAAAATAAAAGTTTCTATTTTCGCTAAGACCCAACCCATTCAACCTTGACACACGGATGATGTTGCTTATATTAGGACACATGTCCAAATAAAGTTTATTCAGATATATTTAATATTTTTTTTTTTAAAATTTTTCAGACATTCTTATACTTTATAATAGCCATAACTGATTGTCAAAATGTATTAAAGAATTGGTCAGAATGTATGTAATAATTAAAATATGTTATGTTCTGTAATCATAATCCAGGTTATGATGAATGTAAGCAGAAGTATAATGGAGGCTTCCAGAGTCATGATGCTAATGCTGAGGTGGGATGTTGCATGAACCATTGTTTAGACAAACTATATTAGACAGTTAATTAACATTATATGTTGTATGTACCATTGTTTAGACAAACTATATCAGATAGTTAATTAATGTTGTATGTACCATTGTTTAGACAAACTATATCAGATAGTTCACCCATGTGTTACTGGGGCCCAAAAGGGGAGCAAAGAATAGTAAC
This sequence comes from Oreohelix idahoensis, assembly GCA_024509875.1. Lineage (NCBI taxonomy): Eukaryota > Metazoa > Mollusca > Gastropoda > Stylommatophora > Oreohelicidae > Oreohelix > Oreohelix idahoensis. The sequence goes on along the minus strand of JAMPIV010021032.1, from coordinate 286,696 downwards.
ACTGTTCTCTGCCATGCATGTTGTAGAAAGCGACTAAGGAGGGTTGGGTATGAGGCTGGTTACCCCATCCTGTAAAAAAATTTAATCCACAAAAAACTTCAACAAACATAGACAAGTCAATTAAGGAAAATAAAACACAGCCATCCAAGACAGCAGAAGGTCCTCTCGCAGAGAGGCGTATGATGCAACACAGAGAAAGCCGAAAGGAGTCTGTGTTACTGACTAACCTTCTTTCTTCTAGGAGAACTTCCAGATTTGGCACCTGGAATGTTCGGACATTAAACGAACAAGGGAAAGTGGCACAAGTAGCAGCAGAAATTAGGGAATATAAAATTGAGGTTCTGGGAATGTGTGAAACAAAGTGGAAGAGGGTAGACAAGAAGAAACTCATCACAGGTGAATTGGTGCTGTCATCAGGACATGAAGACGATAGTTCACACCACAGTGAAGGGGTAGCTCTTATGTTATCTAAAGAAGCACAGAAAGCACTCATTGAATGGGAAGCTGTTGGACCCAGAATAACAGCTACTTTTAAAACAGCTAAAAAGAAAATAAATGTAAATGCCATCCAATATTATGCACCAACTAATGACAAAGAAGAGTCTGTGGAAGAAGCATTTTATACTAGACTACAGGAAATTATAGAAAAAGTAAAAAGAAGAGACATCACAATTTTAATGGCTGACATGAATGCAAAGATAGGTACAGTCAACACCAGATTTGAAGAAGTCATGTGAAAACATGGGCTAGGAATAATGAATGAAAATGGGGAACTATTCTCAAACTTCTGTGCTTCAAATCAACTGGCTATAGGAGGAAGCATGTTTCTACATAAGATAATACACAAGGCAACATGGTTATCACCAGACCATAGAACAGAAAATCAGATTGATCATATATGCATAAACATGAAGTTTAGATCATCATTGCAGGATGTAAAGGTATATAGAGGAGCAGATGTGGCATTAGATCACCACCTTCTGGTAGCCAAAGTAAAAAGAAAACTCAAGAGATATGCAACAATGCAAAATTATAGACAACGATTTAATGTAGGACATCTAAGAAATAAAGAAACAAGAGACAAATTTGTGGTCACAATATCCAACAAATTCCAAGTGCTCCAACAGCTGGAAGATGTAGAGAATACAGAAGACTATTGGCAGCAAATCAAAACTGTATGGAATGAGACGTGAAGAAATACTGGGGAAAAAGGAACAACACCAAAAAGCATGGATAACAACAGAAACCATCAATAAGATAAAAGACAGAAAAAACAAGAAAGCAGATTTTAACACAAGCAAAACCAGAAGTTCCAAAGCCAAGGCTCGAGAAGTGTACACAGAAGCAAAACAAAGAAGTATCAAAAGAGACAAGAGGAAGTATATTGAGGAGTTGGCAAGAGAGGCAGAAGATGCTGCAGCCAAAGGAAATATGAGAGAACTGTATAGCAGCACAAAGAAGCTAACATGAAAATACAAGCAAACAAGTTGCCTCATAAAAGACAAGAATGGAAAACTGCTCAGCAATATACAAGAGCAAATGAAGAGGTGGACAGAATATTTTGAGAACCTTCTCAATAGACCAGCTCCACAAAACCCCCCTGACATCCAGCCAGCAGAAGAAGAGCTACAAATTAACGGTGAAAGACCAACGAAGGAAGAAATAAAGAAAGTCATGAAGCTTTAAAGAGATGGAAAAGCGTCTGGACCTGATTGCATTCCAGCAGAGGCCATCAAAGCAGATATCGACACGGCTACAGAGATGTTATAAAAAATTACTTGGTAAAGTCTGGGAGATCATCGACAACACACAACAGAAATGGAATACAGTTGACTCTGATAAGCAGTTGGATGATCTGGATTTTGCTGATGACTTGGCTCTTCTGTCCCATAACCGTAATCAGATGCAGGACAAGTTGAAAGTACTCAATGAGAGGTCACAGCAATTGGGTCTCAAAATACACAGGGAAAAGACAAAATTAATGAGAATAAATGCAGGTAATGATAACAGGGTTGAACTTGAAGAAACACTAATACAAGATGTAGAATCTTACACATATCTTGGCAGCAATATAGACAAAGTTGGAGGGACAGACTGTGATATCAAACTAAGAATACAAAAATCATTGCGTTGGGAAATATATGGAGATCAAGAGAAATTGGATCCAACATGAAAATAAGAGTCTTCAACTCAAATGTGAAGTCAGTACTATTGTATGGCTCTGAGACATGGAGAACAACACAGACAACAACTAAAAAGCTACAGATTTTCATAAATGGGTGCTTGCGTAGAATCTTCTTCGTCTTCTTTGATCCTTAGCCACCGAACGTCAAAGCAGTCAGTGGCCATCACACCTAGTGGCGCCTTGTAGGGCAACAACAAATTGATTCCACTTTGCTCGATTGGTGGCCATCCTTCATACAGTGCCCCAACTCTGGTTCATTCTTTGCATCTCAGCCTCCGCCAAGTTGTTTTTGGTCAGCCTCTCTTTCGTTTTCCTTCAGGAGTCCAAAGCATAGCTATTCTTGTGATGGCATCGGGGTCTCTTCTGAGGACATGGCCAGCCCAGCTCCAGCGTAGAATAGAGGGATTAAAATGGTATGACAAGGTTACTAATGTGGAACTGATGAGAAGAAGACGATGGCGATGGATAGGACACACACTGAGGAAACCTGTTGATAGCATTACAAGGCAGTCCTTGTTCTGGAACCCCCAGGGCAAGAGAGGCAGAGGTAGACCAAGAAGCACATGGAGAAGAGAGCTGGAAACAGAGGTGAAAATGATAAGGAGAACGTGGACAGAACATGAGATGATGGCACGTGACAGGAGGACTTGGCATGTGTTTGTTGAAGGCCTATGCTCATTTGAGAGTGGAGGGTTATGAATGAATTAATATTAGACAGTTAATTAACCTTATATGTTGTATGTACAATTGTTTAGACAAACTATATCAGACAGTTAATTAACCTTATATGTTATATGTACAATTGTTTAGACAAACTATATCAGACAGTTAATTGACCTTGTATGTTGTATGTACCATTGTTTAGACAAAGTATATCAGACAGGGCATTGACCTTATATGTCACCATTGTCCTGGTCACCCCCTATGGAGGATAGAACCACAACTACAGGAAACTTACAGTAAACATTCACAAGCTGTTACTGTGATGGTATCTGTAGCTATTTGTTTGACATGATGATGTATCCAGCCTCATGATCAATCTTATTATAGTGCCTTGTACAACATCCTGAGGCAACAATATTCCTACTCTTTCTTTGTCTCATCAGAGATCCTTAAAACTACAAGGGACCTTATTAGACCTGCTTGTTTGTTATTTGTCTCATCAGAGATCCTTAAAACTACAAGGGGCCTTATTAGACCTGTGCTTGTTTGTTCTTTGTCTCATCAGAGATCCTTAAAACTACAAGGGGCCTTATTAGACCTGTGCTTGTTTGTTCTTTGTCTCATCAGAGATCCCAGACTCTACAAGGGGCCTTATTAGACCTGCTTGTTTGTTCTTTGACTCATCAGAGATCCCAGACACTACAAGGGGCCTTATTAGACCTGCTTGTTTGTTCTTTGTCTCATCAGAGATCCCAGACACTACCTGGGGCCTTATTAGACCTGCTTGTTTGTTCTTTCAGTGTTTTATATATTTACTTATTTTGTACACAAACAATTCAAATGTTTTTTTGTGTTTGAAAGTTCACTGTGACCTTATAGGTTCTTATTTCATGCAGAAAACAATTGTGTGCTCTGTATATTTGTCTATATGTGTGTTTATAAGTATGTACATGAGCATTTGTCTGTGCATGTATACATATATACAGAAAAGCGTATCTCCCCTACATTTTAATATTGTGTATTACAAGTGTGATAATCACAAAGAGAAATCAAGTCCAACACAAAAATCTCAGTCTTCAACTCCAGTATCAAGACCGCTCAAATATATAGCTCTAGTTTATAGCATTCTGAAATGCCCAGGGTAAACAAGTTTTTGGGAGATTTAAAAACACACATAGTAGAGAACTGGATACAATAGTCAAAGATATGAGTCAGTCATGGAGACACCTTGACCTGATAGTATATGACAAGAGGAGTTGGCAGACATCATGGAGACACCTTGACCTGATAGTATATGACAAGAGGAGTTGGCAGACATCATGGAGACACCTTGGCCTGAAAGTATATGACAAGAGGAGTTGGCAGACATCATGGAGACACCTTGACCTGATAGTATATGACAAGAGGAGTTGGCAGACATCATGGAGACACCTTGGCCTGATAGTATATGACAAGAGGAGTTGGCAGACATCATAGAGACACCTTGGCCTGATAGTATATGACAAGAGGAGTTGGCAGACATCATGGAGACACCTTGGCCTGATAGTATATGACAAGAGGAGTTGGCAGACATCATGGAGACACCTTGACCTGATAGTATATGACAAGAGGAGTTGGCAGACATGGAGACACCTTGGCCTGATAGTATATGACAAGAGGAGTTGGCAGACATCATGGAGACACCTTGACCTGATAGTATATGACAAGAGGAGTTGGCAGACATCATGGAGACACCTTGACCTGATAGTATATGACAAGAGGAGTTGGCAGACATCATAGAGACACCTTGGCCTGATAGTATATGACAAGTGGAGCTGGCAGACATCATGGAGACACCTTGGCCTGATAGTATATGACAAGAGGAGTTGGCAGACATCATGGAGACACCTTGGCCTGATAGTATATGACAAGAGGAGTTGGCAGACATCATGGAGACACCTTGGCCTGATAGTATATGACAAGAGGAGTTGGCAGACATTTGTTGAAGACCTAGGCTGTTTAGGAAGCTAGAAGTGATAATGATGATGTGTCATAAATGCCAGGATTGATCAAAATTTGTTTCAGGCTGATTGTGACAACAGCTGTACTCAAACTGAGATACAGTATACTGACTTCTTGGACATGCCAGAAAGTCAACAACAGTTATGCTTATTTGGAGATGAGAAAGGTATGTATAATAGCAATGTTATTATTTTAAATTCGTATTTTGGCTGCACAAGTTGACATGATTTCAGTATCTGTACAGTATGACGTTTGGTTTGGTTTAAGGACTGTCTTCATTGCACTTGGACAACGCCATCAGTGCTCCAATCTCCTCCCTTAGGAGTATCTCAGCACAGTGCATGAACTCTGTATCACTGGTGAGAATCCCAATGGGTGAATATAATGTATAGGAATCACACATTCTATAAATATTTTTGTGGTGGGTAGGTTTCCTCATTTTTAAATTTTGCCAGGGTAGCGGCCTGATAAGCAGATTTTTAACGTGCGCAACTTGCACATGGGACCTCCTATTTTATTTTCCTTATCCGAGAAGGCTAGGTATCCGATCTCACTAACCATGAGACCAGGGGGGAGTATGACATAATTGGGATCACTGGTTCTGAAAAAAATATTTCAATAAATTATAATCGCTCAACTGGGATTCGAACCCAGTACCTCTTGAATACGAGGCAGATGCCATACCTCTGAGCCACTCCGACCCCCTCCGACATTTAATACTGAGCAGTGAGTTGGCCTTTCTTAAAAATTAAATCTGTTTACAAATTTTAATTAAACTTGCTTAATGTATACGTAATGGAGATAGACGCTGTTACTGCAGTAACAAGGGAAGTGTCTCACTCTCAGTCCATGCTTTAAAGGTTCAAAATGGATGTCTGTTGCATGAATAGAAAACATTTATAGAAGCCTTGAATCTTCAGAAGCTAGTGTGAATCTAGTTATTCAGGTACATGCCATGGAAGTAAGAGTGCTGACAGACTAGCTTCATATACACCCATGAACACTGGTCCTGCACAAGGGAGAGATACTGAGGACAGTTAATGATCATCTGTTAGAAAACAATACTGGAACAGATGAATCAACAAGGCATAGCTGGAATGTGGCCCCAAACATAAGACTAGCAGGTATGATGTATGAGAGGATACATCTGACATGTATACAATCAGGATGCTACAGTACAGTAAGCATTCATACACTTCAACGTTTGCTGAGGGAGACTTAGCACCAATGGGTTTGCCTGGATTGCAATGATGTCAATCCTGAATAATAATCACATCATTTTCTTCTTTGATCCTTAGCCACAGACTGTCAAAGCAATCAGTGGCCATCACTCCTAGTGGCATCTTGTAGAGCAGCAACAAATTGTTTCCACTTTGTTCAGTTGGCAGCCATCCTTCCTAATGTGCTTCAACTATGGTTCATTTGTTTTTGGTCAGCCTCTCTTTTGCTTCCTCTGGGGTTCCATAGCATAGTTGTTCTTGTAATTAAATAGTATCAGGGTCCCTTCTGAGGATGTGGCAAACCCAAATCCACAATCTACCAGCTATGACGGTGTGCATGTCCTCATGGTTACTCCAAATTAGTTTTTGGTTGGTGATGGTATTCGGCCAAAAGATTCAGTGAATTTTCCTTAGGCAGGTTGTGTGGAAGGACAGTTTTGACATTTCCTTCTCTGTTACTCTTCAGCGTTCCACATCATAGAGAAGCACAGAAAGTACACAGCTGTCATATAATCTTAATTTGGTGTTTGTGCTGTACTGGGAAGACATCCAGATGTTGTTGAGACTAGCAAAAGCTGTTCTCGCTTTATTCATTCTGTTGTTAATGTCTTTGGTTGTTCTGCCCTCTAGTGTTACTATGCATCCTAATTAAGTAAATGTGCCTGTCTGTTCTAGCTTCTGGTTCTTTATTGTTATTGGCTCAGGATTGCCAACATTGAGTGTCATAACATCTGTCTTCTTCAGATTGATATTCAGACCCACCTGCTGGTTATACTTACTCAGTCTGTCAGTTTTTTCTTTGATGTGTTGATGTGAATGTGCTAGTAGTGCAATGTCATGTGCTTATTCCAGGTCTTCTAGTATAGAAAATGTTGCCCATCTAATTCCTCATTGACTGTTCTCTGTTGTCTGGCGCATCACCCAGTCTATGTCAAAAAAATAGTTGTTGCTAAGGTGCATCCTTTTCATACTCCTGTCTTCACCTCGAAAGTTAGAGTGCTCAATCCAACACTGCATGTAAAGTTAGAATAGAGGCTTTTTAAAATGGAAACAATGCAGCAAGGAATTCCATAAGCCCTCAGTATTTTCCTTAGGCTGTCCATGTGTATGCTGTCAAAAACCTTTTCAAAATCAACGAAGTTAATACAATAATATAGCTGTCTCTGCCATTCTGAGCACTGCTCTATAATGTTCTTGAGGGTGAATATATGATCTGCACATTTTCTGTTCTTTCTGAATCCCACTTGTTCTCTCCTCAGTTTATGGTCTATTGTTTTTGAAATTCTCTGGATGATTACCCTGCCTAGTATTTTACTGGGAATTGAGAGGAGACAAAAGATAACAAAAGAAAAAACAATATAACAACTTGAAACTTAATATCTTTTCTGTTTGTTTGCAGTTGGTCCAGCAGCTCTGAGTTTCACCTTCAGTCTTGCTACTACTAGGTGATGATCACTTCCCACATTGGCACCTCTTCTTCCTTACACATCTCATAATGCATGCCTCCATCTACCTGTCACGAGAGGTTAATTTGTATTGGATGAAAAGGAGATAAATAAGTGTATCAGATGATGCTAAGTATAGCTGCCAGTTACTAGTTCTAGTCTTAAAAGTAACACCCCAGTCTTGGAAATAAGCACTGGTGTATAGTTGTCATAGGAATAGTCAGACTGTACAGAATTCTGGCCCAAATGGTAATAAGTAGTACCAGATTTTAAAGTGTCCCTCTCTACAACTATCCTATGATAAATAAAAGATCTAGGGGAAAATCAAAATGGACAATTAAATGTAAACAAAATTATTTAAAAAATTGACAAAGTCTTCAGGACCAATTAAATAGTCAATTTAATATGTATATTGATTTCTTTTCTTGGTTTGATGAAAATGAATTTAAAAGATGGATTATTATTATATCTTATTTAACTATATTACAATGTTCATGGAACTGCCACTCTCCTCTTGGAAAAATTGTAGAATCACTTATAATATCACTGTTAATACTTTAGTAAACAAGTTCCTGATTCACTGTTCTTTAATACACCATTATAATCACAGCATTCAGGTTAATGTCCTGTAAGGCTTATTGACTGGTATTAACACAATTGACTCATCATATGAGCACAATGATGTAGCTATCTCACTAGTTGCTAATTCTATGAGCTGGTTCTCTGTATAATGATTTCAGTCTCTCTTATGAGACTTTACTTTTTGTCCAGTATCTGACAGCACCACTTCTGTCACATGAAACTCATCATTGAAGGCTTTCCTTCTCCATGGGGATTACCAAACATGATCTGTTGTACACTTTGTCTGATGCGTTAGCAACAACTCACTCGTGAATCAATCAGTCTTCTGATGCCTGACAGTTATCGAATAAACCCTCAACTCAGAGTTCCCGGAGCTTCCTAGACCTGGTAATAGGTTTGGTGGCGAGTGCTTGCCCTATCCTCTGTGTGTGAAGAATTTTTGCAGTCCATCCCGTTCATTGTTGTTGTTGTTTTGAAAAGGTGATGGGTGGAGAGCGGGCACTTAACAGCTGACCATTATTGCCTCTTCTCATTCCATCTTGGTCTTCCCTGTTCAACCTGAAAATTGGTTATAATTGGGGTATTTAGTGTCATTTTATTTACTAATTTTGTGTTATGTTTAAATAACTTAACTTTGGTTTTAATTTATATTAGTATTTGTAATTTTATTTTCTGTTTTGTATTGCATATAGATAACTATTGTTCTTTGCACTTGGTTTTAATTTGTATTGGTGTTTGTTTTTTTCTTTTTTTTAAAATCTCGTTGTCTTTCCTTGTCCTATGAGTAGTTAATAGGTTTGCTAATTTTTCTGGTTTATTTTTTTAATGATTTGTTAGTTTTTGTTGCTTAATTTCAATTCCTATTTCTATTCTCTATTTCTATTTGGTTGAATGTCTTTTCTGAAGTATCATTTTTGTTATCGTTGTTTGATGTTGCCATTGTTACTAATCTTATATGTTTTCGTTTGTTTTATGTATATATCTTTTGAGTATTGATTGGGCTTCCCCTGGGGCATCTATAATTAACACCTTATCCCCTGTCGTGTCTATATTGTTATTTCTAAAGTATGTTTTTAATTCTAGCCTCTGTTGATCATATTTTCTACAATGGATTAGGTAGTGGTCTATGTCATTTTCTTCCTGACATTCTTGGCAGTGTGGTTCCTCTATCATGAAGTATGCTGCACTGAGACCGAGACACCACAGGTTTTTGTTCGAAGGTACCTTTAGTTCTTCTCTGACCTGGCACGTCCACGTGGTTCTTTCAGCAGTTTGAACGCATGTCTGCCTTTTCTACTGTTCTTCCACCATGTTGTCTTCCATTCCTCATTTTATAGTTAGCTTCACGTGGCTCTTGATCTCCGACCTTTCTAGTCCTGCTCTTATATTGTTTTTACTTATCCTTCCATACTTGGCGTTCTGGTCTGCCAACTCATTACCAGCTATACCTATGTGTGCTGGAACACACACTAGCCCCACACTACATCCTCTGTTCCCTAGTGATGTATTAATTGCAAGAATTTCTTCCTTTATGTCTGGCCGGCTACATTTACCTGGGTGTTCTAGTGCTTGTAGTGATGATAGTGAGTCTGTAAATATCGTAACAGCTTCTGGTGGTTATCTTCGATTATTTCTAAACTTTTAGAATTGTTACCATCTCTGCGGTAAAAATTGAAGCCCCTTCACTTACACTGTAGCTCTTCTTTATTCCCCACTGTGGTATTACTACTCCTGCACTTAGTTGCCCACTATCACCCTTGGATTTATCAGTGTAGATGGCCAGACTTTGTTTTGTAAGTTGATTTATGAACTTTCTACTTATCATTTTGGCTTCCTTATCTTCTATGTTTTGTTTGATCTTTTCAATAAGTGAGTAGTCTATGATTGGTGTTTTTAGTTCCCAGGGTGGTATTGTGCTTCTATATTTATTACTATTTTTTAATTGTGTTTGACAGTTCTTTGAACTGTGTTAGATCTTCAATAGTTCTCCACCCTGTTGGATATCTTTCTTTATTTAACTGGATGTCCCAAACACTTGGTTGGTTTTTGACAAATGCTTTATGTGCTGGATGGGTCACTTCTTGTGCTACTTTACTCCAATAATTTATTCGTAGTTCTTTCCATCTTAGGCCAAGGGGCGGTATACCAAAAGCTACTTGTAGTGCTTCTACTGGTGTTGATATAAATGCACCTGCAATGGTTCTCGTGGCTGCATTTTGAACTCTGTCTAATTTTCTTTGTTAGAAGCTGCAGCTGAGTCATAGATTATGCTTGCAAAATCTAGTTTCACCCTGATGAAAGACTTGTAGAACAAAAGCATTATTTCATTGCTGGCCCCCATTTACTATCTTTTACAATCCTTAGTATATTCAGGGGTCCCCTACAGCTTTCTACTAAATTGTCTAAAAGTTTATTCCAATTTAGTTGTTTATCTAAAGTCATGCCCAGAAATCTAGTTGTTGAGGAGGTACATATTTTCTGTCCTTTAATGGTTATATTTATTTTGTAATTTTTTTTTTTAATTTGCTGTGCTGAATATCATATCTACTGTTTTGTTTACATTAATTTGGAAACCCCAACTTTTCATTCACTCTGAAACTTTGTCTATTTGTTTTTGAAGTTTTTGGTAAACATGGTCCAAGTTTTTTCCAGATCGCTAAATGCACAGTCATCTGCAAATTGTGATAATGCATTCTTAATGTCGTTAAATTCATCTTCTAAATCATTTACAGCTATAGTGAAAATTGAAGGTGAAATCACTGATCCCTGAGGAATCCCATTCTGTTGTTCATATATTTCTGACTTATCATTGTTCACCTGTACAGCAAAATACCAGTCCTGTAAAAAGTTTTCTAGATACCTATAGGTTTTAACAGTAAAGCTAATCTTTTTCATTTTGTAAAGAGCTCCATCTCTCCAGCATTCATCATATGCTCTAGCGACATCCAAAAAGACTGCCACTGTTTTCTCTTTCCTCTTGAACCCTAGCTTTACATCGTGTTCTAATCTTACAAGCTGGTCTACTGTACTTCTGTCTGCTCTAAACCCTGACTGGTTTGTGCTATATAACTTATTTTTTTCCAGGTAGAATTTAACTCTTTTGTTAACAAGTTTCCAGTATTTTGCCTAGTTATGATGTTAAGGAGATAGGCCTATATGAACTTACATCATGGGCTTCCTTACTGGGTTTTAGGATGGGTACTAGCATAGCTACTTTCCATGCTTTTGGTATCTTTCCTAAGCTCCAGATTTTGTTATAAAGGTAAGTTATTGTGTTTATAGTTTTTCTTGGTACTTTCTTAAGGATTTCATAACTAAGTATATCATGCCCTGGGGCAGTATTATATTTCTGTTTTATTGCACTAGTTACTTCTTCATACCTGTCAACCTCCTGAGACAAAAACCTGTACACCGGACCCAAAAAAATCCTTACAAACATCCAAAAATCCTTACGCAAAAAATATATTAATAAATTATACACAATACAGTTTTAAAACGAGAATTGACAAAATCTATTAGCATTTGAATTAGTGTGATATAAAAGATGCTAATAGTCTCATGCTGTTCTTTACATATAAAAAAAACTTAGTGATTGTGAAGTACTATTCTTTCGATGTAGTGTTTTGTATTATAATCAACACATGCACTTTTAGCACTTTTCAGAATTGCATTTGTGGGCTTAAAGTCTGCACAGCGTGTATCAATTCTGGTAGCTTTTCTCTCTCTTTCATTCTTCTTTATTTGTTGTTTTTTTTTCGATCTATCTTCTTATGTTTTGGTTTTGGTTCGTTTCATATCCTTTTGTATCTCTAAAAATTGTCGCTATCTTATACGTCACTTCCTTCGAGATTTCTTGGAGACAGTACTGTGATCTTGTGTATTCTTAGCATTTACAGTTCTAGCTAAGTGACTTGTTCCGAAGTTTTGTTCATTCTCTTTTTTTCATTTCGTTTATTATTTACTTTCTTGCTTTGGTATTTCTGTTAGGTTTTTCGATTTTCTTGTATTATCATTGTACTTTTTCCATCTGCTTGTATCACTCATTTTGTATTGTTTCTTATCATCGTATGTTTTTGTAGTACCTATTACTATATGTAATTCTTGTCTTTGTCACCTGTTTGTGGCTGACGAAGGGTAAAACCCGAAACGTCCCTCGTCTCATGTGAACTGTTATTTTTAAAACTGATTCAATACCGTTTTATTAGTTTATAAACTTATATTCCTTACCAGTTTTACAGCAGCCCCTTAATTTATTTACTTATACTATACTACAATCATTGCTGCTACCCTGTTTCCGTTTCGTGACAACTATATTTTGTGTGCATCTCTTGTTTCATATTTTTACATTTGTTCATTATGCCTTATCAGAAACATTTGATTTCTTCTCTTCATTCTTTTATCACCCATTCATTTTCTCTCATACCTTCTGATATATCTCGTACTGCTTGTGACTTAGCCTTTACTATATACAAGAAGATACACTGTACATGTCACATTAATTTTCTCAAGAACTGTCTCCATGCTAGAGTTATTCCCAAAGGGTTTGTCTCTAGCTTCCATCTATCGGCGGGACTTCCTCATCTTGCTGACCAGCACCGCTTACAACAAGTTGAGAAGAAATGTTCCTTCCAACGTATGAGGTGCGTCATTGCTATACATAAACGCCAGCTGACTGAGTTTGAACTTTTGAAATCCAACCTTACACAACAGCTACATCTACTGACTTCTTTGTGCCCGGCAGCATTCCATCTTATTCGCACTATTATCCATGACATGAATAAGGAACTGTATACTCGTTTGTGCACGCATAAAAAAGAGAAATTGCGCCGCCTCCGTCCGCAACCTCCTTTAGGGTCCTCTATTCAGTCTTCTACCCAAGCTAAAGTTATTTGCATTCCTCCAGATTTGCATCTGTCTCCTGATGAATTGTCTGTCCTGAGCAAAGGTCTTAAGTTTGTTCCTCTTCGTTCTAATTTTGACAAATATTCTCTGCTTCAGGATGTTCACAGCTTCCACCGCCGCATGCGTCTCAAATATTACCATCGTAAGGGTAATGATTCTACCAGGGTTTTTGATACTGATGATATCTTTTGTCGTTTTGACAAACCTAAACTAGACTGGACTCCATCTCCAGGAGCTTCTCGTGCTCTGGATTTATATATTGCCAATACTTTACATGACATTGACCTGCTTACTCTACGCCGTCTCCGTCGATCTAACCTCATGTCTTCTGAATGGCGGGCATTGTCACGCCTTAGATACCGTGATGATATTGTTATCTAGCCGGCAGACAAAGGTGGTGCTGTGGTTGTTTGGCGTAAGGACCTATATATTCATGAAGGAGTTACACAGCTAGGTAACACCACCTTTTACTCACCTTGTTCTGGTTATGCTACAGTCCAGAATAATCTTACTGTTTATGAGACTATCCGGGGCCTTGTCTATGATGATCTTCTTCCTTCTGGTGCTTTATCTCTCCATATTTTTTATAGTAGTCTTGGTAAGCTTTCCTTTTACATGCTTCCTAAGGTGCATAAAATTGCTAACCCTGGTAGGCCTATTGTTTCAGCCTGCTCTTGTCCCACTGAACATATTTCTGAATTCCTTGATAGTATTTTCCAGCCTTTTTTCGCCAATCTGCCTTCTTATTTGAAAGACACTACTCATGCTATCACTACCTTTAATTCGATCAGATTCATGCCTGATCTTACTTACCGTCTTTTCCTCCTAGATGTTTGTTCCCTTTACACTTCTATTCCACATGCTGATGGTCTCAAGGCACTCCAATTTTTTCTCGACCAGCGTACTGATCTTACTATAAGTACGGGTCCGCTTCTTCGCCTTGCTGAGTTGGTTCTTAATCTCAACTCTTTTGAGTTTAATGGCCAATTCTTCAACCAAATCAGTGGTGTTGCTATGGGTACTAAGATGGGCCCTAGTTACGCTTACTTGTTTATGGGTAACTTTGAATATTTGGTCTTTCATAGTTACGATGGACAAATACCCGAATTTTACCGTCATTATATTGATGATGGTATTGGCATTACAGACATGTCTGAGGTAGACCTCCGTCGATTCATTGACTATGTTGGAAATTTCAATCCTGCCATCAAATTCACTTCTGAAATTTCTACGACTTCAGTGATTTCCTTGACATCACTGTGACTATTAGCCCTACTGGTCTTAAAACGTCTGTTTATTATAAGACTACTGACGCTCACGGTTTCCTTCTTTATACTTCATCGCTTCCTCTTAGTTGTAAAAATTCCATTCCCTTTTCTCAACTTCTTCACTTGCATCGGTTATGTCACGATGACGGTGATTTCCATCAGCGAGCTCAAGAGATGCTCGAGTTCTTTCGCCTACGCCTTTATCCAGAACATGTTTTATCTGATGCTCTTTATCGCATCACACGTGTCACTCGTCAGATTGCACTCATTACTAAATCTTCTGTCCAATCTGACAGACTCAAACTGGTTCTAACTTTCCATCCTCACTGTCTGGCAGTGAAGAGAATTCTGTTTCGACATCTGCCTATTCGCCACTCTGATCCTGATACCAGAGAGTTGTTTTGTGATACACCTTTGGTAGCATATCGTAGGGATAGGAATTTTAGGGATATTCTTATACACAGTCGTCTGCGACATACTAGCCCTTCATACTTTGGTACTAAACCGTGCCAACGCCGTATATGTAAGAGCTGTCCGTTTTTACTCCAAACTCAGACAGTCACTTTTCCGAAAGGAAAATTTATCATTAGAGAGTCTTTCACGTGCGAATCCAGAAACCTTATTTATGCTATCATCTGCAAGAGGTGCGGCATTACCTATATTGGTGAAACTGGCAGGCGTTTGGCAGACAGGTTTCGTGAGCACTTGAATGACATCTATCATGGCAAACATTTATCGGTGGCCCTTCATTTCAATAGGCCTGACTAGTGCCGTAGATCAATAGAGAGTTACGTCAACTAAGGTTTGGACGCCATTTTCGGCCGAACCCGTATCGCTGGAAAATGGACCCATTCGCGACTTTCAGACCCAATTTGCATTTTCATTTAGGTTAAGTACTAATTTGAAATAAAATTAGCTGCAAATACAGTAGCACATATTTGTATCTATTCCATTTTACTGCGATACGGGTTCGGCCGAAAATGGCGTCCAAACCTTAGTTGACGTAACTCTCTATTCATCTAGGGCACTAGGCCTGACCATTCAGGTAAATCCGATATCCATGTCACGGCCCTCCGTTCATGTGTCGGGGATGACAGGACTCGCTTTTCATTAGAGAATCGTCTTATTTTTCAATTGGGCGATTTATGTCCTGAAGGTCTCAATGTTCAACATCATTTTGCATAAATTCTGGTAGCTTTTCTCTCTCTTTCATTCTTCTTTATTCGTTGTTTTTTTTATCTATCTTCTTATGTTTTGGTTTTGGTTTGTTTCATATCCTTTTGTATCTCTAAAAATTGTCGCTATCTTATACATCACTTCCTTCGAGATTTCTTGGAAAGAGTACAGCGATCTTGTGTATTCTTAGCATTTACAGTTCTAGCTAAGTGACTTGTTCTGAAGTTTTGTTCATTCTCTTTTTTCGTTTTGTTTATTATTTACTTTCTTGCTTTGGTATTTCTGTTAGGTTTTTCGATTTTCTTGCATTATCATTGTACTTTTTCCATCTGCTTGTATCGCTCATGTTGTATTGTTTCTTATCATCGTATGTTTTTTGTTTTTTTTACTATATGTAATTCTTGTCTTTGTCACCTGTTTGTGGCTGACGAAGGGTAAAACCCGAAACGTCCCTTGTCTCATGTGAACTGTTATTTGTAAAACTGATTCAATACCGTTTTATTAGTTTATAAACTTATGTATCAATGTTAATCTTACACTGTAAAAAAGTAGTGAGTGTGCCTGCATTCATGGACCTCCAGCA
The DNA here is from genome assembly GCA_024509875.1 of Oreohelix idahoensis. NCBI lineage: Eukaryota > Metazoa > Mollusca > Gastropoda > Stylommatophora > Oreohelicidae > Oreohelix > Oreohelix idahoensis. The sequence continues at coordinate 270,671 of JAMPIV010021032.1, read as the reverse complement.
ATCTGTGTGGATTTTTTTATTGAAAAATAATGCAGCGAAGTGTACGCAAACAGACTTTTTTTCTAGTTATGTATGGCCGATACAGAATATTATGACATTAATTTATTGGAATTATTTAAATGGTCAAAATATAACTGGAAAGATTAAGAGAACAACCAAAATAAAATACAATGAAGCAAAGCAAACAGCTAACAACAAATAATAAAAAATTAACCAAATTATGAACAGAATATCAAATCTAGGAAGAAAAAAACGTACTACCAAAAATTTACAGAATTATTATTTAAAAGTTGGTAGCCTAGACCAGTGATAATAGATCGCCACTTTATTAAAATATAAAGCAGTGAATCTCGACCATAGGAATAAAGTAGGCCTACTCAACGCAAACAAGCTTTTTTTCTAGTTATTTAGGGTCTCCACAGAATATTATGACATGAATTTATCGGAAATATACTGAAGGGCAAGATTTAACTGGAAAGATTAAGACAGCGATTAAATTGTAACAAACGCAAAACATTAGCAATATTTAACCAAGTTATAGGTACTTAGATTTTTTAAAAACAAAATGGCGTCGAAGTGTGGTGGCAAGCAAGCGGTGTTGTTGATAACAAGTAACTTTAAAAATACATCATGTCACGCTGAAAACTGAAAGTGTTTGAGGCCGAATTCAAAGTTTTTTCCGAATTGGGTATAAAAGGATTTGATTGGTTGCTGGGAGAGACCTCAGTTTAAAAACAGATGCCGAGATTCCTGGAATAAAAAAATTAAAAAATTGGTTTAAAAAAAAAAAACCTGGGCTAGAAAATATTTTCAGATTTAAAATTTTTTTTAATTTGGGTTGGGAAATATTTTTAGAACTTGTTTAAAATTTTTTTTTTAATTTCAGTTTTTTATTTTTTTTTTTTTTTGGGGGGGGGGTGGGGGGGGGGGGGGGGGGGGATCCGTATAACAAGTCTGTACGGCCATACACTGCTAAAAGTATAAAAAATATGTATGAGGGAAGGTCAAAAAGTAATGCCTCCTATTTTTTATGTATGTAAATACTGCATCGGTGTGCAATTTGTAAATTTAGCAGGATTACTCAAACACTCTTCTGCACTGTATAGCATTACCAACCTGTTTCAGTAACAGGTGGGACCACTGTAACAGTTTAAAAATGGCTGCCAAAGACGTTCGGTTAAAACAACGTTATGTCATAGAATTCCTCAATGCTGAAGGCGAGACCCCAATTCGCATCCACGAACGTTTGTTAGCACTGTCCGACGTTGGGTACATCGTTGTGATGAAGCTGAAGTAGGTCAATCCTCAATGGCTAATGCAAAGCGGACTGGCCGTCCGTCTACCGCAGTGACTCCACACAACATTCATCGAGTTGATGGCATCATTTGTGGTGACCATCGGGTAACACTGGATGAACTTTCTTCCATGTGGTGTATTAGTAAAGGTAGTGTCCAGAACATCATTAAAGACATGGGTTATTCAAAAGTTTGTGCAGGGTGGGTACCCAGAATGTTGATAGACAGACATAAAGAAACAAGGAAAACCATAGCCATCAACCTCCTGCACTGTTACGAAACTGAAGGAGAAGAGTTTTTATCGAATATTGTGACAGGTGATGAGACTTGGGTTCATTTTTTTTTAACCAGAATCCAAGAGGCAGTCAATGGAATGACATCACACAACATCGCCGACAAGAAAGAAGTTCAAAAGTTCACCATCTGTAGGAATAGTTATGGCCTCCATGTTTTGGGATGTGAAAGGTGTGATTCTTCTCGACTTCTTGGAACGGGGAAACACGGTGAATGCAGACCGTTACATTGAAACTTTGAAGAAGCTTAGAGGTCGTCTTCGGCGACGTTACCCATTAAAAGATCAGAGAACTGCACTACTGTTGCATGAAAATGCCACGCCACACACCGCTAAACGCACCATTGATGCGATTGCAACATTTGGCTGGACATTATTACCACATCCCCCTTACAGTCCCGATCTTGCACCTTCTGACTTCCATCTGTTTGGACCACTGAAAGAAGATCTTTGCGGACATCACTTTGAGGACACTGAGACCCTTAAATGCGCCGTATGCCAGTGGTTTAGGATAAAGGAAACAAATTTTTACCGTGCGGAGATACATGCCCTTGTGAGAAGATGGACAAAAAAATGTAACAAATAACGGAGACTACATTGAGAAATACATTTTTGAAGTTCAGACTTGGGGCTACATTTCAATGTGAATTTTATCTGTTTTCTTGCCTATTGAATGAAATTAAAAATTACAAGGCATTAATTTTTGACCGTCCCTCATACATTGTACAAAAAATGTGCACAGGTTGACAGGTATGCTTCTTGCTCTGTTAAATCAGTATCTAAATAGTTTGATTCATCTCTTTGATCTGGTAGTTCCTTTAAAAATTGTTTCCTACGTCTCTTCTCTCATTTTCTTCCTGTCCAAGACTACTTTTTGCACTGACTTTATAGAAATACTCAGCAAAGACATTAGCTTTTTCTTTATCTGTTTCTGCTCTATTTGGTAGTTTGATTGTTGGCATTATTGTTTTCTTATTGTTTCCTTTGATTGCCTTAAGCTTTTGCCATACTTCTTTAATTTTAATGCAAGGTTTAAGTGACTGACAAAACTCCTTCCAGTTAGTTTCTTTGGCTTTAAATATTATTCTGTTAGATTAATTCCTAATATGTTTATGCTCATCATAGTTTTCTTCTGTTCTGTTATTTCTAAATTTTTGTAAGGCCCTTTTTCTTCTCTCATGAATTTCTGCACAGCTTTTATTCCACCAGGCAACTGGTTTTTAATTCCAACGAATTTTTCTTTTCTTATTATTGTTATTTATTGGTTTTATTTGTGGCATATTTTTATTTGGTATATATTTTATTGCTGTTTTAAAAATTTCATTGGTCAGTGTTTCTGCCCACAAGTCAGTATCATCTGATTCCATGTCATTATATTCCATCACCTCCAGCTCTGATTGGAAGGCTTCCCAGTTTGCTTTTTTATAGTTGAAAGTTGGTTTCTCTGGTCCTGGGTTTGGAATGATGTTTTCATGTATTGTTATTACAATGGGCAGATGATCTGAGTTTGTGTCTTGTAACACTTCCCAGTTTACATTCGCTGGGTTGTTAGTTGCTATACTTATGTCTATTGCTGAGTCTGCCCTGTTAGCTTGTGGATTAATCCTAGTTGCAGTTCCATCATGTAGTATTAGCAGGTCATTGTTTTCTATGAAGTCAAGTAGGCTCTTTTCTGCATTGTCTGCATGTTGTCCACCCCAAGCATAATGATAGGAATTAAAATCACCTACTATGATTGTTTTGGGACCAAGTCTGGTGCTTATGGCGAATATTTCTTCATCTTTAATTGGACCATTTTTAGCGTATACATTTAAGATTGTTAGATTGTTTGGTTCAGCTGCTATAGTAACCTGGATACCTTCTATGTTGGTTGTATCAAATACTTCCCAGTTTATAATTTTAAATGTTTCGTTAACTAAGACTGCAACACCCCCTCTTCTACCTTCTTTCCTATCGTGCCTAAGTATCTTAAAGCCCTTACAACTGTATCTACTATTTAGGTTTAAAAGTGTCTCTTGAAGAGCATATATAGTGTTAGTTCCTCATGTCTCTGCAAGTAGTGGTGCAAAATTCTTTTTGATACACCTACAATTCTATTGTATAATTCGAAATCCTTTTAAGTTGAACTGTAATATCATCTAGTATCCCTTTTATTTTTGGTTAAACTATCAAATCTGCTCTTAATCTGTATTTTCTGTACTCAAGGGCCCATTATCAAACATGTTCTCAAGAAATTCCTCATTCATACTTGTCATTTTGTACCTAATTTTTTCCACTAAGTGTGGTAAAAGTACCTCAACTTGTTCTTTGATAGATTCTTCTAGGTTGCTTTTGTTTTCCTGCTGTATTATGTTCTTTTTGACCACTTTCCTATTTTCATCCAATACTACATTCGCTTCTCTGCCTATGTTTATCTCCTGTCTTTCACTTTCCATTCTTTTTTGTATTATTTTATTTTCCTCTTTTAGCTCAGACAGTTTGACTAGTATTATTTCATTTTCTTCTTTCAGTACAGTCAGTTTAGCTACATCCTGCGCAATTTGGTGCTGTATGGCTTTCACTTCTTGAAGCACTGCCTCTGCACTTTTCAGCGCATTCACATTTTCCAATGTTGTAGCTGAACTGTCTGGCTGACTGTTTTCTTTTGTTTTGTTAGTTACTTTCTTGTCTTTTTCTTTTGACAGCTGTGTTTTAATAGTTTTAATTTCATAATTTACAGACTTGATTTCTGCTATTCTTCTTCTTCTTTCGTTTGCTTGAAATATATTGTCAATATCTGCAATGTTGTTTCTTGTATAAACTTCACTGTCATTTGTAGTTCATACAGAGGTCCGTATAATTTTGCTTCCAGTGTTGTTTCTCTGGGCCAATGGATTTGCCTCAATATATCATATTCGGGGCAATCTTGAAGTAAGTACTCCGCAGTCTGGGGTGCCTGTCCACATGTACACATGGCTGAATTGCCAATCTTGAATTTTGTATACATGTGGCTGTGGAGTCAGTTGTGTACTGTTCTGAGGCGCAGAATCACAATTTGTTCTGATCTGTTCATAGCTTGGTAGTCATCCTGTGTTGGTGTTGGTGGCTTTCTGATTGATTTGATCATCTTTTTCTTCTGATGGTACGTAACTGGTACATCCGGTTGCTCGTCTGCAGCACCTTCTTTAGCTGGTTGCACAGTTCAGAAAGTAGGGCTTGTATACCTGGCAATTTTCTGGACTGAATTGCTTGGAGTGCTGATCTTGCATCTGTCAGGAATACTACAGGCTGTGGACCAAGATTGGTGTTCAACAGTTTCTCTGTTGCCACCCTTGATTGCCTGGATTTCTGCATCATAGTTGTTTTAGAATTTCCCCGTTGGTACTCTGACCGTATTCCTAATGTTGTTTGGGTATTCTATGTACACTCCTGCTCCTCCATTCTTTACTGCATTCTGTGCTGACCCATCTGTGTATACTCGGACCCAGAGATCCTGTGGGTATTCATCATCCAGGAAACTTAGAGTGACTGTCCTACGTTGCACGCTGTTCTGTTCATCCCTGTCGACTATTCCTATCACTTTTGTCTGGATGTGCACTAGTAGTCCAGGCTCCTCTCTCCAAGGGGTTTGTTCTGGCACAGACGTTAGGGGGCTGTTAACTTCAGGCAGGTCTGAGGTTTGTCTACAAAATCGTTTGGCCTGGTGGATGAAGCTGCTTCTTTTCAATCACCCCATTGCTAGGTTTTGGAATCTGTCCTTCATTGGATGGCTCAGCATATAGAGGAACTTTTCTGCCTGTGTTAGAACTTTCATGTCTCTGCGTTCTCTCAGTGCTTGTATCATCCCCATTTTCTCCATCTCCACTATAGGTGTTGATTTCATTGCCCCCGTGATGACCCTAAGCACTTGGTTTTGCACCTTATCTAGCTCTTGTAATGTGGTGTTTGATGCTGGACACCACGCAGCTGACCAATATTCCAGGTGTGGTCGTATGCCCTGCTGGTAAACTTTACTAAGTATTTTCCCGCTGGCTCCCCATGTGGTTCCACTTAGTTTCTCAGGATGGCTAACTTCCTCCTGGCCTTTGTTGCTGCCTTGTTGCTGCCTTGTTGATGTGCTGCTTCCATGTCAGCCTATCATCGAATGTAACTCCAAGATAGGTGGGTTGTTTATCTTCTCTCAGGAGCTCTTTGTTTATCATGAGGACACCAGCTTTTTGTTTGGGAGAGAGGGTGAAGAGCATAGTGCTGCACTTGTCTGTGTTGATGCTGACACATCATCTATTTGCTCATGAGGTTAAGGCATCTATAGCTCTTTGTAGCAGTTTGGTGGCCACTGTTGCAAGCTCATCTGTGCACCATATTACCAGGTCATCAGCGTACATTGCCACTTTCATTCCATGTGGTAGTTCAGCAACCAGGTCATTGATGTAGAGATTCTGCTGTAACTTTAGTGTTTGTATTTTTTGTGTTTTTTTATATTTCTGTAATCACTGTTTTAAATGGTGTTCTTTTTATGATGGATTCTTTTAGTGCTTGTTTGATTTGCTGGTACACTGGACAGACCTGAAACCTGCAGTTGATACACTTTCTGTTCACATTCGCCTTTTTGTAGTTGGTATCTGCCTTTGCCTTTTCACACTGTGCAGAGGGGTGAGTGCCAGTGCAATATCTGCAAACTGTTTTCCCCTTACAGTTGTTCCTTCCATGGCTGAATTTCAAACAGTTGGAGCATTGTAGCACAGGGGGGATGTAAGCTTCTGTGTTCTTCTTAGTTTTCCCAAATAGTAGTGTTTTAGGAGTTTCCCTCCCTTCTGTCGTTATTACTACCACTGGGGTTACAATACTCCCTTTCACTGTTAATCTGTTCATGTGTACCAGCTTTATGTCTGGGTTCTGTTTTGCGAGGTTGTTGATAACTTCTTCACTTAACAGGAGAGTGTTTACCCCCTTTATCACACATCTACTGGTCTCTTTTGCTAGCTCTATCTTCACTTTTATGTCATGTGCAAGAGTCACTGTTTTTGCTTCTATTTTTAGTTCCTCTAACATCTCTTTTATTCTGTCACTCTGGTTTTGGGTAACGATTAAGCTAAAATGGGTTTTTGAAATTTTGGCTATCACCTTTTTGCCTAACACTGGTTCAAGGAGGGTTTTAATTTTGTCTTCATCTAGTGCCTTGATCTTGACAGCCTCACCAGCTACTTGCATTAACTTTAAACGACATATGTTTCCTACATGCTCATCTTTATTTTTGGAAACTTCATGGGCTGCTTTATGTCTTAAGTCTTCTTTGGTACTTTCTGTGCTTTCATTGCTATTTTTTTGGTTAGTATTTTCTTCTATGAAGTTCTGATTGTTCTCTTCTAGTTTATCGTGCCTGGTGTCCCTACCTTTGGTTTTAACTGCTTCTGCCCACGTTTTGCCTTCACCTGACTGTGCTCTAGTTATAGGTGGCATGTTTGGTTATGAGCTATGTCCTATTTTCCTATTTGAATTTATTTATTGTTCTTTCCTATTTCTTTTAGCTTCCTTTCTTTTCTTTAGTTATTATTATTTTACTTATTTTGTTGAGCTATCTTGTTCTTAGTTTTTATTCATAGAAGTTTTGCCTATTTTGGTTCACTCTTTTGATCTGGCAACTCTACATTTTTCCTTATCCACTAATATTTATTATTAATAGTTGATTAACACTACTAGAGTCTATGATTACAGTTTAGGAGGATACAACTTATTGCTATTTCCTGGTGAGTCAAGTAAAACAAAAATGGTTGCTGTACCACACAAAGGAAAGCACGTGGCGCCTGGGCCTATTAAAATTTATTTCTTTTCTGTTTTATTTATTACTATTCTTAATTTATACTATCACTCCTAGCTAGTATCAAGCAATCAACAAATACTAATTATAATCAACTGCTTAAATTGTGTACAGAAAAGAAACAGAAAATAAATTCAACTTATCTGGCTTGTATGTCTCACAATGCTTCGTCTCAAAAATGCACCACGTGGACTGGTCAAGGTTGTGGCACATCTGATCACTCTGGAAGTCAAAAGTGAAGTATTGGTGGCGTTTGCGTTTAAGCTTCTAGCTTTTATGAATGTCTTCTTGGTCTGTCCCATTCACATATTCACCTTCCTTATATACTCTGTGCTCTGCCGTACGAGAAGCAATGACGTCCCAACCTTTCTGTCTCTCTCACTTTTTCAGCAAAATACAGCTAATTTTGGTCTGGTGTGCTTTTACTGTAACTTTCCTTTCATTCGTTCTCAATCATTTCTCCACCAATTTCCTTCATTAATATCTGGTTTTGGCCATGTCTGCAGAATGGGAGAAGATCGGCTACCACGACAAGCATGGGAAACAAAGAGCCAGGGATCCAGACCTCCAGGACGACCCAGAGTCTGCTGGGAGGACAACATTAGACAATCTTTGAAGGACCGAGGACTAGAATGGAACCAGGCCAGGAAGAAGACAGCTGATAGAATGGTCTGGCGCTCTCTCTTCCAAACCTCTACACCTCACGGTAGAAGGGGAACGACTAAGTAAGTAAGTAATATCTGGTTTTACCCAGATGATCCTACGATAACAATCCGTATAACTTTCTTATCGTTTTGTCCATTATGTATTTAGCCCTCTTTACTAGAAGTGAGTTGGAGTCTTGGTAACTCAAGTTTTTGAGCATTAAATCACAAGTAACTTCTGTTATACTGCACAGCTGATAATAATACTTATATCTGAACAAAGGTAATACTGTCTAATATCAGAACTTGCAGGTCTGGTCAGTTATAAACCATTATCTGCTTCAGAACTTCACTGGAAAGGTAGTCCATCTATACAAATCCTGCCTCTCTACTTATTTTTATTTTGCCTAGGGGCGCTTGACTGCCAAACTCGCTTTGTTTCATATGCTAATGAGGTCGCTTTGTGGAGCCTGATTCTACCAAGATATTATGCTCAGCGCGCGTCTCGCAACACTATCATTGACCATAATGTGGTCTATCTGGTTTCAGTCTCATCCGTTTGGTGATTCCCATGTTAACATATGTACTTCTTTGTGTGAAAAAAATGTTCCTCCAATGATCAGGTTGTTAATGCTGCAGAAGCTTATTAGTTTGTCCCTATTCTCATTTACTCATTTACTGTTCCACTGCTGCATTTCCCCATTACTCTTTCATTATAAGTATTGTGTTCCAACTTTCGCATTGAGGTCTCCCATTACTATAATAAGATCATACCTAGGTACAGTTTCCATTTCCTTTTGTAGCTGTTTATAGAAGTTGTCCTTGGCCTCTTCATTGCTGTCATTTGTTGGAGCATAGCATTGTATTATTGTGGTGTGGGTGAATCTCCCTCTCAGTCTTGCTCTTATCAGTCTGTTGTTGATGGGTTTCCATTACAGTAATAACCTTTCTATTCTTTTCTTCAGAATAATGACCGCCTTCATCCTCTCTGTCAGAGTAAAGTACTATTTCTCCTGTAGCTGTTTTTTTTAGCCCTGTCCCGGTCCATCTGCTCTCACTTATTCCAGGGATGTGTAATCTGTTGTTCTTCATCACTGTTCAGATCTTCCTCAGCTTACCTGCCCCATTCATGGTTTTGACATTCCAGAATCCAATTCTAGTTTCGTGTTTTGTGGTCGCGGCCTCCATTTTCATGCCAATGGCTTCCTTTTGGCTTTCACCACTGACAATCAAATGAGCCTGAGACTCTGGATGTCCATCCCACATCAAAGTTTTTCAACTTATTGCTTTTTCCTTAACATGTGTGATATTTTACAAAAACAGGAGTGTCGGCCCTGCACTAAAACCCCCAACTTGGAGGACCAGGGTATCAGCTTTTGTCTGACCCCTATCCACGCAAACCTGTCCAGCTTTGTTGAATCTATCAGGAGTAAAACTCCCACTGGCTTAGCTCTTGGGGTTATCAAGGTGCGCAAGCTGCCATACCACTACAAGGTATAGGTACCATTGATGGCAGAACAATCACATCATTATCAGGAAATTGTGCTCATTAGTTTGTAACTACACTTTGCTAACAAATTTTAACTAAAAACATATAAGACACGCATTTCATTATTTATCTTTTCTCATTACTTTTATTGTTACAGGTGTTTATTCTTGTCACCTGTGCAACACTCATTTCTTCCAACTTGATGTCCTGGATAAGCATATGAAAGTAGTACACAGAGATGGAGGCTGGGAGTTTGATAATAAATGCGGTGATCTTCAGAATGTGTTACTACAGGACAGTGGAAATAACATGAAGGAAGCAGTGAATAAGATTGGAGATGCCACTTTTAATGATGTCGCAAGAGAAGATAGCATCAACCTGAGACTCACTGATAATGAAGCATCAGTGAACCTCATCAACAGTCAGGAAAGGACTTCTACAGAGTTTGACAACCTACACAGTAGTGAATCAGGTTTAAAAAATCAAGTCTGTAACATAAATTGCAGTATTCCATTTTCTGCCAGTGAATTAAACATTCAGCTTTGTGTGAGTGACAGAGCTGTTGCTACTTGCAGTGATTTAATCATTCAGTCTCACATGAAACTAAAGGAAAGAAAGTCATACAAGTGTAATATGTGTGGTGTCTCTTTTAATGTGAAAGATTGCAAACAGCAACATAACAGAATATATATACAAGAGAAGCATTACAAGTGTGAAGTTTGTGATGCAGAATTTAATGAAAGTTGTAGCCTAAAATTACATGAAAAAATACATACAGGAAATAAACCTTACACATGTGAGGTTTGTGGAGCAGCATTTACTCTGACAAGCCAGCTACAAGGTCATAAAAGACTGCATAGAGTAAATAAACCTTACAATTGGGATGTTTGTGGTGCAGCATTTACTCATACACATCACCTACAAAGTCATAAAAGAATACAAACAGGAAATAAACCTTACAAGAGTGATGATTGTGGTGCCTCATTTACTGTGAGTGGTAATCTACAAAAGCATAAAAGAACACATACAGGAGAGAAGCCTTACAAGTGTGATGATTGTGGTGCAGCATTTACTGAGAGTGGTAGTCTACAAAAGCATGAAAGAATTCATACAGGAAATAAACCTTACAAGTGTGATGATTGTGGAGCAGCATTTACTCAGACAGGTCACCTACGAAGACATCAAAGAATACATACAGGAAATAAACCTTACAAGTGTGATGATTGTGGTGCAGCATTTACTGAGAGTGGTAGTCTACAAAAGCATATAAGAATACATACAGGAGAGAAGCCTAACAAGTGTGATGATTGTGGTGCAGCCTTTACTGAGAGTGGTAGTCTACAAAAGCATAAAAGAATACATACAGGAAATAAACCTTACAAGTGTGATGATTGTGGTGCAGCATTTACTGGGGGTGGTAGTCTACAAAAGCATAAAAGAATACATACAGGAAATAAACCTTACAAGTGTGATGATTGTGGTGCAGCATTTACTGAGAGTGGTGGTCTACAAAAGCATAAAAGAATACATACAGGAAATAAACCTTACAAGTGTGGTGATTGTGGTGCAGCATTTACAGAGAGTGGTAGTCTACAAAAGCATAAAAGAATACATACAGGAAATAAACCTTACAAGTGTGATGTTTGTGGAGCAGCATTTACTCAGACAGGTAACCTTCAAACTCATAAAAGAATACATACAGGAAATAAACCTTATAAGTGTGATGATTGTGGTGCAGCATTTACTGAAAGTGGTAGTCTACAAAAGCATAAAAGAATACATACAGGAAATAAACCTTACAAATGTGATGATTGTGGTGCAGCATTTACTGAGAGTGGTAGTCTACAAAAGCATAAAAGAATACATACAGGAAATAAACCTTACAAGTGTGATGTTTGTGGAGCAGCATTTACTCAGACAGGTAACCTTCAAACTCATAAAAGAATACATACAGGAAACAAACCTTACAAGTGTGATGATTGTGGTGCAGCATTTACTGAGAGTGGTAGTCTACAAAAGCATAAAAGAATACATACAGGAAATAAACCTTACAAGTGTGATGTTTGTGGTGCAGCATTTACTGTGAGAAGTAATCTACAAAGACATAAAAGAATACATACAGGAAATAAGCCTTACAAGTGTGATGATTGTGGTGCAGCATTTACTCAGAGTGGTAGTCTACAAAAGCATAAAAGAATACATACAGGAAATAAACCTTACAAGTGTGATGATTGTGGTGCAGCATTTACTCGGAAAGATCACCTACAAAGGCATATAAGAATGCATACAGAAAATAAACCTTACAAATGTGATGTCTATGGAGCAGCATTTACTGAGAAAAGTAGTCTACAAAGGCATAAAAGAATGCATACAAGAAATAAACCTTACAAGTGTGATGTTTGTGGTGCAGCATTTACTGAGAGTGGTAATCTACAGAGACATAAAAGTATACATAGTTTAGTGTGAGTGATAGTGCTGCTGCTGCTTGCAGTGATTTAATCATTCAGTCTCACAAGATAATAGAAGAAGACAAATCCTACAACCGCTCACTACTAGCTCGGGCGTTGGCATAGCTGGCGAGTCCTTTTTAGTGCTTTATACTATCAGATAGATAATGTTGGTTCTTTTCAGGACTTAGTATCCATCAACGCTGATCGGGTTAGCAGTCAACTGAGTTGACATTTTTTGGATGATAAATGTGCTCTGATATAACCAAAAATGTTGAAAGGAACGTGCCTCGCCAGGAGAAGGCAAAAAAAAAAGTGTCATATTTATGGTGTATCATTTATTGAGTAAGATAATCTATAACAACATAAAAGAATACATACGGCAGAGAATCCTTACTGGCTTGAAGTTTGTGATGAAGAATTTATTCAGTTTCTTCTTCTTGTTTGGTCCTGATAAAGCAATCAATGACTAACACATCTGGTCACACCTTGTAGGGCAGCAACAAACTGTCTCTACTTTGGTCCTGATAAAGCAATCAATGACCAACACATCTGGTCACACCTTGTAGGGCAGCAACAAACTGTCTCTACTTTGGTCCTGATAAAGCAATCAATGACTAACACATCTGGTCACACCTTGTAGGGCAGCAACAAACTGTCTCTACTTTGCTTGTTCAACAGCCATTCTTTATGTGCTGCCCCAGCTTTGGTTCATACTTAACATTTCAGCCTCCACAGAGATATGCAACAATGCAAAATTATAGACAACAGTATAATGTAGGACAGCTAACAAATCAAGAAACAAGAGACAAATTTGCGGTCACAGTATCCAACAAATTCCAAGTGCTCCAACAGCTGGAAGATGTAGAGAATACAGAAGACTATTGGCAGCAGGTCAAAACTGTATGGAAGGAGACATGTGAAGAAATACTGGGGAAAAGGGAAAGACAACAAAAAGCATGGATAACAACAGAAACCATCAATAAGATAAAAAGACAGAAAAAACAAGAAAGCAGAGTTAAACACAAGCAAAACCAGAAGTTCCAAAGCCAAGGCTCAAGAAGTGTACACAGAAGCAAACAAAGAAGTAAAAAGAAGTATCAAAAGAGACAAGAGGAAGTATATTGAGGAGTTGGCAAGAGAGGCAGAAGATGCTGCAGCCAAAGGAAATATGAGAGAACTGTATAGCAGCACAAAGAAGCTAACAGGGAAATACAAGCAAACAAGTTGCCTCATAAAAGACAAGAATGGGAAACTGCTCAGCAATATACAAGAGCAAATGAAGAGGTGGACAGAATATTTTGGGGACCTTCTCAATAGACCAGCTCCACAAAACCCGCCGGACATCCAGCCAGCAGAAGAAGAGCTACAAATTAACGGTGAAAGACCAACGAAGGAAGAAATAAAGAAAGCCATAAAGCTTCTAAGAGATGGAAAAGCGTCTGGACCTGATGGCATTCCAGCAGAAGCCATCAAAGCAGATATCGACACGGCTACAGAGATGTTATATAAATTACTTGGTAAAGTCTGGGAAAAGGAAGAGATACCAGCAGAATGGAAGGAAGGATATCTGGTTAAGTTGCCTAAGAAGGGAAATTTACAAGAGTGCACAAATTATAGAGGAATAATGTTACTATCAGTGCCAGGAAAAGTATTAAACAGGATTATCCTTGAGAGATTAAAAGAGTCCATAGACAAGAAACTGAGAGATGAACAAGCAGGTTTTCGACAAAACAGATCATGTACAGACCAGATAGCCACTTTGAGAATAATAGTTGAACAAAGTCTGGAATGGAATTCACCACTATACATCGGATTTGTGGACTACGAAAAGGCATTTGACAGTGTAGACAGAGAATCACTTTGGAAATTGTTGAGGCATTATGGAGTTCCCCTGAAGATCATTAATTTAATAAAGAAAACATATGAAGACATGACATGCAGAGTTCTTCACGAAGGACAGCTTACAGAACCGTTTGGGATAAGAACAGGAGTGCGACAGGGATGCCTCTTGTCTCCATTTCTTTTCTTGCTGGCAATAGATTGGGTTATGAGATCATCGGCAACCCACAACAGAAATGGAATCCAGTGGACTCTGAATAAGCAGTTGGATGATCTGGATTTTGCTGATGACTTGGCTCTTCTGTCCCATAGCCGTAATCAGATGCAGGACAAATTGAAAACACTCGATGAGAGGTCACAGCAATTGGGTCTGAAAATACACAGGGAAAAGACAAAAATAATGCGAATAAATGCAGGTAATGATAACAGGGTTGAACTTGAAGAAACACCAATACAAGATGTAGAATCATACACATATCTTGGCAGTAATATAGACAAAGTTGGAGGGACAGACAGCGATATCAAAATAAGAATACAAAAGGCAAGAGGAGCTTTCATTGCATTGGAAAATATATGGAGATCAAGAGAAATAGGATCCAACACGAAAATAAGAATCTTCAACTCAAATGTGAAGTCAGTCCTATTGTATGGCTCAGAGACATGGAGAACAACAAAGACAACAACCAAAAAGCTACAGACTTTCATAAATGGGTGCTTGCGTAGAATAGAGGGATTAAAATGGTATGACAAGGTTACCAACGTGGAACTGATGACAAGAACTAGACAAGTGCCAGTGGAACAAGAAATGAGAAGAAGACGATGGCGATGGATAGGACACACACTGAGGAAACCTGTTGATAGCATTACAAGACAGTCCTTGTTCTGGAACCCCCAGGGCAAGAGAGGCAGAGGAAGACCAAGAAGTACATGGAGAAGAGAGTTGGAAACAGAGGTGAAAATGATGAGGAGAACATGGAAAGAACTTGAGATGATGGCACGTGACAGGAGGACTTGGCATGTGTTTGTTGAAGGCCTATGCTCCTTTGGGAGTGGAGGGTTATGAAACAGCTTGATGATCTGGATTTTGCAGATGACTTAGCTCTTCTGTTCCATAACCAAAATCAGATGCAAGTGAAAGTGAAAATTCTCGATGAGAGGTCACACCAAGTGGGCTTGAAAATACACAGGGAAAAGACAAAAATTATGAGAATAAATGCAAGAAATGATAAAAAGGTTGAACTTGAAGAAACACCATTAAAGGATGTAGAATCGTTCACATATCTTGGTAGTAATATAGACAGAGGGACAGACAATTATATAAAAATACAAATAACAAGAGGAGCTTTCATTGCATTGGGAAACATGTGTCAAGAATGGACCTCATTAATACAAGTATCAATGCAGACATACATGATATTATTCAGAAATCTCTTTCCCAAGAAGATGACTCCTTGACAGCATACATTAGAAAAACACTGCACAATCTGGATTAGAACTCTTGGCTTTGGAATGGGCTGAGCAGGAAGATATTCCTGCTCGGCCGGGAAATCAGATCTGAATGAATGCTTCCTGTGACAAAAACGATTTATGTCTGGTGTATCAAGCTCTAAGCACGGAATCGCACAAAAAAGGCCTCATGCTTGTGAGATTGCTGTATCGAAGTTGAACTTTACTTAACTGTCAGGCCATTCTTTCTGTTTGGTCATTATTAATTTTTACTTGCACATATAATTTTTACTTGCACATATAATTTTTACTTGCACATATAATTTTTACTTGCACATATAATTTTTACTTGCACATATAATTTTTACTTGCACATATAATTTTAAAGCAAGACGTACTTTTACGTAACACTTTTTATGATTTATTTTCCTTCCAAAACTGGATATTGCAACCAAAGTGCGGGGCCTCTCTGTGGCCGCTAAGCCCGATTGTGTCAAAGCAGTTGAATCGGCCCAAGGGTGACCCTGTAGGCAATCAGACTCTAAATCTGCAACATAGGTGAACACTTCTAAATCTAGGAGGTCTTTGACACCCCTGCAGATTTACAACCAACGGTTTTTGTGGGACTGTGAAGGTCCAAGATCCATTGTTTTGTGTGTGTGTGTGCACGCATGTGTGCGTGTGTGTGTGTAATAGACACCTTTTTTTCTACTGCGGGGGGGAAAAAAATTACAAACTGGAAATAATCCAAATGTCTTTAACCATTAGTTGAAGGCAAATTTAATTTTGCTTTGTTGGTCAAGAGAAATCGAACAAGTATAACATATGTGGGAAAGTACAAATGTATATGTGAACAAAAGGATAGTCGGGGTTTTTTGTTTTTATTTATTTAAATTTTTTTTATGGGGGGGGGAGAGCACAAAACATGATTCATCACTAAACCAAACCCATCTCCAGTCATTCCCAACGGTCCTCTGACGATGCTGGTTTGCCCACTGCAGTTGGTTCTGGCGATGCCGGTCTGTAAGAACAGGACCTCTGTAGGGTCTTCTAGCCTAAAGACCAGAGTCGTGCAGCCGGTTCCTGACCGTTTGATCTGAAATTCGACGAGCTGCTGACATTGACTGGACTGTGGAGGATGCAGATGCAAGTCAATTCCTGAGGTGACGCAGCCGTATGAAGCGGTCTTCGGCAGGAGTTGTGACTGGGTCTTCCACTGCGCGGCCGGTCTGCCACTGAGCCAGTTTCTTGAAATCGCCTCCAAAGGTGACTAATGGTGCTAACTACATTAAATTGTCTGGCTACTACACTTTGTGACTGTCCAGTCTGTAAACGTCCAATGATGATGAGTCGTTGTTCTGTAGTGAGATGAGCCATACTTGCGCATTGAATTTTCAACTGAATTTATTTGAGAAGTGTCAATCTTTTATAGGCATTCAATAATATGGTCAGAGAGTTTTGTGTTCAGTAAGTTTCACAGGATTCTCATGAACCTGTCACGAGTTATTGTCAAACATGTTGTTTTGACCTTGACCTCTTTCATGACCTCACAAATCATGAGGTGAGTACAAATCAGGTAACCACAAGAAGTTAATGACCAGGTGGACACAGTCAGTAGGTTGACTGATGTCCAATCAGCAAATATCTTTTATAAAAGTAACACCAAGAAAGTTGCATTTTTTTTTTTTTTTGAACAGTATAGTATCTATCAATGCTGATCGGGTTAGCAGTCAACAGAGTTGACTTTTTTTTGGATGGTAAATGTGCTCTGATATGACGAAATGGGTTGAAAGGAACGCGCCTCACCAAAAGATGGCAAAAACTGAACCAAAAAAAAAAAAAAAATTATTTAACTTTATTTCGTCCATTATTACTCTATTAATTCATTAAAAATCTTAGCTCTTTATTCATGTATTTATTTTTATTTCAACTTGTTTAAGTATGCAAATGAAAGTGTCATTATGCGCGAGTGTTCATTTGTACTATAGAATGTACTTTCCTTGAATTCCATGTAAAACGCTTTTTTTTTTTTTTTTTTCAAATTGTAAAAAAATACACACAAAAATTGAAAAAAAAAATTAGATGGGCAATAATTTAAAAACCAAAAAAAACCCGCTAATGACAGGTGCTTATACCACCAATAAGTCAAGCTGGTGATAAATGTGATGGAAGAGAGATACTGCCATCATCATCATGATCTGTCATGCACTTTCATTCAGCCTCCGCGTTCAAATTTCTATGCTCTTGAAGAAACCACCTCCATTTGAACCTGGCTTTCCTGAAACTAATTCTTTGTTCTTGTGCCCTGAAGCATTGTATATATAATTTTTATTGTTATATAAACATCTTCTATGGGGATTCAATCTGTAAGTTGTCCCTATCAGTATATTGTTAGTCCGTAGTTTGATGTCTCTAATTGTCGAGTAAGACCAGTTATAAAATATGGTGTTTCGGCATGGGAAACAGCGGCAAAGTCAAACGTCGATAAAATTAACAAACACCCATTAACGAACTTGAAAAGATGACATATCTCCAACCACTAGAGGATAGAAGACATAGCAGGGCCCAGCGCATAATTGGGCCCATCTTCTTCAATAACACCATAAGCGCAGAACGTTACCGCAACGACATTCTCGAACCTTTCCTAACCCACATTACTGAGCTTGAAATTCAGGAAGCCTGGTTCCAGCAGGATGGTGCAACTGCACACACAGCTTACTCATCACTCCAGTTTTTGGAGGACATCTTTTGTACGGGCATTATCTCGTGTGGAATATGGCCTGCTTGTTCTCCTGACTTGACTCTGCCGGACTATTATCTGTAGAGTGCACTGAAATCTATGAGAACAATCTGCACACAGTGGATGAGCTGAAAGTAGCAATCACCACTCACATTTAACAGATCCCATTGACAACCCTGCAGAATGTCTTTGACAATATGAAGAAGCGTGTTCAGACATGTCTTGAGGCCCATGGTGGACATTTCCAACATCTGCTGTAGAAGAAACTGCTGCGTGGTACTGCAACGTTGTACGAGGTACTTTACTGCACAGTAACTTTTAGGACACCCTGTATATTATGATAAGTGCAACTTGTTTTTTGTTTTTTAAATTGTTCTGCACTCAGTACTCAGGGTTCGTAGCGACCTGGAAAAACCTGGAAAACGAGAAAAAAAAATTCCAGGCCTTGAAAAGCCTGGAAAAATGGTTAAAAGCCTTGAATTTTCCGCATCGGACCTTGAAAAATAATACGAAATCGAAAGTTCATTACTTTGTGTCAAATTTTTGGTTATTGATGGTATTTTTCGCAACAACAGACGCGACGAGTCTAAAAATAAATCTGCGTTTACGCCATTAACGCAAAGCGCCGAAAACGAAACCGCCGAAAACTTCTGGAAATGGAAGTGCGCAAAGGGAAGTAAAAATTGTAAAGTTACCGTACAATTTTTACTTCCCTTTGCGCAAAGTTACCGTACAATTTTTACTTCCCTTTGCGCATTAAATCCATTTCCAGAAGTTTTCGGCGCTTTGCGTTAACAACGTAAACGCAGATTTATTTTTAGCACTCGTCGTAAGTAATAAATTCATTTATCTCATTTATAAAACCTATTTAAATAAGTCCAGTTTATAGATAGACGTACTGTACTTGCGTCTGTATTTACAATGTAGGCTATTTACAGTTTAATTTTTAACCATGGCCAAAATTAGCCTATAAGCAAGCGTTTGAACGAAATTTCTTGGTTTACCTCTGCATACGGGAATATATTTGACACAGTTTAAGATGGTCAGGAATAGAAATTGATGGCGATTCCATATCCTATAGCCTACCCTGTTATCAGACCCATGTCCCACTGTTCATTTCACCACATTTTTTGGAAATAAATATATTTTGAATGCTTTTTTAATTATATTTATGATGAAAAGACTTATCCCGTTCTACCTCTGAAGGGTTATAGGCTAATTAGGATAGGCCTAGGCCTACATGTTTTCAATTTCAGATAACATGAATAACCGCCGATACACGAAAGTGGCATCACATCTGTCAAATCACTGTAATTAGGATAAATGAAAATCAGAAATTTTGTGGATAGGCCTATGTTATTTAAAATTTAAAAAAAAATTAAATTAAATTTTTAAAAAAAATCTAAACAAACGAAACAAAACCCAACAAAAATAGTAAAAATGTGGGGAGGGGGGGGGTGTAAAGGTCTCCAGTTAGATATTTAATAGATTTTCACTTATCATAAGTATTACCCTCCCAATTACTATATATATATATATATATATATATATATATATATATATATATATATATTACCTTTTGTTCTAGTTAAATATTGTTTGACTGTATTATGTATGCGTTTAGAATTTTGAATTGGTAAATATACATAGCTTAGGTCTACTCATAAGTTATTTGTGTTCCCTGTTTTTTTTTTTTTTAAACTAACACTACTAGGAGACCTACAGATGTGACATCATTTGTGACCAAGGAAAAAACTCTTGCGAGCTGAGATTATTTGGACTCTTTTTTTTCAGTGAAAAGTCACCATAGTTTTAATTCAAATTTCATACGCAACAAGGGACATATTCTCTTCTGCTGTAGTTTTGATTCAGCCTTCAGCTTTATTTCAAGACCTGAAATTCAGATTGGGTGCATTTGGAACAGTAGCGGAAAATAGGAAGCATTTTCCTGTAGCACTAAAGAAAAAACAACTCAAATTGAAAAAGACAAATCATCCTGTGTTTTGTGCGACAGAAGATAAGGCATGCCGACAGTCACCTGGCATGATACGAAAAGATTTAACCTTATATCCACTGTTCACTCCAATGATAATATAAACAAGACAGTTAGAAAGACAAATTCTTTAGGGCAGAACAATTCAGAAGCTAGTGCTTGCAGAAAAATACAGCAAAAGTATGGGAGGTGTGGAAACTTCAGCCATCTAGGTGCAAGCTACCCCTACCCACACAGATCCTATTTTTATATTATTTCATTAGTTGAAACTACCCTGTTCAATGGGCACATAACCTACAACACTGCCAACTCTACAAAAAAAGATCAAAGCGAAGATCAGGATGTCAGTATGACTCTTATTGAACCTGCTATTCTTCTACGCAATGTGGCACCTTGAAAACCACAGGTCACAACAACACGACTTACTGAGCACCACTTCATTGATAAATATGAAAGGGCAAGGTACAAACCAGACTGTAAAGTGTGTAAGGCTGCAGGGAACAGAAGCCAGACTTGCATGTACTGCCCAGATTGCAATGTACCTCTATGCCTGATACCCTGCTTCAAGTTATACCACACAGTCAAGGATTATCAACGTGGATCGTTGACAAAGACTCTTGCAGAGGCCTACAGCTACAACTTCAACCCCAGTTAATGAAAAAAGCAGCTCAGACTCCAACTAGAGGTACTTAACTACTCAAACATTTACAAACGCTCATTGTCAGATGCCACAGACGCAGAATACATTCAAAAAAGACAAACACGAAAAATACAGGTTTTTTTTTAACATTTTATTCCAATTTTATTAGCCTTTTATGTTGATATACGAGGTTAATCGTTAAATCAATACGTCAATCAAGCTTATTTTATTCATTACCACCCATGTCACTAACATTTTATTGCGCTGATGTTGAACAAATTCACTAAAAACTTGGAAAAGATGTCTGTTTTTCAATCTTTTATGAATTTAAAAAAAAAAAGTTCTTTTTAAAGAAATCTGCAAACACCCTTGGTAATGGGAGATGGTAATGCTCCGGATTGCTGATTAGCAAAGTAATAATTATATCTGAGAAAATTAGAAGAGGAAAATATTAGAGTTTCCCATCCTTGAAAATCACGTGCTGGACCTGGAAAAAGCCTGGAAAATGCTTGAAGAAATTTGCTATGAACCCTGAGTACTGTATAAATTGTTCTGCCCTCAGTACTGTATAAATTGTTCTGCACTCAGTACTGTATAAATTGTTCTGCACTCAGTACTGTATAAATTGTTCTGCATTCAGTACTGTATAAATTGCATGCATGTTTAAAAAATCACTGACCAATTCAATTAAATGCATGTTACAGCGCTTCAATTTTGTCATATTTTCATATATAACACAGTATGTTATCATTATAATAAATTATTTAATGTAAAACCAGTAACGATAGTCATGTCTCAAATCAGCTCGTAAAAATATGATTTTTGAACATGAATACACCAAATTATGATCCCACTACACAAACCATACCGCACTACATGCACCATACCGCACTACACGCACCATACCGCACTACACGCACCATACCGATACCTTTTTGTGATGAACAATGAAATAATAATTTCCCACCATATATTTATTATTGAACGCCCAAATTATGATCCCACTACACACACTATACTGATACCTGTTTGTAATGAACAATGAAATAATAATTTCCCACCATATATTTTTAGGCCAAATTAGAAAAATTTCATAAAATTTGTTTACACACATATAAATGAATAACATAAAGCATTAAAAAAAAACATCTTTACTTTTTATCTCTCCAGTATTTTGCCCTATAAAGGAAGTAACGGGGGGGGGGGGGGAATAACTTCGTAATGGAATATAATAACTTCAATGCAGTGCGATATACCTTTTTATTTTTTTTCAGTATAGAGTTATATGCTTGTTACCTATTCAGTAATCACTTGTCCAGTGTTCCCTACTTGACAGTAGCATGCACTGTACAGTGCGTGTTGCTGTTTCAGTGCTTCCTGTCTCCTACACCGGTGTGACCAGTTCACGTCTTTGTTGCCTTTCCTTCCATCTCTTAACAACAGTTACATACCCATTGTTAAAGCTACGTAGATGGACCGTGATGAGGCCTAGTTTCGATCCTGGCTGTGTATCTGTGGTTAAAATAGATGTACAAGGAAGGGTTGAACTTCAGAAATAATCTGATATTTCAGTTCCCATTATCTGAAATAATCGACACTAATGTATCAGATTTTGATAGACAGGTCAGATTCTGGACTGTACAGAAATGGAATCCGGTGAAATCTGACTAAACAGCTAGATGATCTAGATTTTGCAGATGACTTGACTCTTCTGTCCCATAACCATAATCAGATGCAAGACAAAATGAAAATACTCGATGACAGGCCACAACAAATAGGTCTGAAAATGCACCGGGAAAAGACAAAGATAATGAAAATAAATGCTAGAAATGATAACGAGCTTGAAAGTGAAGAAAAGCCACTAAAAGACCAAGAATCGTTCACATATCTTGGTAGCAATTTCAGCTTAGTTGGAGAGACATATAATGGTATCAAATTAAGAATACAAAAAGCAAAAGAAGCTTTCATTGCATTGGGAAACATTTAAAAATCAAGAGAAATCAAGTCCAACACAAAAATAAGAATCTTCAACTCAAATGTCAAGTCAGTCCTATTGTATGGCTCTGAAACATGGAGAACAACCAAAAAGCTACCGACTTTTATAAACGGGTGCTTGCGTAGAATAGAATTATTAAAATGGAATGACAAAGTAACAAATGTGGAACTGATGACAAAAACTAAGGCAAGTCAAAGTGGAACAAGAAATGAGAAGAAGGCGATGGATTGGACACACACTGAGGAAACCTATTAATAGCATTACATGGCAGTCCTTTTTCTGGAACACCAGGGAAAGCGAGACAGAGGTAGACCAACAAAACACACCGAGAAGTGAACTAGATACAGAAGTGAAAATGATGAGGAAAACATGGAAATAACTTGAACTAATGGCACGTGACAGGAGGACTTGGCATGTGTTTGTTGAAGGCCTATGTTCACTGGGGAGCTAAAAGGTATTGATTGATTGATTGTGGGGTCGATGACGTCATCATGTGGTATTACCGTCAACAGATTTTAGATTTTTGGTCTAAGGCACCGATCAACCTCTACACCTCACGGTAGAAGGGGAACGACTAAGTAAGTAAGTAAGGCACCGATCAATACAGTTTTGTTCAATTAAAAATAGAAATAAATAAAACTAAAAGAAAATAATATAAATATACTTTCAGAAAGAAGACAAAAGTAAACATATGAATAAAGTCTGTAACTAAGGGTTACCTTCTCTGCCTCACTAAACAGCTCTTCATTTTTTTATTCTTACCCTATTGAGCTTCCTATTGACAGAGTAGTTAGAGCGGTGGTCTCTCACGGCAAAGGTGCCAGGTTCGATTCGCGGCATTGTCTAGCTCTAGTCTACCAAATTGTGACGAAATGGTACGTTCTCTTTTTCTGGTCTTCAATTCTCTCCGGCCGTGCTTACTCGACCATTTCTTCTTTGCACCCCAAAATTGACTGAGCGTCCTTTCACGACCTACTTTCACAGCAAAGTGGTGGTGCCGTTTGGTTGGTTTTAGGTTCGATTTTCCGTAAGCCTATCACTGAAATTTTCTTTTCAGTTGTCTGGTGTCATCATTTATGCCTAACGAGTGCCTGGTGATTACATTTTTTATTGATTTACTTATTTATTGATTGTTCACATGACTCAGGTTTCCGTCATTCTCAATGTTATCATCAATAATTAATTTGATTTTTACTTTCTGATTGTTTTTTCTTAATTATTGGTGCCACTGGTAACCTGGAGCCTTAAGCATGCAATTAGTGTTCTTAGTTGACATCTAGCTCTGGGTATAGAACGCACCAATAAAGCAAATTGTTGTTTTGTTGCAGCTATGTAACACCCCAATAAAGCTGTATGTGCCCTTTTGTGGGTCTGTGTGGTTAGACTACACTGACAAACAACATTTTTCTTTCTTATATAAGAATAAGTGTTCTTAGGTCAGTTTCTTGCGCTGATTTCAAATCTGAAATCCGTTTATCTCTATCACATCGGGTTCTTAAGATATTTGTGAATAAATAAATTTTTGGGAAACCGTTATTTGCTCCGTTTCATTTTTACTATATAACTTATTAAAAATTAATAAAATGCAAAATAATTGTACTTTTTATACTGCTAAAAGATGCATGACATATGTTACGCTATTTTTCAAATAGTTACTGTATTTTGAAATAATTCTGAGCGAAATATGGCTTCGAGAAGTTGTAGAAATTCGGCTGATCTGTTCTGTTACGTGTGCGGAATTTTACCGATCGTGTTCACCAGAAAAACTTTACACCATTACTAAAGAAAGCATATGAACTTTATTTCGATTCGAAAGTTGATGATGCAAATAAATCTTGGAAGCCAAATGCAGTTTGTTCGACTTGTGCAAATACATTGGCAGGTTGGTTACGAAAATTGCCGAAGCATAAGTCGATGCCTTTTGGAGTGCCAGTAATATGGCGTGAACCGACAAATCACACTACTGATTGTTACTTCTGCTTGACAAATATCCATGGTTTCACTTTTAAAACTAGAAAGTCTGTGGTTTATCAAAATATTGAATCGGTTTCGAAACCAGTGCCTCATGATCCAATCACGTGTCCGATCCCAGTTCCACCAGAACAATATCCGTTGGACGTGAATGAACCATCAGAAAGTGATAGTTGCCTGTTTTAGAAACTAATTCTGACTCGGATTATATACCGGTGAATGATGGTGTTCACTTAATTAACCATTCAGAACTTTCAGATCTCTAATACGTGATCTCGCTCTTACCAAAGGACAAGCGGAATTACTCGGTTCGCGACTCAAAGAATGGAATCTTTTAGCGCCCAATACTCCGATATCTAAATTTCGTCATAGACACAGAGAACTTGTTCAATACTTTGAGATGGATGATGACATTTGCTATTGCAAAGATGTAAACGGTCTAATGGTGCACCTCGGTCATGAGCACATAGTCAACGAATGGCGACTTTTCATCGACTCTTCCAAGACTAGTCTAAAAGCCGTGTTATTGCATAACGGAAATTTATTTTCATCAATTCCAGTCGCCTACTCTGTTCATATGAAAGAAACTTATGACAATATGGCTATACTTTTGGCAAAAATAAAGTACAATGACTACCAATGGCGGATTTGTGGAGACCTAAAGGTCATTGCAATTCTCACGGGCATGCAGACTGGGTATACTAAATTTTGTTGCTTCCTATGTGAATGGGACAGCCGCAACAGACAGGAACATTATGCAAGAAAGGTGTGGCCTATCAGGGATCGTATGCAGCTCGGGCATAAAAATGTAATACACGAGCCATTAGTTAACAAAGACAGCATCATTTTACCACCGTTACATATAAAGTTGGGGCTCATGAAGAATTTCGTAAAAGCGTTAGATAAAACGAGCAAAGCTTTCACTTATCTTCGAGAAAAGTTTCCGCAAGTTAGCGATGCAAAGATAAAGGAAGGTATCTTTGTAGGACCTCAGATTAGGAAAGTTATTGCAGACAAACAATTCGAGAACTTGTTACATGGTAGTGAACTTCGCGCATGGATGGCATTCAAATCGATCGTCGATAACTTTCTGGGAAATCACAAATCTGTCGACTATGTGCATATTGTTAAGCAGTGCATAGATGCATACAGAATTATGGGCTGTAACATGTCCCTCAAAATCCATTTGCTCGATTCGCATCTTGACTTTTTCCCTGACAACCTTGGCGAAGTCAGCGATGAACATGGAGAACGATTCCATCAAGATATCGCCGTAATGGAGTCACGTTATCAAGGACGGTGGAGTGTGACCATGCTTGCCGATTATTGTTGGATGCTTCATCGCGATGTACCACATGCCATTCACCGACGAAAGTCGACTGCAAAGAAATTCAAGCCTACATAACTGTTATACTTCTTGTACGAATGATGTTGTAATACTGTATGCGTTGTTAAAAAACTTCAATTGCGTATTTCTAGAGATCCCGACCTGATAGAGAAAAACGGTTTGCAGATTTAAAAACAGCGCATTAAAATTGACCAGAAAAACATAGAAATGTTAGAGAAAGAAAAAAAAAATTTTTTTTTGTTAGCCAGTGTTATCTACCCTGCTTTGTAGAAGTGCTTCACTAATGGTCAAACTCAGTGTAAAACGATGAAAGTTTTAAAAGGTATCAACCTTCGCTCAAGATTATTCTTAGTAGAGATATGGATAGAAGAAAGATGCTTCCAATACAATCTCCTCCAGGATGTTCATCGGTTTCACCGTCGCATGAGGCTGAAGTTCCATTTTAGAAAGGAAGACAGCACTCCGCAGTCTCAGGCTGAATCCGAAATCTTCGCACTCTTTTCTGACTCTGCTAAACCCCCCTTTACACCTAAACCTGGGGCCTCTCATGCCCTGGACCTGTATATCAAGAACACCATCCATGACATTCAGCAGCTCCGCCCTCGTAGATTGCCTTATTCCAATCTCACTTCGGCAGAGTCCTGCGCTCTCTCCCTTCTTCGCCGTAGAGACGACATTGTCATCAAACCGGCTGACAAGGGAGGAGCCATAGTCATCTGGCAGAAGGACTTATACCTAAGTGAAGGTAATAACCAGTTGACCAATGGCTCTTTTTACAGGCCCAGGACCAGCGATGCGACTGTCTCTAACAATCGCATTGTACACAACACTATTAAACAGCTCATCACTAGTAATCCTCTTCCTCCCGAAGCTTCTCGTCTTAGGATTCATGACAGCTCTTTGGGCAAGCCTGTATTCTACATGCTCCTCAAAATTCATAAGATCGACAACCCTGGCAGACCTATTGTCTCAGCCTGTTCCTGTCCTACTGAACACATTTCTGACTTCCTCGATAGCATTTTCCAGCCTATCGTTGAGAATCTTCCCTCCTTTGTCAAAGACACCAATCATGCTCTTACAACTTTCTCCTCTATCCGACTCTCAGCAGACCGCTCCTACCGTCTTTTCTTGTTAGACGTCTGTTCTCTGTACACCTCTATTCCCCACTCTGATGGTCTCCGAGCTCTTCGGTTTTTTCTTGACCAACGCACTTGCCCTTCTATATCCACTGTCACTCTTCTCCGTCTTGCTGAACTGGTCCTTCAACTGAATTCCTTTGAATTCAATGGTCAGTTTATTTTACCAAATTAGTGGTGTTGCCATGGGAACGAAGATGGGTCCTAGCTATGCCTGCCTGTTCATGGGCCACTTGGAGCATCAGATATGGCAACATTACTCCGGTCCTTTCCCCGGGTTTCACCGCAGATATATCGATGATGGCATAGGTCTCACAGATATGTCTGAGACTGATTTATATCGCTTCATCGACTTTGTCAACCACTTTCACCCCACCATCAAGTTCACCTCCCTCGTCTCCACAGTATCTGTCAACTTCCTTGACATTACTTTTTCTATCACGCCCTCCGGCCTTAATACCTCAGTATACTACAAGCCGACAGATGCCCACAGCTACCTCCTGTATACCTCTTCTCATCCTCGGGCCTGTCGTGACTCCCTTCCTTTTTCACAACTTCTTCGCCTCCGCCGTTTGTGCCAAGACGACGATGACTTCCACTTCCGAGCAAATGAGATGTTGGATTTCTTCCGTAGCAGACTTTATCCGGAACATGTTCTCCCCTCTGCTCTCCAACGTGTGCTCCCCATCTCTCGTCAGGAGGCCCTCATACCTCACTATAAATCCACTTCAGATAGAGTCAAATTAATCTTGACCCATCACCCTCACAGTACTGCTGTCAAACAGATCCTTTTCCACCACCTCCCTATCCTCCAAGCAGAGCCTGCGACCCAAGAAGTATTCGGTGAAGCACCTTTGGTGGCATATAGACGCGACAAGAACTTGAAGGATCTTCTTGTTCACAGCCGTCTCCCAAAGGAGAATGCCACTCACTTTGGCACACTACCCTGTGGTAGGACACGATGCAACACGTGCAAGTATGTCATCTCAACCCAGAAGGTGTCCTTTCCTAAGGCTACGTACACCATCACTAGTAGCTTCACGTGTGAATCGCGTAATGTCATTTATACGATCATATGTAAACGTTGCTGCAAAACCTATATTGGCCAAACAGGCAAACGACTTGGGGACAGATTCAGCCAGCACTTAAATGACATCTCTCAGCAAAAGTCCACACCAGTTGCCACACACTTCAATAGTCCTGACCACCATGGTCTCATCGACATCCAGGTCACTGCGATCCGATCC
This sequence comes from Oreohelix idahoensis, assembly GCA_024509875.1. NCBI lineage: Eukaryota > Metazoa > Mollusca > Gastropoda > Stylommatophora > Oreohelicidae > Oreohelix > Oreohelix idahoensis. The sequence goes on along the minus strand of JAMPIV010021032.1, from coordinate 242,348 downwards.
TGCTCCTCTGACACTGCCAGCCGAGAACAGCTTGAGAACCGTCTTATCCACCGTATGGGGTGTCTAAAACCAGCCGGTCTCAACACTTTCCACACCTTTGTCTGAGGTCACCCTTTCCTCTCTTGCTCTATTTGGACTCTTTCCACTCTTATCCTATTCTTCTATTTTTATACCATCCTCCATAATATGTATGGATATACACGGTTTCTAATTTGTCTTGATTTTTTATTTCATATTTATTTATCTCCTACTTATTCTGTCCTCTTCAATTTCCAGTCCCCACTTTTATTACGTTTGGGTAGTTTTTTGTTCAGTTTCGTTTTTTAGTTTTTAGTTTCTTAGTATGTATTGTGTACATCCGGGGGCAGAAGTCACTTCCTTTTCAGCCATGCTTCGCCTTCAGGGAAGTACCTAGGTTTTATTTTTATATTTCTTCAAGTTCTTATGTCTCCTATCTAGCCTTCGCTTTCTTTCTTTTCCTGACGAAGGCCTTATGGCCGTTACGTAGACTACTTTCTTTGTCTTTTGTCCTCGTAAGACGAATCACCTTTTTTCGATTTTTTTTTAAACCCATCCATTTAAGGGAGCCTCACAGGAATTTTACAGATTCGCAAGCATACCAGCAGAGATCATTTAAGCCGTTAATAACTTATTATTCTCCGCCCCTTTTGTGAGGAAAGTTATTGACTCGTATTTTCTGAGTCCCCAGCTGAAGGTGATTCAGTAAAATATTAATTTAATAGCTCTGTATATTTACGTACTTAAAACAATAAAAGTTATACGGGTGCAGGCATACAATTTTCTCAAAAATTAGTAGTCTAACTTTAGATTTATATTTACAGGCAAACTTAATAATCACTTATTCGTCAACAAAATCAAATAAATAAAGTGGTTTATAAAAAAATGAAACGATGATTTGTGTCATCATCGGACGACACTAACTTTTGGTGGATAAGAGAACACAATTTGAAATGTCCATTGACTGAGCTAGTCTGTTACTTGGCTGACGGTGTGGAGTCAGTCGCCATCTTATTCAGTCGCTGTTGGTTCCCGCAGGTTGTTTTACTGTTTTGTCTCTTCAGGAGCTGAGAATTTTGGTAGTAACACGTCCTTTGCAATGCAGTTGGCTTATCTATTTAGGTCGCTTCGTCACTTGTACTCATGACCCATCTTTTGTCGGTGTTATGACTTCTGGCAACTTTTACCAATAACTGAAAGAGACAAATGTCGCTTCTAGGTGTGGGGTCTACTGATACAATCATCAAGCGACCTCAGCGTCAAGCCACTATTTAATTTTCCTCAATATTGTTACTCCCATTCCTGAGCAATAAATTTGGACCCATTGTCGATTGAAAGTGCTTTTGGACAACGGAAGACAAAAATTGCAACATGCTATGCATACCGGTACATATTTATACATAAAAAACTCACTAATCGTGGTATAATGAATATATACACCATGATACCATTATCCACTCCCAGCTCCCGATTGAACCTGGAGCCACCTCTGCTATTAGTTCTTTGAGAGGAAACCCGCAACAAGCCGTTACAAGCTCTTGCAGTGGTGGTTCATGAGAGCAGTCAGTATACGTGATGAGGTTGCCTGCCGCATGTGCAACTGTACACCCACAAGCAATTTATACGTGTACAAATTCAAAGTATAAAATGATAAAATATACATATTACAACTTACCCCGATTATCGGTTGAATGACAGATCTGACGCACAGGAAATGACCGAATATTGTCAGGCAACTGTTTGAGATTCCGTCTTCAGATGGTTAGAGTCACTCTGTTAGGTATACTCCCAACTATTCACGTTGTAGGCAGGCTCTGAGGATTTCCAGTACTATAGCTGAGGTTTTATCATTTCTAATTTTAGAAGATCCTCATTGTGACAGGATATTATGAATACAGCTTTCATATATCTACTTCTTATATCTACATTTTTCTTTCACATGACTTTCACCGTCCTTCCTTATTAGTTATGCGCGTTTTGTTAACGCAGAACTGTCCTACCAGTTAGAAATCTGTCTCTTTCGTAATTCAGCCACGCCTAATTCTTTCTTTTCTCTATACTAGAAATGTTTACTATGATGCACGTAGAGAGAAGGGGAAGACAATTTAAAAGTTGAAACGTATTTTCGGTATAGACAGTGACCAGGGGGAATAAATCTGAATAGAAGGAGGAGATCCTCATCAGAAAAGCTTCCGTGGTTGACGTAAAGAGAAGATATGAGATTATCAAAAATCAGAAAAGAACAGAGACCAATGATGTGACCAGAGATTCGACTCCATCTCAACAATATAGAAGGAAAGCAGCAAGTCATGCTTGGGATTCCAGGAAAGAAAGAGCCAAGACTGGATAACACCAGATACGCTAAACACCATAGCGAAGAGAAAGGAAATGAAAAGAAAGAAAACAGAAGCTAAGTCTCCCAGGTTAAAGGCAATATATAGTGAACAGTACAGTCAGCTGGACAAGGAAGTTAAACGTCAAACCCGTGCTAATAAAAGGACATTTCTGGATGACCTTACAAGACAGGCAGAAGAGGCAGCACTGAGAAATGAACAAAGCACAGTATACAAAATAACTAAATTCAGCAGTGGAAAACGAGGTGCAAACAATATTACATTAGTAAAAAATAAGCACGGAAATCTCATCACGACAGCAGAGGGACAGGAAACAAGATGGGCAGAGCATTTCAGAGAAACTCTGAATAAGGAAATACCAGAGACACAAATGAATGTTCCTGAGGCTGAAAACGATCTAGATGTAAATATAGACATTCCACGAAAAGAAGAAATCATCACAGCAATCAAAGGGTTAAAGAACGGAAAAGCTCCGGGCCATGATAACTTCTTCTTCTTCTTCTTCGTTCGCCCTGAAAAGGACGGTGGTTGCGTTGTGTCTGTTTACAACGTAGCTGTGATATCTGCACCTTTCGGTCGACACATCCGACTTCTGCACGGCATTTTTTAGGACCGGGTTTGCCTTCCCATTTCGATCCACACTCGCTCAGCCAGCCTGCACAGCTGCAGACTGTTTCCAGGACCACCACGTGGAGGTGGAGTGCGGTCTTGACCAGCTCTGGTTCGCTGGTCCTGACGCAGGCAGTCAAGCTATGAGTCGCTGACTGCGGTCTCTATTGCTGCGTCTTGAGGTCCCATGATAACTTAAATACAGAGCTATTTAAGACAGACCCTGAGATAGCAGCAGAACTATTAGAACCACTATTTGCACAAGTCTGGAAAACGGGGACAACACCATCAGAGTGGAACAAAGGAATAATTGTCAAATTGCCCAAGAAGGGAGATCTTGCAGACAGCAATAATTGGAGAGGAATCACCCCTCTCTCAGTTCCCAGTAAAATACTAGGCAGGATAATTGTACAGAGAATTTCAAAGGCAGTAGACTACAAACTGAGGAAAGAACCAGCAGGATTTAGAAAGAACAGAAGATATGTAGATCATATATTCACTCTCAGGAACATTATAGAGCAGTGCTCAGAATGGAAAAAACAGCTTTACATAAATTTTGTTGATTTTGAAAAGGCTTTTGACAGCATACATAGGGACAGTTTATGGAAAATACTGAGGGCTTATGGAATTCCAAGCTGCATAGTGTCAATCATAAAAAGCCTCTATGCCAACTTTACGTGTAATGTTAGGCAGAGCAACCTAACCTTCGAGGTGAAAACAGGAGTACGACAGGGATGCCCCTTATCAACCACTCTATTTTTAACAGTCATAGACTGGGTGATGCGCCAGACAACAGAGGGCAGTCCAAGAGGAATAAGATGGACTACATTTTCTACATTGGAAGATCTGGAATATGCAGATGACATTGCACTGCTGGCACATTCACATCAACACATCCAGGAAAAAACGGATAGACTTAATAAGTATAGCCAGCAGGTGGGCTTGAACATTAATCTAAAGAAGTCAGAGGTCATGACGCTCAATGTGAGCAACCCTGAGAACATATCAGTAAGGAATCAGCAACTAGTACAGACAGATACCTTCACATACCTAGGAAGCATAATAACACCAGACGGTGGGGCAGGCAAAGACATCAACATCAGAATGAATAAGGTAAGAACAGCCTTCTTTAGCCTAAACAACATCTGGAAGTCCTCCCAATACAGCACAAGCACAAAATTAAGATTATATCAGAGTTGCGTGCTTTCTGTGCTTCTCTATGGTGCGGAATGCTGGCGAGTCACAGAGAAGGAAATGTCAAAATTGTCCTCTTTTCACACAACATACCTTAGAAAAATTCACCTAATCTTTTGGCCGAATACCATCACCAACCAAGATCTGCTTACTCGTAGCAATCAAGAGGACATGCACACCATTATGCTGGCAGACGCTGGAGCTGGGTTGGTCATGTCCTCAGAAGAGACCCCGATGCCATCACAAGAACAGCTATGCTTTGGGCCCCTGAAGGAAAACGAAAGAGAGGCCGACCAAAAACAACTTGGCGGAGGTCTGTGGAGGCTGAGATGCAAAGAATGAACCAGAGTTGGGGCACTGTACGAAGGATGGTCACCGACCGTGCAAAGTGGAATCAATTTGTTGTTGCCCTACAAGACGCCACTAGGCGTGATGGCCACTGACTGCTTTGACGGTCGGTGGTTAAGGATCGAAGAAGAAGAAGAAGAATACCCCAAACAGCACAAGGGATACGGTCAGAATACCACCAATGACATTTTGTAACAACTATGATGCAGAAATCCAGGCAATCAAGGTGGCAACCGAGAAACTGTTGAACACCAATCTGGGTCCACAGCCTGTGATATTCCTGACAGATGCAAGATCAGCATTCCAAGCACTTCAGTCCAGAAAATACCAGGTATACAAGCCCTAATGTCTGAACTGTGCAACCAGCGCAAGGTCGCTATGCAGAGGACACCGTCTCATTGTGAAATACCAGGAAACGAGAGAGCAGACCGACTGGCTAAAGATGGTGCTGCAGACGAGCTGCCGGATGTACCAGTTATCATCAGAAGAAAATGATTATCAAATCAAACAGAAAGCCACCAACACAGGACGACTACCAAGCTTTGAACAAATCAGAACAAATTGTTATTCTGCGCCTCAGAACAGGGCACAACCGACTCCGCAGCAGCATGTATATCAAATTCAGGATTGACAATTCAGCCATGTGTACATGTGGACAGGCACCCCAGACTGCAGAGCACATACTTCAAGACTGTCCCGAATATGATATATTGAGGCACATCTACTGGCCCAGATAAACAACACTGGAAGCAAAACTATACGGACCTCTGTATGAATTAAAAAAGATAATGAAGTTTATAAAAAAAAAACATTGCAGATATTCATCATCATGTGACGTATTCTTTCCAGAACGTTGTCTCCATTACAGCTGCTCTGAACGCATCACGATTCTGGGCAAGTCGACCTGCATCAGCCAAAGACAAGTTCAGACTCTCTGTGATGTCCTGGGTCCACCGTCGTCTAGGTCGACCCCTTCCCCTTTTTCCAGGGACCATGCCTTCCATCACTGTTTTTTCCAGACTATTATGTCTTTTTATATGACCGAAAAATTTCAGCTTCCTTATATCGATGGTATTTAGGAGCCAATGTTCCTGTACATTTAGTGAGTGCAGTACTTCTCTGTTGGTCTTTTTTTCTGTCCAGGGTATTCTCAACATCCTTCTGTAGCATTTCATTTCGAATGATGTAATCTTTTTTGCAACTGTTTTATTGAGTGTCCAAGTCTCGCAGCCGTATGTTGCTACTGGGAATATACATGCTCTGATCAGTTGTAACTTTGTTTCTTTGCTTGTGCCTTGCCATAGGTTTTTCATCTGTATTAGCTTATGTGAAGCAATTGCAAGTCTTCTTTTAATTTCTACTGCACAGTCGCCAGAGCTGTTAATGATTGATCCTAAGTATTCGAATTCATTGACACTTTCCAGTTCTTCGTTATCAATTTCAATTTCTGGTTTGGTCTTTACTTTGTCTGTTGTCAATACTTTGGTCTTCTTGGTGTTTAGGTATAGATTCTGGGCCTCGCTGTGTTTTTTGGTGGACAGAAGTAATTGTTCAAGTCCTTCTGGGTTGGTCGATAGGAGGACTGTGCAGATATAGACAATATATTTCAAACGAATGAAAGAAGAAGAAGAACGCAATTAGCTTTAAACTATGCCAAATTACGCTACTTAAAAAATCGACATGAATTTATTCTGGACAGTTCAAATTCAACATTCATTTTTCAAGGCACTGTGGTGTTACGGTACTCAATAAATAAAAAAGTGACATCACTGACAACAATACCTTTGCGCAGAGCTGCAAGACTCCATGTGTAAGTTATGAAAATTGTCATTATTTATAAACACGTACTATGAATATATATATTTTTTTTTCATCTACAAGTACCGTGCTCGCTGGCGTAGGTGACAATAACGGTTCACAATTTTCTTTCGCTCGATGTTGTTTATCAATTTCGTTGTTAAATGACAGTGTTGCTGGATACCTCCATATTGGATTTGTAATTGTATTTTTAAAACGATCTCAGTGTTTGTGCCGTCGTTATTTTTATCAAAGCTCGAAACAGTGTTGGCGATAGGTTCACTCTTTCTATCCCATGCAATTTTATATTTGACACACTCACCAAAATGGATACGTTTTTATGAAAATTGAAGTCATTGTTTCTTCTCTTATTTGAAATCGTGGTTTCTTCTCTTATTATACAAGTCTGATAAACCTTTAGGAGGTAAGGGTAGCATTGGCGTAGCTGCCAGTCCTTTTCAGGGCTCCATCACGCTAGCAGATAGATAATGTTAGTCCTGTATAGAACCAAGTGTATATCAACCCTAATCTGGATAGCAGTCCTATTCGAGGCTTTTCATGTTATGACACACAAGGAAGGAAACCCAAGGCATTGGATACTGTCACAGCGCTATTTAGCAGTGCATCTGTAGTATTGTGTTCGGCCAGAAAGTTAGCCGGGAAACGCCGGGTCTAGCCGAACGGGTATGTCATGTGACTACCGGAAACCGGGAAATCAGACGCAAATGCGGGCAGTTAGAATCTGGCCGCCGTCCTGGATGGACGCTGATACTTCTATTTGCCAGCAAGTTAGCTGTGAAATTCATGTTACGGACTATTTGTGCTGAATGCTTGCCATGTTGGTTCTGGTAGATTATGACGTGTAATTCTAGATCGGTGTAGTGTTTAGTGGGTATTTTCTACAGGCCGTAGATTTATAAGTTGACAATGATTTGAGTATGTCTTTGTCACAGTTTTTTGCCGCTCAAGTGAGCGATAGTCATTACAAGGTATTCTCAGTGTAAGTCGTACTGTCGTGTATGATGATGATAGATTGAGCTGTTATGCAAGTTTTTAGTGGCATATCATTATTATAATTTTGATGCGTTATTGGCCGTGTGTGGCCACATTGTGTTGTGCTTATGATTAAAGAAGGTAGAAGGTGTTGATAACTTATGTCAGCCATTGTTGCGTGGTCATACTTCTGGAAGACGAGCTTATAATTGGTATGATAAATCCACACTGCAGTGGTGTAACCATAGTAAATTGTTTCTGACAGATACCTTCACATATTGGCATAGAGGGAAATGAAAAGGCAGATAAAGAAGCCAAAAAAGGTAGATCTGACAAAAATCTAATAAATGTAGGGACGAGTAAATCAGAGATTAAGAGCTTAATTAAAGATTTAATAACAGATGAATTGAAAGCAGGGTGGGATAAAACTCTGAAAGGAAGACATGCATATAAGTTGTTCAAGGCTCCAACAAGAAAAGGTCAGATATCTAGGAAATTGAAAATTCCCAGTAGCCTAATTAGAAACTTCTCAGACTACAGCTGGGAAAAGGCTATTTCAGAATAGAAGAACCTTACTGTGCAGTATGTCTTCAAGACAATAATATAGAAAATTTCTTGTTAAAATGTAAGAGGTATGATCAAATGAGAATACCAATATTAGCAGGACCGGCTCTACCGACGGAGCAACACGTGCATTTGCACGGGGCGGCAAGCTTTGGGGGGCGGAAAAAATCTTTTTACTTATATTTCCAATCCCGCCAAAATATTCCGCCTGGGAGCCGCGCTGGTGTAATGGGTACCACACTGCGCTAGCGATCAGGTGTTCAAGGTTCAAGCCCGGGCGCGGGCATTTGTAAGAGTGTCATCGACCGGGATTTTGACTGAATAACCTGAACAGCTCCTGAAATAAACCCTCTGTGGATGGTGTCACGGAGTGTTCAAATGTTTCGTCTAGATTGTTTTCGTCTGTTCTTTAGCTGTTTTTCAAGTCTTCACTAATAGTTTTGCCATACGATCCTAATGCTATCTTCTCCTACAAAAGCACTAAAAGGTATTTCTTTAGGGACGTCAGTACAATTTATTCGCTTGGTCGAATCCACAGTGGTTCCCAGAGGATTATACTTCCGTGTTCAGTGGTCAACTGAAGACCGCCACGATAAATCTTCCGGCATGGCTGAACGAGAGACGGGAATTAATTAACTTGAAGTGGGAATCAGGAATTATTTTTTTTAAATCGACCGTCATATGTTGGCGGCTCGAATGTTTCAGTTGTTTTCGAGTGTGCATTCAAGGAAGTTAATTTTGCTCAGTGTTAGTGTGCTATGTGTTACAGTGATAAATAAGTTTTTTAAACGTTTTATGGAAATTAGTACAGTGCTTCAGCCTCCATTCATTACTAAATAATACATTTTATTGTAGGGTTTATTAAAACAGTTTTAATATTCAAATAGGTATAATGTCCGATAACAGAAAAAGCTATCGGGTGCCGAATATCGGAAACGGAAACTGGAAAAAGAACGCGATATTCAAAAACATACGGGTCTTTACATAAATATCTAAAAACTGAAAAAAAAACTGATGTAGGACAGAAGAAAATAAGCAAATGTACCGAAACAGATGATTTTGAGTTCATGGCAAGTACTTCTAACTCGGACCCCAGCAACGTAGATATTACTAACAATGTCGAAAATGAGACTGATTTGACCGTTTTCAATTCCAGAAATTTAAGTAATGAACTTGAGAGGTACACTGATCCGGCAAGATGTAATCCTTCTTTAAGCAATACCGAAAGACTGGAAGTCGTAATAAAAGGCCTGCCAGAGAGACCAAAAAATGAGTTCGTTTTTTCCGCGCAGCTCTAATGGTCGGAAATTTTCACTAAATTTTTACACTAGGGAGCTAAGCAATGGAGAACATATTAATCGATCATGGTTAGTGTATTCAAAAGAAAAATGTTCTGTATTTTGTTTCTGCTGTAAGTTATTTTCCTGTAATAAAATGTCATTCACTACTGATGGCTATAATGATTGGGTCATTTGTATGTATATCTTAATGAACACGAAAAATCTAAAAACCACTTGGAGTCCCATACAAAGTGGATTAAATTATCGTCCAGGTTTAAATCAGTACAGACAATTGATTCAATGCAACAAAAGTTATTACATTCAGAAGTTCGGCACTGGAGGAGTATAATAGAACACCTAATTGCTATTGTCCAGTTCTTGAGCCAACAATGCTTTCCATTTCGTAGAACATCTGATAAATTATATGACCCTAACAATATAAAATTTTTAAAGCTTGTTGAACTGATTGTCAGATTTGATAGTGCTATGTGTGAACATTTAATGAGAGTAGCTCGTGGATCTACCCAACATTACCTTGGTAAAACATTCAAAATGAGTTGATTGCTCTTCTCTCTGGAACCATTAAAAAAATATAATTTCTATGGTGGAGAAAGCTAAATATTATAGATTAGTTGCAGACTGTACTTCCGATGTAAGTCACATTGCACAATTAACACTAATTGTAAGATTTGTTAATACGAATCCAGATGATATCAACATTCGTGAGCATTTTCTTGGTTTCATTGCTTTAGAAGACACTACATGCTCAGCGTTAACCGAATGCAATCTAAGAAAATTGTCAGACATGGATATTCCAATCGCAAACATGCGTGGCCAGGTGTATGACAATGGATCAAATATGAAAGGAAAACACTCAGGAGTTCAACAACGTATTAGGGACTTGACCCCGAGAGCTTTTTATATCCTTTGCTGTTCTCATTCTCTCAACTTGGTGGTCAATGATGCCGCGATGTCATCTAGAGAAGGGGTTTTATTTTTTGAAACGGTTCAGAACTTGTATGTGTTTTTCTCAGCGTCAACACTGCGTTGGGGAATCCTTTAGAAACATATTACAACTCTAACGCCCAAGCCACTAAGTACAACTCGTTGGGACTCTAGAATCGAGACAATTCGTCCTTTAAGATATTATATTGAGGAGTTTTATGATGCATTGATAGAAATGGCTGATGACGAGTCAGTAGACAAAATGGCGAGACATGAAGCTGAAACCCTTGCACTTAAACTCAGAGATTTTAAATTTTTATGTTGTCTGGTTATATGCACTATGATTTAAACGAAATTAATGTTGCTAGTAAACTGTTACAAAGCATAAAAATGGAATTGACTAGTGCCATAACAACTTTGAGAAATGTTCTCCAAAGCCTTAAGAATCTCAGAAATGATTAATCATTTCAAAATGTTCATGTTGATGCTACAACATTAGCTGAGAAAGTTGAAGCTGATCCTGATTTGATACCAATGTTTGAATGTACTAGAGTGCGTCGGCAGAAAAAGCAACACAACTAAGAAGCAAGAGATGAACCTATGTTGGATCAAAAAACTAAATTCAAAATTGAATTTTTCTTTTTTATTATTGATGTTGCAACTAATTCTATTGAAGAAAAATTCGAGCAATTGGAACATCACAGTTCACATTTTTCCTTTTTAAATAACATCCCTAAATTGAAATCTGAGACGACATATGAGCTCTTAAACAAATGTTAAAACCTAGAAGGCGTTTTAACACATCAAGAAAATAGAGATATTGATGCTGTTCGCCTTCGTGATTATGCTTCGTAACGTGAGTATGTATGACAGCCAGCCACGTCTCATTATAATTAACAATATTTACTACATGCGACGGTAAATATCAACATGGTGGCAGCGGTGTTTATTTCTACGGAATTCGAACTATTCTGCTGACACGTGTGCTGACGTCATAGACTGGTAGGTTTTTGCTTGCATACCATTAGTAGACATTTCATCATGGCAGAACGGCCCTTATTTCGGTTACCACCCTGCCTAGACATAAATAACGTCGAACCAGACACATTTCGTAAATGGAGACGACAGTTAGAACTATACATGCATGCATCGGAAATGGCTTCTAAACCTGATTCTGTTCGGGCGGCCATTATTCTACACTGTGCTGGACCTCAAGCTGTTGAAGTTTTTGATCAACTCGCAGAGGAAGGAGACCACTCTAATCCTACTAAAATTCTCGATTTGCTCCAGAACCATTGTAGCTCACGGAGCAATGAAGTATTACATACGTTCAGATTCTGGAACACACCTCTTCAAGAACCTTTTAATTCATTTTTGACTGAGCTGAGAACTAAGGCAGATTTGTGCAACTTCAACGACAAGGATCGTATGATAAGAGACAAAATTGTCTTTACTATCAACAAAAGGTTACAGGAGAAGCTCTTGAGGAAAGCTGACCTCGATCTAAAGAAAGCCATTCACATATGCAGAGTCTTTGAGGAGACTGGAAAAGACATATGTGAGATGAATAATACAGTACAACCTTCTGAAGCAATGGTTGAAAAGGTACAGAAAAAATCACTCAACCATAAACCTCCCAAGAGAGACACTGGGCATGCTGCTGGTAAAGCCTGTCAAAGTAACACTGACAGTGGGTACTTTGAACCTAGAAAGAAGTGTCATTACTGCGGACAGAAACATCTATTAATTAAGAAAAAGTGTCCTGCATGGGGGAAGTTTTGCTCAAACTGTGGGGGAAGAAACCATTTCAAGGTTAAATGCAAGAGAGTTCACACTGTTCACACAGAGTCAGTGAAAGATTCTGAAGTTTTTCTTAATTGTGTGAAGTCTAGCAAAGCTTGTACATCTGCACAACTCATTATCAGTGGAAAAATGGTAAAATTTCAGCTAGACACAGCAGCTGATGTGAATACAATCTGTCAACGCTTTGTGATGCAAGAACATTTGTTACCCACTAAACAGAGGCTTGTTATGTGGAATGGTACTAAGATGACTCCACTGGGAGAAGTTCTATTAACTGCTGAGAATCCTAAGACTGGGACAAAACACAATATAAGGTTTACCATTGTGAAAAATAAATTCACATGTTTGCTGGGCAACAACACACTGCAGGATCTACAGTTTGTGACAGTCAACACAAACAAATTTATTGCTAAGGTGGCTGCTGACAGTTCAGATAATGATCATAACTCTGATAACCATCTAGGTGTCCTGGGTGAAGCTGTGTTGCATATTGATCCTAATATTCGTCCAAAGGCACTGCCGTGCAGAAAAATACCATGTTCACTTAAGAACAAGGTAAAGTCAGAGCTTCAAAATCTAATGAACAGAGGTATATTAATACCAGTGGAGGAACCGACTGAATGGGTCAACCAAATGGCTGTTGTTGAAAAGTCTGATGGTTCTTTAAGAATATGCATTGATCCTAGACCCCTGAATGAGGCTTTGCAGAGAGAGCATTACAGATTACCAACTTTGGATGATGTATTGCCTGAACTCAATAATGCCAAGATTTTCACAAAGCTGGATATCAAGGAAGCATTCTGGCGTATCAAACTTGATGAGAAGTCTAGTAAACTTACAACAATGATCACACCTTATGGTAGATTCAGATGGTCTAGATTACCATTTGGGTTGAATGTAAGCAGTGAAATTTTCCAGAGGCATCTAGCACAAGCTCTTGAAGGTCTTCATGGTTGCATTAATGTTGCTGATGACATAGTTATTGCAGGTTGTGGATCAAACAGACAACAAGCAATTGAGGACCATGATCTGAAGCTTAAAGCACTAAAACATAGGTGTAAAGAGAAAGGCATTAAACTGAATGAAGCTAAAGCTCAAGAGAAGAAAGAATAAATTACCTTCATGGGTCACTGTTGCGTGAGAAATCCTCGCAACATCGTTTTATTACAATATATATTTTGTAACGCAAGGGCAACAACTGCTTGAAATTTATAGTCACTTTTCTCGGTAAGCAGTTGTTTCCTCGCGTTGGTATTGAATGCAGTTAAGTTTGCTATGCTAGGCCGTTTTCTCGGAAAACGGTTGGCAACCTGTTGGGTTATCCTTTTAAGGTAATCATTCTTACGCTGGTTCGTAGTAAAGGTCCTTGCGTCTTAAGTTCTGAGCTGTGGTCATTTTGCGCTGGACTGCGCATGACTGGTCTTGCTTCTTGGTCGATCGATTTCCGCCCACCAGTCAGTGAGCGATTTTGAATAGCTAGGAAGATGCCTCGCTGAGAGGGGATCTCCGCTATTTTTTTGTTCTGTCAGGAATGTGAAGTCCTCTTAATGGATATTTCGTTTATTCGAGATAATACCTCTAGTGTATTTCCACATGCCGGGAGGCGTAATATTTCTGTGTATTTCCTGAAGGCAAGGTAAATTAACTTTTCATTAACTCTATCGATTTTTGGTCGTGAGCGATTTTTGATTCATAGCCTGTCTTCGAAAGTCGTCGTCACGAGATGTTTTCCCAGCTCACATGTCGCTGTATTGTACTGCATCGGTTGATGCATGTCCCAAGGACCATTACTTGCTACTTTGTTACATGAACTAGGTTTGGAAAACCTTTGTTATCTAGAGGATATTTTTGAGGACATTATTTATACTTCGGCAGACGTGTCTGTCTTGCTGAAGTCAGATTAAGGAGAGTGAACTGATCTCATACATCTGGTTATCTTCTGGCTAAGATAGAAAGGGATGGAGAATTTTTCCCGACTACATTACAGCCTTATAATGTATTGACATGCCTGTGAATCACCTTTATTATGATGCTGTCTACCGTCCATTGCTATACTGACATTGTTGCTGTGATAATGACTGTCTGATGTACCTACATATTCGCGTATACATTTTGTCACTGTGGCGTCCACAATAAATGATACAGAAAAACGTCACTAGCTGTTACAAGCATCATTGACTTTATACGTCGTGAGTTAACTGACGTCCTTGTGTGGATTGCCCTGTTTTTGTATGAACATTGTTTGACTGAACACATCTGCACACTACACAAAACCAGACATGCGGATACCATCCATCATCATATGGCATCACGCATCATTTGGTGGCCATAAGCTGGTTTGATCTGGTACCAGCAAACACGGGGTCCCTTACCCACTTCATTTTCAACAAGAATTCATCAGCATCCTTCAAGAAATTAACATTCTTCAAGACAGTCAACATCTTCAAAATTTTCAAAGTACTCGGCGTTGCCGGTAAATGTCAAAATTGCAATTTTTGACTGAAACAGAAATTTGACAGTACCCGGCGTTGTTACATGTTGCCGGATAACTCGGACTGCTGTTATCTTTTACGCAAGTCAAGCAAGTTGCTGCTGTCAAGGTTCCAGTGCTGTCGTTTTTTGTGAAGGTCAAGTGCCGGTTGAAACGGGTTGTTTTCTGAAGAAGGCCAAGTACCGATTTCCATCAACTTACTTTTGGATTAGAAGGTCAAGTGCCGAAACAACTCAACATACAGTATTTCAGAAGCTCTAGTACCATCGTGTTAGCAGTGGAAGCAGTTCAGATGTGCCATCATCGTTGGAGCTTCGCTCTTTAGGACGTTGATTGACATCCGTTTTTTCTGCTGTTCTACGATTGGAAGCCTATAAGTTAAGTGGCCTGTTTGTATGTAAACTGTGCCCTTATACTTCTGCTGAGTCTTCTGTGTATCATCTCATTCTATATGTTATATGTCTATATGTTATTTGTATATTTATATGTTTATATTTCAGCGGGTCTCGGTTGGGTGGTGTCTCCGTTAGATTATGCCACGTCATAGAGGTCGTCTATTGTGAGCGTTTTCTGTAGGGTTTGCAAATTTCCGATACTGGAATTTGCTAAGCGACTTCTGTTGCTATTTATGTTAGTTGTGATGACATGTTTTAATATTGTTTTCGTTATTATTTCGCATTCTTTAGTTTTGTTTTGATTTGTTTGTATTTGTTAGCCTACTCTTGTCTATAATTTAGTTTCATACAACATTTTTGTTTATACACTGTGGTGTCATGTATTTTGTTTAATTCTATCGCAGATATCGTCACATTTTTTGTGATATTTCATTAATTTCTGCTTTATTTTTAGTTGATTTCTGCGAACGTTTTTGTATTGTTGCTGATCTTTGTTATTGTTTACATTGTTATTGTTTACATTGTTTGCATTGTTTACATTTTCAATGTTTACATTCTGCATGTGTTTACATAGTCATTGTTTACAGTTATAGTAATTAGTTAATGGGCTATGCTAATGCACTGTTACTACTACACTGATGATAAATGAATGATGAATAGTGTCGTGCACTATTGAATGAGAAGTGCACTTATGATCAAGAATTGAGTGTTGATATTTCATATACAAGTTCTTTGATTGGAGACTTGTTTCCCACAGAGACTGGGATAATATAATGTGATGTGAATATACAAGTGCTTAATTAAGACTTGTTACACTTAGGTTTGAAATAAATTAGTTAATTATTTCAGGTTTTGGACTCATATGTTAGACAACATGTCTACATTTGAGCACTTTATTGAGCAGGGTAAATTGCTTGGGAAGACTGGTGATAAGTTAGAAGAATTTGCAACTGCTCGATATGATAAAGCAATGAAAGCTGAACAAAAGAAACTGCAGATGCAGGTGGATGAAAAAAAATTCCAAATGGAAATGGAAAAACAAAAAAGGGAATCAGAAGCTGAGGAAAGAAAACTCCAGCTACAACTAGAAGCTGAAAATAAAAGACTTGAAAAAGAGGCTGAAAATAAAAGACTTGAAAAAGAGGCTGAAAATAAAAGACTTGAAAAAGAAGCTGAAAATAAAAGACTAGAAATGCAGGCTCAAGCTGAGAAAGAAGTTACAGAGAGAGTCTGATGAGAGGAAAGCAAAAATGGAACATGAAGAAAAACTCTTAGCTTTAGAGTTGGAAAAATTGAAATTGACGAGCATGAGTAATGGTAATGATTCAAACAAGGGTTCATCTTCTGGTAAGGCTAATAATGATACTTTTAAGATTAAGTTACCAACATTTAGTCCTTCCAGTGATGACATAATGTTCTATCTGGACAGATTTGAACAAGCATGTACAGCTCATAACATAGACAAAGCAAAATATGTTTATCAGTTATCAGGGATACTGACAGGTAAAGCTCTAAGTATATTAAATATGGTGGATGAACCTGACAAGAACAATTATGAGGTTGTCAGGGCCGCTTTGTTAAAGAAATATCAGCTTAACGAAGACGGCTATCGTCTACAATTTAAAAACATGTTACCTGAAAATGGAGTTGAATTCTCCGAGTTTATTGCAAGAATACGCATTACTTTCTCACGATGGGTTGAACTATCTAAGACGGAAAAAACTTATGAAGGACTTATGGACTTAATACTTAGAGACAAAGTCATGTCGTCTGTCAATGAGTCTTTCCTTGCTTTCCTTCATGAACGTAAACCTAAAACAATAAAAGAAATGGAAGATTTCTGTTGCCAATACGTAACTGCGCACCCACACATAACCATGGGTAACTCTAAGGTGAAAGAAGGTTTACCAGTTGCTTCGGCAGCTCCGTATGGTCAAAACTTTGCTCGTAGATCCCAACAAAATTTTGATAGAAAGGGCAGCGGTAATTTCTGTCAAAATCATGGAAATCAATTTCATGGTGATTCTTCTTCGAAGAATTGGAGACAACCTGATAGTACTCGTTACTATCACCCTAATAATTATAGGCATTTCAAAAGAGGATATGGTAATAGAGGTTATTCCTGCCGAAGACCTCAAAACCAAACAAATAGATGTTCGCATCAATGTGAACATGATAGTAATCGTGGAAACTGGAATTCGAACCAGGATAACAATTACAATAGAGACAATAATAACTGCAGAGATAATAATAACTCTGATAACTTCAGAGGTAATAATAGTCTCAACACAAAAAAAAGAGATATCAGCAGGCTAATGCTGTACAACAGGAAACTGAGGGAGCCTGTAATCATGTTGTTGATAATAAAAACTTTGACGCTGTCACTGGTTCTGCTTTTGACTTTGAGAGAGCAAACAAATGCCCCCAATGCAGTACTTTATTCGAACCGGGTACCATAACTACTTTGAGTTGTGGTCACCCACTTCCCGCTCTTCCTGCTGCTGTTGCGCATGACGGGAGGGGTTCTTTAATCCTACATAAGGGTCTTGTTAATGATACTCCGGTCTCACTACTTTTCGATTCCGGATGCACCACTATTGGTGTTAGACAATCGCTTGTAGATCCATCTTGTGCTACAGGAAAGGTTATTAAATGTGTCACATTTGGCGGCACTCTAGAAAAATATCCTACTGCTGTAATTCGCATTGCCACTCCTTTCTTTACTGGAGATGTGCATGCTTGTCTCTTACCTAATCCTATTGCGGACCTTATTATTGGTCGTATCCACGGAGTTAGGGAGTGTACCCCACAGCAGATTGCTGCTTGGGAAGATAATAACATGCAAGCTACAAATGCAGTAGTTACAAGAGCACAAGCTCTACAAACACCCGAAACTTCACTGAATAGTGATAATGAAGTTGATAGCCAAGATAGTCACTTAGTAATCACTCGTGACTCTTTCATAAAATTGCAAGAAGAAGATCCTTCTTTAAAAAAATTCTTCGTTCTTGCGAAGAAAGGTGATCCGAATCAGGATACAAATAGAAAATCTTGGATTGCAATGAGAAACGGCGTACTTGTACGTATGGTACAAGATTCGACTACGTCGGCACATTCGCAAATTCTTGTTCCCAAGAGCATGAGAGTGCAAATATTGCAACATGCTCATGACTCGCAATGTGCTGGACATATGGGTTTTGCCCGTACGAAGTCGAGAGTCCTTGCGGCTTTCTTTTGGCCTTTTGTCAATAAGGACATTCGTATTTACTGCCGATCATGCAAGGTATGTCAGGAGGTCAAATCTAGAGGACCACGACATGCTGCGCCTATCCAGGCTGCTGACATTCCTATTCGGCCGTTTCAGAAAATGGCCATAGATATTATTGGCCCTTTTAAGGTCAAGTCGGCCAGAGGACATCAGTTTATCCTTACATGTGTCGATATGTGCACACGTTGGCCAGAGGCTATTCCTCTTAAGAGCATATCTACTACAGATATCGCAGATGCTCTTTGGTTGATATTTTCTCGCTTGGGGTTCCCCAGAGAAATATTGTCAGACCATGGCACTCAACTCATATCTGACACTATGTCACAGGTAATGTCTACCTTACATATTGAACGATCTCTCAGTAGTATCTACCATCCTATGTCTAATGGGTTAGTTGAGCGTCTGAATAGAACGCTCAAGACTTTGCTTGGTAAGATAACTGAAGATCATCCTCAAGATTGGGACAGGGTTTTACCCGCGGCTCTCTTTGCCTATAGAGAAGTCCCTAATGAACACACAGGATTTTCTCCCTTCGAACTTGTCTTTGGCGCGCGTCCACGCGGCCCTATGTCTTTATTACACGATCTCATCACTGCCGATGATATTAGCGATGAAACTCAATCCTCATATGAGTATGTCATTGCTCTTAGACAAAAGATCATTGAGGCATGTAAGCTAGCAACTGCTTCATCAGAAATTGCTAAAGAGAAGGCAAGGCAGTTTGCTAACAAGAATAGATGTCTACGACAACTTTGTCCAGGTGACAAAGCATTCGTCCTACTCCCCAGTAGGGAAAATAGACTTCTTATTGCATGGAAAGGTCCGTATGCAATAGTCTCTCGGATTTCCGATGTTGACTATGTGGTCGATATTGATGGAAAGCATAAAACTTTCCACATAAACATGCTTTCGGAATTTCACGAACGTCCGGACTATTTGCTGCCTATTTTCCAGGCAACGGATGATGCTCCTGCACCTCACGGTCATTATTCATCCCTGTCTGTCATACAGGATGAGGAATCTACCTTCTCTGATGTCAATCTTCCCCTTCCAGTGGTTCCATTACATTCCACGGAATCTTGGAAAAACGTTTCTGTTTCTCCTAATCTTTCTGGTGACGAACATCGACAAGTCTCGTCGATGTTACAAACATTTCAGGATGTTCTCACTGACATTCCTGGACACACAGATGTCATAGAACATGACATAATTCTTACCGACAATAATCCAATTAGGGTTAGGCCTTATCCTATTCCTATACACTTTCAGTCGCAAGTGGAAAAGGAATTGGATGAAATGATTCAATTAAATATAATTGAACCATCGACTTCACCATATTCTTCTTCCATGGTTATTGTCCGGAAGAAGGATAAGAACATACGAATTTGCGTTGATTATCGCAAATTGAATCAGGTCACAAAGTTCGATGCTGAACCGATGCCTTTGTTAGAAGATCTACTGATTAGACTTTCTAATTCTAGATTCTTCACTAAACTTGACTTGTCTAAAGGTTATTGGCAAGTGCCTTTAGCAGAGCATGCCAAACCTCTTACTGCTTTTTCTACACCTAGGGGTCTATTTCAATGGAATGTTATGCCTTTTGGTCTCATGAACGCCCCTGCCACTTTCGTTCGCATGATGCGTCGAATTCTGTCACATCGTTCGGATGTCATCGCATACTTAGATGACATCTGTCTCTTCAGTGATACCTGGGAAGATCACTATTTAGGGTTATATGACTTACTGTCCACTCTACGTGAGAATAATTTGACAGCAAAACCTTCTAAAGCTTTTGTTGGTTTTGGTGAAATCTCTTTCCTGGGTCATCGTGTTGGTCATGGTCTCTTGAAGACAGAAGACCACAATACTTCCAAAATACTGAACATCTCTGTTCCTAAAACGAAGAAACAAGTTAGGAGTCTCTTAGGTTTAATTCAATTTTATGGGAGATTTATTCCAAATTTATCTTCGATCATGGCACCTCTCTCAACATTGTTGAAGAAAGGTTCGCCTAATCTGGTCCGTTGGTCTGAAGAATGCCAATCTTCACTAGACCAAATCAAGAATATATTTTCTTCTCCTCCCATCTTAAGATTACCTACTCTTGATAGGACTTTTGTTCTTCGGAGTGATGCTTCATCCACTGGGGTTGGAGCAGCACTGATGCAAGAATATGCAAATACTCTGCATCCTGTTATGTACATTTCTAGAAAACTAAATGCGGCAGAGAGGAACTACTCGGTTTTAGACCGTGAGTTGTTAGCGATGGTTTGGTCAATTCTAAAACTACAAAGATTCCTCCTGGGCGCACATTTCATTCTAGAGACTGATCAGAAAGCTCTTACAGCTATTCAGACTAAGAATTTGAAGAGTTCGAGATCCACTCGATATGCTATAGCTCTTCAACCTTTTCACTTCACGGTACGAGCTATCCGTGGTGCGGATAATGTGATGGCTGACATTTTGTCTAGATGCCCACATGACTCCAACTAATACTTCTGTCCTATATTTCCATATATTACAGAGTCATAACACACCTATATTTCTACAATAGATTAGCACATCTGTACTTACTTTATATGTACACACTATCGTGCTTTGTTGTCATCTTCTTCTGTTCGTTTTTTAAGATGATAGAGGAAGACTGAGTGGTTAATATAAGGGCCGTTAGTTTACTAAACAGCCACAATTATTAATAATGTATTGTACCTTATGAAGCATATTAGTTATTAATTAGCATTATATTGCTTGTACTTTCTCAGAATGTCATTGATGAGCTGAGGACTTACCTTACTATTATCAAGCATGACGAGTTCTAGATTGTGTACTTACCCTCGGAATGCCAGAGGATATGTCCTGGATCGTCATGTAGTTTAACTTTACTATGTACTTATGTCATTACATGTCAAATAATGTACTATTTAAATTTTCCTATCAGATTTGTACATCCATTTTTAAAGACAATATTAGAGTATGCTGTTTAATGATGATTATGGTAACTTGCATACGTATATTGTGTTTACATGCTAACGTGATGTGTGTTGGTGACACCTCCCCGATGTGAATATTTTTTGAGACATATTTATTTTTCTGTTGAGGTATATCCTCACCAGACACTCTATATTTAGCCTCATGTTAGGCAATTTAATTAATTATCAGCGCATAATTCGTGCGTTTTGAGCCGCTTATCGCATGCTCTTTGATATTTAAAAAAAAAAAATATGTTCCACATTTTTTTTTATCGGGAGGAGGTGGTGATATGTTGCGTGAGAAATTCTCGCAACATCGTTTTATTACAATATATATTTTATAACGCAAGGGCAACAACTGCTTGAAATTTATAGTCACTTTTCTCGGTAAGCAGTTGTTTCCTCGCGTTGGTATTGAATGCAGTTAAGTTTGCTATGCTAGGCCGTTTTCTCGGAAAACGGTTGGCAACCTGTTGGGTTATCCTTTTAAGGTAATCATTCTTACGCTGGTTCGTAGTAAAGGTCCTTGCGTCTTAAGTTCTGAGCTGTGGTCATTTTGCGCTGGACTGCGCATGACTGGTCTTGCTTCTTGGTCGATCGATTTCCGCCCACCAGTCAGTGAGCGATTTTGAATAGCTAGGAAGATGCCTCGCTGAGAGGGGATCTCCGCTATTTTTTTTGTTCTGTCAGGAATGTGAAGTCCTCTTAATGGATATTTCGTTTATTCGAGATAATACCTCTAGTGTATTTCCACATGCCGGGAGGCGTAATATTTCTGTGTATTTCCTGAAGGCAAGGTAAATTAACTTTTCATTAACTCTATCGATTTTTGGTCGTGAGCGATTTTTGATTCATAGCCTGTCTTCGAAAGTCGTCGTCACGAGATGTTTTCCCAGCTCACATGTCGCTGTATTGTACTGCATCGGTTGATGCATGTCCCAAGGACCATTACTTGCTACTTTGTTACATGAACTAGGTTTGGAAAACCTTTGTTATCTAGAGGATATTTTTGAGGACATTATTTATACTTCGGCAGACGTGTCTGTCTTGCTGAAGTCAGATTAAGGAGAGTGAACTGATCTCATACATCTGGTTATCTTCTGGCTAAGATAGAAAGGGATGGAGAATTTTCCCGACTACATTACAGCCTTATAATGTATTGACATGCCTGTGAATCACCTTTATTATGATGCTGTCTACCGTCCATTGCTATACTGACATTGTTGCTGTGATAATGACTGTCTGATGTACCTACATATTCGCGTATACATTTTGTCACTGTGGCGTCCACAATAAATGATACAGAAAAACGTCACTAGCTGTTACAAGCATCATTGACTTTATACGTCGTGAGTTAACTGACGTCCTTGTGTGGATTGCCCTGTTTTTGTATGATCATTGTTTGACTGTACATCATCTACACACTTCACAAAACCAGACATGCGGATACCATCCATCATCATATGGCATCACGCATCAGTCACCTCATTACTGCTCGAGGTGTTGAACCAGACAAGAAAAAGGTTGAGACAATACTAAACATGCCCGTTCCTAAGGACTGTCATGAGGTTCACAGATTTTGCGGCATGATACAGTATCTAGCAAAGTTTCTCAACAATCTCTCAGAAGTTCTTCATCCAATAAGAGAACTTACCCGTAACGATACTCCTTTTATCTGGTCTGCTGAATGTGACCAAGCTTTCAAGAGAGTCCAGAAACTGATTACTTCTACTCCAGTACTCACATACTATGATCCTGATGAATCTTTGTGTATTCAAGTTGATAGTAGCAGCTATGGACTTGGGGCTGTCCTCCTACAAAATGGTCAACCAATAGAGTTTGCTTCTAGAGCTCTAACTGAAACAGAACAACGCTGGGCTCAAATTGAGAAGGAGCTCTTAGCTGTTGTATATGGTTTGGAACGCTTTGACCAGTACACTTATGGAAGGAATGTTACAGTCATCAACGACCATAAACCTTTGGCAGCCATCGTGAAGAAACCTCTGAGTCAAATTCCTCGAAGACTGCAGAATTTACTGATGCGCAGCCATCAATATGACTTTAAATTCCAATGGGTACAAGGTTCCGATCTCCTTATAGCCGACACACTGTCCAGAGTTTGTATTCATAATGTCACATTGGATTCCTTAGCTGATAGAGAGAGCAATGCAGGAGCTGATGCACCTGTAAGACTACCTGAAATACCAGATGTGATGATGGAAAAGATTAAAGCTGAAACTCTCAAAGACAGCGTGCTCCAGAGGTTGAAGTCGACCATTTTGGATGGGTGGCCTAAAAGAAAGTCTGATGTACCAGCTGAGCTTATGCCTTATTTTGACATTCGCGACACTCTGACAACAGAACAAGGCATAATACTTAAAGGAGAGCGTATTCTTATCCCAAAAGCACTGAGGCCTGAAATCAAGCAGAAGCTACACGCTGCTCATCTTGCATTTGACAGCATGATGCGCCGGGCCAGAAGTTGTCTGTTTTGGATCGGCATGACCGCTGAGATTCGACAGATAGCTGACAGTTGTCCAGAATGTCAAGAAACGAAGGCAAGGAATACTAAAGAACCTTTGAACCAACACTCAAGAGGTTTATCACCCTGGGAGAAAGTTGGCACTGACATCTTTATTATAGAAGGCCGATATTATTTAGTCCTGATTGACTACTTCTCCAACTTCATTGAAGTAGACTTTCTACCTACAATGACAGCACAGTTAGTCATCAGGAAATTGAAGTCTCATTTTGCTCGTTATGGTGTCCCTAAAGTCATTGTGTCTGACCAAGGTACTCAGTTTACGTCTGCACAGTTCAGATCATTTACTGCTAGATGGGGAATACTTCATGTTAAATCAGCACCATGTCACCATAAAGCCAATGGATTAGCTGAATCTGCTGTGAAACTCATCAAGGCTATGATGAGAAAGACTGTTCAAAATAATACAGATGCATATGAGGCACTACTTGAATTTCGTAATACGCCGAGACAAGGGTTTGATCAAAGTCCAGCAGAAATACTGTTTAATAGGAAACTGCGTACGCTGATACCTTCTGCAGTGAAACCCGTTGCATCTCACAGTAGAGTTATTGAAAGTAGAGGCAAGAGAGACAGATCAGTGAAGAAGTATTATGATAAAACTGCTCATGATCTGCCCAAGTTGTCTCACCAGCCAGTCTACTATCAAGACCCTGAACAACCAAACTGGCAACCTGGAAGGATTGATAAGAGGCTCTCTGAAAGAGCAACACCTTTCACACCTGATCATGAGGACCTGGAAATTGATGTCTCCTCTCCAGTTCTACCCGAGCAACAGGTTGTTTTGCCAGACATGGAGAACACTAGTGAAGCGAATAGCTCCAATCCTATAGAAGATGATCCTTCAACTCCAGCTACTTCTAGTCCTGGGAAAGCTGGCAAAGAACAGAAACATTCTCTCCTACCATCTTGCCCTAAGAGACCTCAAAGAGATCGCAAGAATCCCTCTTGGATGAATGACATTGTTCACTCATAAAGAAGGGGGGATGTTGATTGTCTCATTATTTAGTTTGTTTTCCCGACTAGAGTTACTTGCCCGTATGGGAACTCTTCTGCTCCTTCTTCCGACTTCCTGTTTTCCAAGATGTCCGATTAAATATGTGTCCTATGTATTCAGTGTGTTCGCCTTCGTGATTATGCTTCGTAACGTGAGTATGCATGACAGCCAGCCACGTCTCATTATAATTAACAATATTTACTACATGCGACGGTAAATATCAACAGATGCCATTAAGCTTTGTGATGAACTGAAAGTAGTATCCAAATTAGTACCAGAAGATACACCGACAATTGACATTCTTCGTTATATTATTGAAAATAATATTGCTCCTAATGTCGCTATAGCCTTAAGAATATTACTAACTTTGCCTGTAACCGTAGCAAGTGGTGAGCGTAGTTTTTCAAAACTAAAGCTTATTAAAACTTATTTACGCTCAACAATGGCCGAAACTAGATTGGAAGGACTTGCCATGATTTCAATTGAACATGAAATCGGTCAAAAATTAGACTACGCAGACCTTATTTCTGCTTTTGCAAATATAAAAGCAAGAAAAGTGTCTTTTTCAGCAGTACATAATTCAAACAATATAAATTCTAATAATGTGAAAATAGTGCTAAAAACTATAACATGTACATACTACAGTTAAGTGTTTGTGACTCAACAGTTCATCGTTCCACATGAGAAGAGCATCCCCTATATGTAAGTAATGTAACTATATGTGATGCAGTACTGTAATTTTAATTTTCAACAGGCCTATTCTTATTTTCCAACAGGCCCATTCTTTTTCTCTCTCTAAATTGTGTCCTGTAACTACTGGAGTTTGGTCTTCTTCTCCTCGAAATTAATTGCGTTTTCAGGAGGGATGACTGTAGGCTTCATTTTTACCAGTACCAGTTTTCTTTTCCATATATATATACTTACACGCAATTACTATATATATATATATATATATATATATATATATATATATATATATATATATATATATATATATATAGTAATTGCGTGTAAGTATTATTCTCTTTGTTAAAATAATGCGGTAACTTTTAGTGTGGTAAGCTTAATTATTATTTGAAATAACCCCTACCCAGTAAATCGGGGGATATGTGATGAACCACTGCCCAGGTAACGTTGAATTTACGTTAGAGCGAATTAAAATGGATTCTACTCACGCCAACGGGCAATGATATGTAATATGACGCAGAGAAAGACGCGCGCGTTCAGAACGAAGCGGGTTACTCATACTTTATAATTACAGAGCATGAGCATGGGGTATTTTTAGATTTTGCCGAAAGATTTTTGGTTACAGTGGGAAGGCAAGCTATGACGTAGGGTGTAGGTCAGCGTGGGGTTTTTTAAGATGTAAACGCGCGGCTTTTCATTTTCGGTCTCTCTGATTAAAATGTCTTGCCGTGTAAAATCCCTAGATTCCCTTGCTCCAAGTGAGATATTCGAATTGGTATGTAAAACTTATCAGTGTAGAAATTATAGTTCGTTTTAAATAATTCCTCTTAGCACGTAGAGTAAGTTTCTTTTGGGAAATTAATTAAAGTGAATGTAACTTGAAGTGCCATCAATTACTATCTTCGAGAAATTATTTAATATAAGAGGTGCATAGAATTCTTTCTATGATAAAAAGCAGTATCATGGAGTGATTAAGAGTTTGAGATATTAAGTGTGTGCTCTGTAATATTTAAAAGAAGGTTTATATAATAACACTGTAACGAGCTATTTGAGCGCCATAAATGTAAAAGGCTCATACTGATCAACTTAAGTGTAACAGTCAGAAATGGTCAGTGTTCGTTGAAGCGTAGTAGGTGTCCGTGGCATGAATGTGACGGGCTCAGTTTGGCCAACGTAAATGTAGTAGTTAAATGTTGTGGGCTGTGGAATGTCCAGTATCAATGTTAACTGTGATTCGACGCCACACAGTCTATCATAACCATATAGGCCCTGGTTGGCCGCAACGATGCTGACATACGTTTAGTTGACTTGAAAGTGTTGAGGTGGCAGTAATAAAGTGTGTGTAGACATCAATGAGTACGAATGGGTGTATGATGGTTCGTGGAAGACAGGCATCTAACTGACATCACACTTTGGTAGAAATACATATAGTAATTCATAGAGAGTGGAAACACCTCTGACGTTTGATAGACTTTAATACACCACAACGACAGGTACGCCGACATCAATATAAATAGTCATTTGACAACTCAGGACATAGTATACACAACAGTTCATCGATAAGCTGTGCATATACATAAATAAAGCTGACGTCGTTCAATTCCCCTTTCGTCAGCTACAGCAAAATACCCCGTATTGGGAACGGGTCTTGAATATGTGAGTTTAAACAAACTCCTTTCTGACATCAGCAAGTCAGGTATGTTCTCGGGTCTTCAGCAGGCCGCACAATATGACCGGCCCCTAGATATAATGGCCTATGTGGTATTTCGATAACAAATAGGGCGAGTCAAACCTTGTTTAAATGGTATCACCGCAAATAGCGGGATACAGCACATATAAAGTTCTTCGGGCATACACCAGCCCAGTGCATATAATATTAGAATACTTCGTGAGCTCCATTACTGGTATTCTTAGATGGACTCTTTCCCGCCCAGGGAAAAGTCACTAGCTGGCTACAAAAAGTCATATATAATTCTGGCAAAAGAGGGAAACTGTTTTAAGGGTAAATTACCTTAATGTCCCTTCAGAATAAACATCACAAAACTCACTCGCCTCCTAGGCGCATCAGAATATAACATGGGGAACAATCTTTAGCCCTCTTGGTCGAACACACAGAGGACTTCCCCAAAACCGTCTTGACCCTTTTAAAACTCTAGCTCGACTCCTACAACACAGTCTTTCTTAAATCGGGCCAGAAACTTCGCTCATGCGCCGAGAGACGCTAGACACTTGAGCTAAGCTCAGATGGGCGAACCTATCAGGAAAAGCTGACATCGGTTCTAAAATTAGACGCTGTGTTAACAGACAAGTGGGACACCCACCACTGTTAACTACAATCCCAGTAAAACATGAGTACCTCCCCTTTGATCAAGAATCTTATTAAATAATGTTTCCAAAATTAAACAGGTACATTTTAACATACTATAGACATCACAAGAACAGCTATGCTTTGGACCCCTGAAGGAAAACGAAAGAGAGGCCGACCAAAAACTACCTGGCGGAGGACTGTGGAGGCTGAGATGTAAAGAATGAACCAGAGTTGGGGCACTGTACGAAGGATGGCCACCGACCGTGCAAAGTGGAATCAATTTGTTGTTGCCCTACAAGACGCCACTAGGCGTGATGGCCACTGACTGCTTTGACGGTCGGTGGTTAAGGATCGAAGAAGAAGAAGATAGACTCAGAAACTGACCGCAACAAACACGCATCTTTGATTTATGATAAATTACATAATATACACGGGAGCGGATTTTGTAAGTTTACTCACGTGGTTACTGTTATTAAATTGAAAATTAACTCGGGACGGTAGTGGATGGAGAGGGGTGTATTTGATTATTGCCTTATCTGTTGATCTATTATACATTATTGCAGTGTAAACACGCCAGGTAGTTGTGTAAGTTATTTTATTGTGTAGAGTTAAGCGCTAAAATTAATGGGTGCTTTGTATATACAATTTTTGCGGCAGTGTAGCCGTAATTGGGTTTTACTATTTGTAGGGTAATACGCTAGCGGATGGGTGTATTTTTTTAAGTGGGCATTTAATTGTTGTGTATCTTAAATTGTGTTAAATTGATGAGATACCTCTTGGGGGGAGGGGGGGAGGGGGGGATGTATTATAAATTTTTGCGGAGTCCCAAGTCAGTGTTCAAAGAAGATCAAGGAATTCAGTACCGGGGTTCCCTGTGCATGAATGTTTTGACGCTGAGACGGGCGTAACAAAAGAGGAGGTCAGTCGGGTCTGGGAATTTATTACCAGACCAATGTTTACTTCAAAACGGGATAGAGAGAGCAGAGCGGGGTTTGCAGGGGAGGCTGACTCTTTTGGGCATAAATATTTAAGTATCGCGGTGCATAGTTGAGTAGATGATAGACGGGAGATAAAGAGATACAGGTTAGAAATGTATAAATTTTGACGTGTTATATAGCTGTTGTCCTTTATTTGTTCCACAGCAAGTTTTCACGGCAAGCAGCTATGGGTGTCATTTGGCCCTTACAGCTTGCAGAAGTTGTCGGTCTTCTAAGGAGAAGAAGAGTCAAGACAGCGCAAGACGGAAATAGGACTGGTGACGCGGTGGTTTACCGGCGCCAAGTCTGTTGGCACCAAAGAACGAGAGGGAGAGATAGCGAGAGCAGTTCGCTGGGAGCGAAGCAGTCTTCAGACAGAAATATTTATTAAAAGAAATCCTGAGCTCTACTTTCATCTTCACACACCGAACAATGGCACATGGCCTGGTGTTGTCGTTTGAAGTCGGTCATAATAATACCGACGGCCCTAAACCCAAGGAGGGGTAACAGGGCAAGTGAATTTAGTTGTTCATCAGTAGCGAAGCAGCTACATTCCGAGTCAATTATCCAGCCGAAACACCCAAGTCATCAGTTAGAATACTCGTTTGGAGGAGAAAGGGTTACAATTCCTTCCAAAGGCACGAGAGAGAGAAGGGGTGTAGCGGAGAAGCATCTCAGTAGAAACCAGGAGTGTCAGACAGACACTGAACAGAAGCAGAAGTTATAGATTAGTCATTCAGATTGTGTAGGACTTTTAACAGTTCAACTCAGATTTCGGTGTAGGCCGTTAGTTAGGTCTACAGCTAGATACAGGTGTTAGTAGTGGCGTGTATGTCGCCTAAAGTGTTTGAAGCTGTGTAGGCAGTTCATTTAGTGACGTCTGCAGACATACAGTGTAGTTAGAGTTTGTTTAAATAATTATTAGATTAGTTAGGAGTGGTGG
Organism: Oreohelix idahoensis; assembly: GCA_024509875.1. Taxonomy (NCBI): domain Eukaryota; kingdom Metazoa; phylum Mollusca; class Gastropoda; order Stylommatophora; family Oreohelicidae; genus Oreohelix; species Oreohelix idahoensis. The sequence goes on along the minus strand of JAMPIV010021032.1, from coordinate 212,866 downwards.
GTCAGTTATTAGAGACCCCACCAAACAGGTTGTTGTAATCCTTAACTTTCTTCCCTACAGGTTGAGGGGAGGGTGACACTGTGGGTTTACCATTTGTATGTCATTTTAATTGTTTTGGATTCTGTTTTCAGATGTGCGAACCCGCACTTTATTTATTTGGATATGTACTTTTTTGTGGTGTAAATAATTTTATAAATTGTAGTCTGGATCAGTCACTTGCTTCAACTGTACCGTACGTATATATATTCGTCTGTTTAGTGTGTATGTGGTCGTTAGTTAAACCTTATCTCCTTTCAGGGTGTCAGAGGTGGATGCGTCTATAGCTATCCAAATACGTCACAAGTCAATCTTGGTTTTCACCCCTCGAGTCCAATAGTCCATCTGTCCACATTCACTATCACTTGTAATTTAAATCTATCTTCTCAGTCTTTCTCATGTTAAGGTCTTGTCTACACTTTCAGACACACCCTAAACTTAAATCCACTTCGTGACACTACATTTATTTCATATAATTGTCTCTAATAAAGTCAATGGTTTATTTTATGACTATGCAATATTTTCATCAATTTATCAATACATTATTATTAATGGTGCTATTTAAAATTGGGCTATTGGTCATGAAATTAATGTTGAAGCTTGTTTTAAAAATTTCAAACGTTAATTTGAGGTTGGGCTGGGGCGGCAAAGTATGGTATTGCACGGGGCGGCAAAATTCCTAGGGACGGCCCTGAATATTAGATTATTTGCAAGCATCCAACTTACTTATAAATATAGAAGAAGTGTTAAGAGTAGGCATACCTAGGGAACTGCATAATATAGTCAAACAATATATAACACGAACAAATGTTAACATATAATGGCTGGGAATGGGAAGGTCTGATGTTGTTATTCCAATGCTTATGACTTTTAACAGATGAAAGTCAATTAATTATCTGTTAAAGTCAGTTATATAACTGGAACCGCCAGGCATTTACACCCCTTCACTTTATATTATTCTTGTTCAGAGTTTCTTCTTGATTTTGTTTGTTTCTTTTTTTTTTTTTTTTTAATTATTTATTTAACGTATAAGCACAATTGTGATTGTCCCTATTTACAATGATTTGACAAATGTGATACCACTTTCTCATACCGGCAGTTTTTCATATTATTTGGAATTGAAAACAATATATATCCTAATTATAACCCATCAGAGGTTGAACGGGATATTTTTCTTCATTAAATATTTTAAAAACCTGAGGCCTGTAAACAGTAAATAAATATTAGACAACAATAAAGGTATGTTTTCAGGCACTCGTAAGAAATAAAGAAGTAGAACACTAGACAACAGAAAAAACAACAGACGTGAGTGGCTTACCCAGGACTCGAATCCAGGACCTTTCGTGCGATAACCCCGTCTAGAGGCAGGGAGGATAGTGTGATTCGCTTACATAGCTATCGGCTGTCTTCTTCCTGGTTTGGCTCCAGTCTAGTCCTCGGTCCTTTAAAGATTGTCTAATGTTGTCCTCCCAGGGGACTTTGGGTCGTCCTCGAGGTCTGGATCCCTGGCTCTTAGTTTCCCATGCTTGCCGTTTTAGCCGATCTTCTCCCATTCTGCAGACATGGCCAAACCATCTCAGTTGGGATTGTTCTACTTTGGTCTGCAGGGGTTGGGTTTTTAGGCCTTGATGTATCATCTGGTTGCGGACCATGTCTCTTCTTGTTACTTCAACCATCTTCCTCAGATACCTCATTTTTTTAGGTTTAAACCAGTCCAATCTATGGCCATAACATATTCTTAATAACAATACGCATTTAGTTTTCAACGTATCTACATATTTGTATCATTATCACTTCATATATATAATTTTTTTAAGAGAATCACATATTTTTTATAAAAACGGGCACCTAAATTGGGTGCTTGTTTTTTCTCTTCTAAATGTTGTGCTAAAAACATATACTGACATCCAAACAGTTATCTCACAAATTAAAACTGAGAATCATAAAGTGTTATATATATTCTGCATTTCTGTATGGTGCAGAAACATGGACGATGAATAAGCATTTGGAAGAAAGAATTGAGGCTGTTGAGATGTGGATATATAGAAGAATGGGGCGTATCTCATGGAAAGAGATGAAAACAAATAAGGAGGTCCTGGAAAATCTAGGTATGAAAAGAGAACTAATGAGAGAGGTCAAAGTCTGGCAGCTAAAATACTTTGGCCACATAAAAAGGCATAACACCTTGCAGAAGACCATAACAGAAGGGAGAGTTGAAGGCAAACGTGCAAGGGGAAGTCAGCACTATAAGTGGGAAGATAACATCAAGAGATGGACAGGAAATAGTCTATCAGAGTGCACCACCAAGACAAGAGACAGAAGACGTTGGAGATCCATTACAGCCAACCTTCGATGTGGAGATGGCAACTGATGATGATGAAAAACAAGCAGTACAAATATAGGACCTACATTGAATAAATAGTTTCATGCGCTATCAATAAAAATAAAGAAAAAGGGCTTAGAAACCCCTTGAACTGTTTTTAAACTATTATGTTATGTGAATAAAATGATTCATTAAATATGCATCCATTTTAAAACATATTAACCCTTTTCTGTCACAATCACTTCATAGATATGAATGTAGTGTCCTGTATTTAGATATGAGGAGAGAGTTACGGGACTTGGAATAATGGCCGTTGTGAGATGTTAGACACGTTTGTATCTCTATGTGTAATAAATGTTAAATGTTTCAAACCCATCCAATAAATGTTAAGAACGTCGAGAGTCTAGCATTGGTTCATTTAGAGGACTAAGATAGAATACCACAATAATAATTTTTGTTTAAACCACATATTTCTGTAAAAACCAAAGATGAAACTACTGTTACTAATATTATTTACACATAGGCCTACCACATTCTATTTTATGTTTCCTAGAAGAATTTTGCCACTATTCATTTGCTTTCATGGTAGTCATAAATACATTGTGACTGGTTTTGACACCCAGTGTAATAAACATTGCAGTGCTGATGGCAAACAGGTATGATGCTGTCTGAGGACACAGTTCCTATCTCTGTTTATATAGGCCTAACATATAAGTGGCATAGTGTCAGAAACGTTCTTCAAAGCTGAGTCTGCTTGAGGTCTAACAATATAAGTAGCTGCATTTTCTTGGATACTTAGTGTACTCAGAACAGCAGAAGCTTCAGTTAATTGGTGAAGCAGATTTCTCTTGAAATGCATCATGATGAAAACAATATAACATTGAAGTACTGACCTCCTGTACTTCAAGCTGCCAGAAGAAAATGTTTTCCAATTATTTAAAAAATATTCAATTATGTACATAATAATAGCCAACTCTTTGGTCCAGGAGGTCATACCCATTCATTGAATTGTTGTATTCATCTATAATTTTCAGCTTTACAATATTTTTTTTTCTTTTTATAATTAATGAAGAAAAATATTCCGTTCAACATCTGATGGGTTATAATAAGTAGGCCCTATATATATTGTTTTCAATTCCAAACAATTTGAACAACTGCCGATATGAGAAAGAAACATCACATTTGTCAAATCATTGTAAATAGGGACAATCACAATTATGCTTTTACATTAAATAAAAAACTAACAAAATCGAGAAGAAAATCTGAACAAGAATAATACCTTGTATTAAAGTGGAGGAGTGTAAAGGCCTGGAGGTTCTAGTTATATAACTGACTTAAACAGATATTTTATTGACTTTCATCTGTTAAGTCATGTGCATTGTAAGAACAGCATCAGACCTTCACATTCCCAGCCACTATATATTAACTCGAACAAATGTTAATATATAGTGGCTGGGAATGTGAAAGTCTGATGCTGTTCTTACAATGCATATGACTTTTAACAGATTAAAGTCAATTAAATTTGCTTAAATATGTGCTTACATTGTGCTTCCATGTAGTTATGGTCTATGTTCATAAATGGTTCAGTCTTTTCTTGTGAGTGTCATCAGGGACATGAAACATAATATGATATAATGCTTCATATCTATTTCTTGATAACATGTGACTAAACCAAGGTGTATACAATTCTGCAGATGTAAACCTGTAGTCACAAATGAATGGTTTATTAAGAATCCTAATATTTATTAGGATAGCAGTAAAGTTATGCAGTTCAACGATCTTTAATTTCATCAGTAAATAAAACAATGCATTATTTCAGTGGGGTTGACAGGTCAAGTCCCTTAGTCACACCTTTTGACAAAACTGAAATGCGTTCTGCGTCTTGCCTTCAGCAATTTCTAGACTATCCACTCTGAGACTCCACTTGTTTGAAAGGATTTATTCCCTTTACTGGCAGAAAGTTTAGCAATTGTTATGCTACCTCATAGGCCTACCTGTTCATTCAGCTGTTCTGTATCCCCATCTTGCTATAATTCTATTTTGTTCACTGAGAAATAAGCAGCTGTTCTTGATCAGCTTATATCCAGTGTTAAGAAGATGAATCTCTTGCCATTGCTCATAAACAAATAATTAGCAGTGCTAGTAATGGATATAATGAAGGATATTATTTCAGCTTTCTAAATTATTTTCCCCATTCCCAAACATTCATTCACTTATGCCAATGTATTGAAATGATTTAAACCAGCTTATTGCCAGGTATTTTCAAATTTTCTTTCCAAATTAAGACATATATCTCACTGGCACAAGATATATGGCATGCAGATACATGTAAGGGAAAATGTGGTGTGTAGTACTACTCATGGGTTACAGCGAGTTTAAGCTGTTTAACAAAACTTGAAACTGACTTGTGGTAAGGTTAAGGCAAGCTATAATGTAAGTACCAATAGCCAGTGTGGCAACATAAAAGATGCAATCTCCTTAAGCCTTATCCAAACTTCTATTATTTTTTTTTTTTTAACGTATAAATAAAAATAGTCAGTTTAGCCTCAGTTATAAATTACAATATAGGCCCTTTGGTGCCTTTAAGTCCAATTAACTTCTTCAGTTGACAAAACCTGATGTGGCTTCACTTTTCCTGTCCAGTAACTGTAAATAATGTCAATTTAAATTTTGTGAGGGTTTGCATGTGTGTGTTATTCCATTTACTATAAGTTGTCTGTTTGTATCTATGACAGTGTAACAACCAAACAAACAAACAAAATAAAAAGGATGGGAAGGAAGTAGAGTAATGTGAAGGCTTGAAGCGTTTGGACTGATTTTTTTAATGTGCTTTTAATTTTTCTTCAACAATATGTAGCACTTATACCTCACAAGATCTTCATTTTTCCCCTGCCATGCCTCACTAATCATTATATATTTGTTCTTGTTCTTGCTATAATCATTTAATAGTTGTTTAATTTCCAGTTCTGCTTTTCCATTTCATCAAGCTCTGAACTCATTTCAAAGGCTGTTGATGACAAGCTGCTACTTTATTTAGTTCTCACATTACTAACTCCAGTCTTCGCCTTTTTAATATATATATAGAATATATTTTTAACTGTGATCACCTGATCTATTGTTCCGTCTGCCATTCATGATATCCCTCTTTATTCTTGCTCCTTTTATGCCAGCTATGTTCCCATGCAGGGGATTTCTTCTGTCTGTAGTTATCAGCATATAGGCTTTTTGCTTGGGCCATCACATATCTGGATCTAATTTTTTTATTTTTTGTGTGTGCATATGCTCACTATTACTCGAAGCAAAATCTCAGGTTAGTATGTCTTACCTGAGACTGATTTTTACGTGAGTATCCCATTTTCTTGTACAGAGACAGGTGTCCCTCGCCATTCAAGCAGATACTTGCCGATTTCAGAGCTGGGTCGGCTAAGGAGCTGCCAGTCCCTGGTTGATGACACTCCTTCAAATGTACTCACCAGGGCTTGAGTTAATCCACTCAAAATCTCGGTCGACAAAAATTTTCAAATGTTCTCGCCTGGGTTTCATCCTGGGTCACCCGGTCGCCAGCGCAGTTTGGTAACCACTATGTTAGCGTGGCTCCCTATCTGGATCTAATCAATACAGATCCAAGTATGTACTTCATAGTCTTACTTACTTAGTCATTGCCCTTCTACTGTGAGGTGTAGAGGTTTGGAAGAGAGAGCGCCAGACTATTCTATCAGCTGTCTTCCTCCTGGCCTGGTTACATGTCACAGTGTGGCCTACTACGTCGCTACAACTGTTAGCCTTATAGTAAAATACTTATGAATGAGTAGTTATAAATAAATAAAAACTAATCAAGAATCAATGACATCATCAGTCATGGCACACATGAACCCATGATGTCATCAAACCTTGTGTGGCCTCCATACAAGTCAGACCGGAAAACATTTAGATTAGAGAGAACTTTGAACAATGGTTGGTCATCATCACTTAGAAACAATAATTTTAGACTAGAGGATTCGTAGTTAGTTAGGTTAAAGAGTATTTCAACAGTCAGCTAGCCCCCAAGACCAATCATAAGAAGGTTTCCGTTCTTAACTCCAATGAGAAATATTTCATCTGGCAAGCCATGGTACCAGACTAGTATAAAGACTGACGCATCATAGTAACCAGTCAGAGCTTGAGACAGTTATCTCAGAGCTAGAGTCAAACCAACATAAGGTGTTCTCTAGTCGAGGTGTAAAGCAACCTCGCACATCCCCTACTACTGAACACAAAGCCTTTGACTCATACGGTTAGGACAAGAATATAACCCTACCAACCAGGGTAATTAGTGACCCAGCACTGAATTCAAACCACCGCTGCCTTGCGGGAATATCCATTTGTGGAATTGGCTTCGGGAGTAAACCCTGAGGATAAATCCGGAGTCGGAGTCCCTAAGGCAGTCTAATGTCGATTCGACATTATTCTGGCAACTCCTGCGACATGGCTGGTACCAAACTGTATCGGCTACTGCCGTTCCTTTGGATCTACCGGCTGTGTGGAGAGGGGGAACATGCTGCATGGGCAACAGCTTGATCTCCATATAACTGTGCCCAAGCTCGCGCCCTGGAGAGGACACTCCAGTTTCACCCTATAGGTGTCGGCAAAACACGGGAAGTAGCAGTTACCGGTTATAAGCATTTTGCCCAATTGGCGTAGGGCATGGCGCCAGGGGCTACTTCCAACAGTGGGAGAGGTTCTAGGATCTCACTGGACAGCTACCGCCCGCTTCAAGCTGGGCAGCCTCCAATCAATAAGGTGTTGTCCCACCACTGTCTGCTTTACCCATTGGGTGCATGGGGATTAGGGTCAAACCCGAACTGTGGACAGAAAATTTTGCACCAAGCAATTATCGAAAAAATAGAAATAAGCAAACTCTCAGATTGGGATGCTGGAACGTCCGGACTATGTTGACTGGACTATCCGAAAACCTACAGGATGTAAACGATGTAAGGAAGACAGCATCAGCGGAGAGAAGCTAACCGATAAGGGTAAGCAGATGGAGAGGTGGGTCGAGCGCTACTCTGAGCTTTACGCCAGAGACAATACCGTTACGCCTGCAGCCCTTGATGCTGTCAATAGTCTACCAACTATGGAGGAGCTGGATGCCGAACCAACATTAGAGGAACTCAGCAAGGCCATTGATAGCTTGGCCTCTGGCAAAGCACCAGGCAGTGATGGGATTCCTCCTGATTTAATCAAATGCTGTAAGAGCATGCTATTACATCCCCTGCATAGGATGCTGTGCCAGTGCTGGGAAGAGACAACTATTCCTCAAGACATGTGAGATGCCAAGATTGTAACACTGTATAAAAATAAAGGAGACAGAAGTGATTGCAATAACTACAGAGGCATCTCTCTTCTTAGTATTGTTGGTAAAGTTTTTGCCAAAGACATCTTAATGGGACTACACAAGTTAGCTGAGCGCTTATATCCAGAGGCACAGTGTGGATTCCGAGCTGGCAGATCAACAACAGACATGATCTTCTCTCTCCGCCAGCTTCAGGAAAAATCAAGAGAGCAAAAATGACCATTATATATCGCCTTTATAGACGTCACAAAAGCATTCGACCTGGTTAGTAGGGATGGACTCTTTAAAATCCTCCTGAAAATAGGCTGCCCTTCTAAAATGCTGGAAATGATAAAGTCATTCCATGACGACATGAAGGGAACAGTCCAATATGCTGGAAGCACGTCACAGCCCTTTGATATACGAAGTGGCGTTAAACAAGGCTGTGTTCTGGCTCCGACCCTCTTCGGAATCTTCTTTGCCTTACTCTTGAAACATGCATTCAGAGATGCAACTGAAGGAATATGCCTTCACACTAGGTCAGATGGCCGTTTGTTTAATCTTTCAAGGCTGAAGGCAAAAACAAAAATCAGAAGGGTCACTATAAGAGACTTGTTGTTCGCTGATGATGCTGCAGTCGTCACTCAAAGCCAACAGGAGCTTCAGAGCTTGATGAATCGCTTCACTAAAGCATGCAAGGACTTTGGCCTCACAGTAAGTCTAAAGAAAACGAATGTGCTGAGTCAGGATGTGGGTGCTGCACCAGTTATCACTATCGATAACTATGAATTGGCAGTGGTGCACCACTTCACATACCTAGGGTCTACCATCAATGACAAACTCTCACTGGATACAGAAATCGACAGCCGCATTGGCAAAGCTGCAGCCACCTTTGCCCGCCTCACATCGCGTGTTTGGGGAAACTCTAAACTCACAATGAAGACCAAAGCTGCGGTATATAATGCCTGCGTCACCAGCACACTCCTATATGGCAGCGAGACCTGGACGACCTATGCTAAGCAAGAAAGAAGGCTCAATACCTTCCATTTGCGGTGTCTACGCCGCATCCTCGGCATCTCATGGAAAGATAAAGTGACAAATGTCGAGGTGTTGTCACGTGCTGGCCTTCAAAGTATGTATACGCTGCTTAGACAGCGCAGACTTCGCTGGCTTGGCCATGTTCGCCGCATGGAAGATGGTCGCATCCCAAAAGATATCTTCTACGGACAATTAGCAGATGGCAAGAGAACAGTTGGGCGACCACAGCTGAGGTTCAAAGATGTGTGCAAGAGAGATATGAGGGCACTGGACATGGATCCAGCAACATAGGAGGATGAAGCTGCCAATCGCACTAAGTGGCGATGCTATTTACGGTGCCACCTCAGATTGGGCGAAGAGACGCTCACACAAGAAGCAGAGGTGAGGAGAAAACGTTGAAAGGAGTCCCAGGAAAATAAGCAGCTGAGGGCTGTCACCTCAGGGGCGCATTCCCATAGTCAGTTATGACTGAAGGGGCTATTATTATTATTATTATTACTAACCCCAGCTACAATTATATTGTGGTTTACTCCACATTTTCGTAAGTTCGATTTAGTTTTGAACAAAGTCTCGTTCAAATTTTTATTTCGCTAGGATTTCCAATGTATAGACATGCCACGAAACGACTACAGTATTGAGGAGCCATAAGCCTTTTGCCATCGAGGCGAAAGCTGGCAGTTTTCCTTTCCTCCCCACCAGAAATTTCTCTCGAGCTGCCACTTTTTGCAATGGAAACGAAATTAAATAAAGAATATCTTTTATAACCATTTGGACTTTTCAAATACACTACTCTATTGGAAATTTTCATTGACTGTTAAAGTTGCTGTTTATAGTCAACCCTACAAGTTCAGTTTTAGAACCACACCAGCACTTACGAGTATCCCTGATTACCTGGTTTGTTCCTTACTTCTGGAAGCAACATCTCTGGTGAATAATCAGTCTTCCACAGAAGAACTACACTAAAGAAAGTCTTGGGATTATTTCCCTTAGCACAAACGATCTACAGACTTTCCTTCCTTTCTTCAACGTCCACTGTCACACTAGACTTGATTTGGTGCCGTTTCCCATCCACTCCTTCCTTCCCCGGTCACATACATTCTAGTCCTCGGTCCTTCAAAGATTGCCTAATGTTGTCCTCCCAGCGGACTCTGGATCATCCTGGAGGTCTGGATCCCTGGCTCTTTGTTTCCCATTCTTGTCGTGGTAGCCGACCTTCTCCCATTCTGCAGACATGGCCAAACCATTTCAGTATCTTAACTCTTAAAGGCCGGAATGACGCTGGTAGCGTACATCCACAAAACCCGTAGAAGCCGAAACGACGTTGGGAACGTCACTTTTGTGTTCTATGAAATTTGTTCCGTATTTTCATTATGACTCATAACTGAATACTATATGTAGAATATCACTAAAAATCCTTCATATTCTAATTCTACATTCATTTATCTTTACTGTGATGTATAATATGTGTGTCTTTGTTGTGTAATAACTCAGAAACTTTAGAATTTATAAAGGTACTGCTTTAAGGTACAAAAATAATTCTGGCAAAACTGATGAAAAAATTCCGGCCTGCAAGAGTTAAATAACCAGCATGTAACAAATTGTATAAGATTTTGTTACACATAATTCATTTTTTTTCTCAGATTACAAAAAAATATGGAACAGAAGATCCCATTCCTGGTTCAAAAAATAAAACAGGACATCAGTACAGATTTTAAAGTGAGTTTTTTTTTGTAATTCTTGATAACAAAATTGTATACAGCCAAAGGCAGTTAAAGTGAGAAATCTGTTAAAATATTGTCCATTTTAACATTTTATTACTTTTTGCTAGGTTCTTTTCTTTTCTTTTTTCTTTTTTTCTTTGTCAATGTAATGTACAGACTTCATTAGGGACAGTGGATGAGAAAAGAAAGTAATTTAAATACATACAAATTTATCATGTAGTTGTCAAACTGGGGCAATATTTAAGACTGAAGTGATTTGTTTCAAACATGAATATGCTAAATTTGTTGTTTTCAGGGACACACAGTGAAGATAGAAAATGAAAGAGAGGAAGATGGATATGTTCCTGCAGGGAGAGAGAGTATGAGGACCAGTTCCACATCTGTATATCCTGCTGGGGACAATTTACACAGTAATGCTTTACAACTTTTTAACATAAATGTAACGTGCTCAATATGTTACAACTATCAACGAATATGTAACATAATAAGTGTTATTTGTACACATCCACCATAAACATAATTATTTTTATGGTTTCTACCCTATATGCACAGGTATATTTTTTTTTTAATTTCAATTATTTTTTTTATTTTTTCAGGTATCTTTAGTCCACACAGAAAATCCCTTTCTGCAAATTTTACTTGTTTGAGGCAGTGGCATACCAAGGGTTTATAGCCCCAGGTCACTGCCAAATAAAATATATGTTCATTTTGTAGACCAATCAAAAGAAAGTTTAAAGGACTATATAAAGCACCGTCGTGACTTTTAAATTCTTCTAAGAGCACCAGGATGAATTATTGGGAAAACATGAAATTTAAGAATTAATTAAACACAAAATAAAAGAAATAAACCACTCTTTGTAATAAGCCTTTTATTAATATCATTAAGACAAAATACAAAGAAAATTAAATAGCCAACATTGCGGCCACAAGGCCTTCATTAGTGAATTGAAAGAAAGTGAAGACTAGATAGAACACATAAGAATGTATATAAAAATAAAACCTGGGTACTTCCCTAAAGGCAGCTGGGTCCTAACACACTTGATACTGAACAGACATGCATACCCGGAAAAGGAAAGTTTTCCTTTCCCAAACAAAGGCCTTGTGGCCACAACGTTGTCTATTTTCTTTGTCTTTTGTCCTCCTAAGACGAATCACCTTTTTTCAATTTTTTTTTTTCATTCTCATCCATTATACTCCATGTCTTACCACAGTTTCCCTTATCTTCCTCGACTTAATAAACAGTACACTGCATATGTCCAATTTTTTTTCTTTTTAACTACATATCGATCATTAGTACCTTCATTCCTGCAAATTGATAATTTTTTTTACCACAATGAATGTTCTCAAGTTTTTCTCTTTCAATACTAAGAAGTCCCAGTTTACTCAGATGTTCCTGTCTTATAGACACTCATGAATACAAAAGAATTAGCTTTAGTGTACTAAAAAATGCTCACAACTGACTACTGAAGTGGAAATCATTACAGAATTGCAGCTCTATGTGTAACTTTTGAAATATACTACTCGTCAAAAGTCAAGGGCCACCCTATTATTTTCAATACACTTTTATATAAACGCATAGAATGATTAAATGAAGGAAGTTTTTAGTAAAAATGGGTGCAATATCTTCCTCTGACAGTCCTCTATGCACAGTAAGCTTAAAAACAACTCACTGACAACCATGGTGATCACGTGCAATTTGGTTTGCTGACCATAAATTCAGCTTTTTAATCTGTTTTTTCAAACTTCCGTACAACCAAACAGGTGAAGTAATCGTGCTGATTGACATTCCACGTGCAATGGCGACTTTTCGTGAACAGAGTTCACTCTTAATTTGTTTTACAATCAGCAGACTTAGGGTAGTTTCATCACTTGCAAAAACCATGCCACCGAGAAGAAGTCTTGACACCTTACAAAGAATGAGGGCTATAGCGTGGGTTGAAAGTGGTTTATCTGTCCGTGAGGTTGCTAGACGGCTTGCAGTGTCACACTCTACTATCCAAAGAATTTTGGAGAGATTTCAGGCCACAGGAAGTGTGGAGGATCGCCACCGGCCAAGTCGCCCTAGATGCACCAATAGACATGATGACCGATACCTCTTGCTGTCAGCCCTGCACCATCGAACAGTGACTTGTTCAACTCTAAGATGTCAGCTGAGACAAACTGTAAACGTTAATGTCAGTCAAAGCACCATTTGCAGACGTTTACATGAATTTGGACTGGCTGCTCGACGTCCTGCAGTCAGAATCCCTCTTACTCCTGCTCATCACAGAGCCCGTGTTGCTTGGTGTCGCGAGCACATCCGATGGACAAGGTAACAATGGAGTCAAGTAGTCAAGTTCTCTTCACTGATGAATCTCGCTTCACTGTGACATTCAATGATGACAGGATTCGAGTTTGGAGACGACCAGGAGAGCAATTTACTGATGACACAATTCGAGAGGTGGATCGTTATGGTAGGGGTTCTGTCATGTTCTGGGGAGGCTTCTACAGACACGGCAGGACCCCACTCTACATCATCCAAGGCAATTTGACCAGCCCAAGATACCAGAACGAAATCTTGAGACCAATTGTTCAGCCTGCTCTGGAGGCCATAGGTGGTAATGCCATCCTCCAAGATGATAACGCTCGACCCCATCGAGCTCGTGTGGTGAATGAGTTTATTCAGCAAAATGGGATCATCAGGATGGCATGGCCAGCTTATCACCTGGCCTTTCTCCGATTGAGCACCTCTGTGATGTCTTTGGTCGAAGATTGTCAACAAATCACCCCCTGCCAATGGATGTTGCACAGCTGACTGCATTTCTGCTGTCTTGAATGCCTTGCTGCAAACAGTGGTCATACCCGATTTTGAAATGTCTATTTGTCCAATATCTATTGTGAGACTTTTGAAAAATTGGGTGACACACTTCACAGCTTCATTGCATTTGAATGTGTGTTTCCATTTCTTTACGTGACATGTCAATTTAGTATTCAATAAATGCCGTTTTGACTTATACCAATTACGTTTATATCAGATTTGTTTTATGGTTTCAACCAAGGTTTTTCTAAGTGGCCCTTGACTTTTGACGAGTAGTATACATAATTTTCATAGGACACAACGAATGAAAGTAAACCCAAAGCAGTTGTTGGAACAAAGTCAGTTCCTGACTTCAGTAGCATCCTGCAATTGTTTATCTTAGAAAGCAGGATCTTGCTATCAATGTCTGTGACATAAAAGTGTGGTGGTTTTTGATGTTAAAGAATTAGATATTATTTGTAGCCGATGTGAGGTCAGCTGTGCAAGCCCCTGAGTTAAGTTATTTAAGACTGTGTTCTCAGGGAACCTGTCTGCTACCACCTTATGACCTCAACCAGCTATATATTTTCCCCTACTTATGTGTAATAATGTGTGTGTGTGTTGTCTAGCTAGATGTCTAGGGTATATGCACTGTAATGTAATAAAATTGACAACAACTACACTTATAAAGTAATGAACAATGATGGAACAACTCACTGGTTAAATTTTAAATTTGAAATCTTCTGTACAATTTATTGTTCCTGTATCACAATTTTGTGTATACAGGAATATGAAAACTCAAAATGATAATTCAAAATATTTACATAAAATATATTCAGATTATAACTGAGTCTGTTCTTATTCACACTGTATTTCTCTATGTCCCTCTGGAAAAGTGTCAATGTTAATCTTGATCCTATGAAGAGATAATAATAGGAAGAACGTTTTTGTTCATCACTTTCTGAAATATTGAATACACATTTTGGAAATGAGAGTGGTTAAGTTTGAGTTTCATGTGCCCGTAGACAACTGCTTATCTTTGTAGGTTCTTGAATACTGGGTGATGTCTGGTCACAACCAACAGCTTCAACTGCCAAGTCCGGATTCTGCTTTTGAAATGTAATATTGAAGCACCCAGATAATACTGCCTCAATTCTTCAGATGCAGAAGTACTTACAGGTATAGGTTAACCTGGGCTCACTTTGAGTCAGAGATGAAACCATAGAATGATAGGAATACGTCCTACTCAACCTCTCATATAACTCTCTATTTCCCTAACTATTAAACATTTTCAATCATATTCAGAATCATCATGGTAACTAAACAATTAGTTAACGCTCTTATTTTGTTTTATACTCCATTCATGGTCAAATAAACTTCAAACTTCAGTTTAACACTTTCCTTGACATAGGAAACATTTTAATTTAACTATATCAAGTCATGTACAACCACAGTGACTTGCTGAAGAAGACGGCCAGTGGTTTGCTGGTCTTACATCACAATACTTTACATAAAATTCCCCATTAATATTTAATTTTCTTTTCTCCCGAAGGGTCAGAAAGCCTGTCGGCTTTTCTACAAAAGGATAATATCTTTCTTAACAACTCTGTGAAACAACACAAAGTTTGATGTTGGCTTCCCTCTAGATAAACCTCTACCCATAAGATTTTCATACATGTTCAATAATACATACATAATAATAATAACAATGATGATATAAGTGTTTTATCTTACCAAATTCAATGAAATATTCCCATTAATAAGTTTAATGGCGATAAAAATGGTCAAATCCAGATCGCTGGGCTGGTGCAGATCAGCAAACAAGATAGTACTATTATCTTGCTGGTACAACAACTTTAGTGTAGAAAATTCAGTTCTCAAGCGGTGAGTAACACTAACTAGAAATCAGTTTTATCCCTCCGTTAGTATATTAGACTCCAGCCAATCAGGGACTGTTTGGCTTCTAGCGTCTTTTTATTCAAAATTGAACTCAATTTTCAAATTGAAACTACAACTTTCACACTTGGGGTTACCTCCCCCTATCCCAATATTTTGCAAACTGAGCTAGATATGAGTCTGTTAGTCTCTCTGTCTTCGTCAATATCTTAAATATTTACTACTAGTTTATAATTCTGACAAGTAATCAGTGATCCTGTTGCTGTCTGTCACACAGTGGTTATATTTTCATTATGATATTTATTATATTTACTATTATTGTTTTTCTTATTCATTTCTTCAAATAACATAAGTTTTTTATTTTTTGGTTTCTTCTACGGCAAGATAATATATTACACTAAGTAATATGTTAGGTCTAATAACCAAATATTATCATTTTAATCGTCCTCTGTTCTTTATTTTCATCTATCGTTCAATTTTGACAGTTAGTTTCACTTTTGAAATGCAGACGCTAATTTAAACGGACTCCATACAATTCCCTCTTTCCAATTTTTCTCTCTCTCACTTTTTCTAAGAAAACCACAGCGAACGATAGCAGATGTTCAAACCTGCCCCTAACGACAGTAACTATGGCCTGTAGTCTATTTTGCAAGCACTAACCTCTCACTCGCGTATAGTGTTTCAAAACAATTCTGTGACGTCGCATTATCGTATGCGATTCAAAACCAATGCTTTAGTCAAGGCTTTCATTCATCCCTTATCTCTCCCTCCTACGTTTTCTTCTCTCACTCTGACTGAAACAAACACTTAGCTGTCTGCAAAACCTCGTTTAGGTAATATTTAATGATTTGCGTTAATTCTTACTGCAGTTTCGTTCTACACTTCTGGAAAATGTCCGAATTGCTACTATTAGTGGCGTTAAAGTCAAAATTTTACGTTAATTCAGAACGGCAGTTTGGTATCGCAGTTCTGGCACATGTTAATTGTAAGTCTCAAGGACGAAACTAGAAAAGCGTGTAATATTTGATGGCGGGATCATTGTGTTACCATTACTACTGTATAAAATTCAGTGCTCTCCTGGCGTAGATGACGACGATAGGCAAACACACACACGGGCAGGTTTATTTATTTTCATAGGAGTAAAATCTTACTGAATTTAGCGATTGTTTCACAGATTTCGCTACAAAAAGCTTGTCAGGTCAGTGCACCTGACAGATCTCTTAAGCATTATCTGTTTTGATAAAAGTCTCAGTGTTGAGAAGGAATTCAAATTCCACGTTTATATACTTTAGTTTACTGAAAGATGTTTACATTTCCTGCTGTAGTCTGTCTAGAATGCATCTTATCACTCGCGCAATCTTATCTTCTGCTGGAAGTTTTTTGATAGTTCAATGGGCATCACACATCAACCTTCAGCTTTGATCTCATTTTGCACATCACAAAGTGTCCTTTATCTTGGAACTTTGTGGTGCTCAAAAGGTCATTGCTTAGCACTTCATTATGTGTAAGATTTTTTTAATGACGTGAGATGATCATGCTTTTTCATTGTGTCCGAAAGTATTCATTCTAATATTGATGATCTTGTATGTGTATGAAATATGATATAAGTCTCAGTTGATACTTTAGGGGCTATGTCATAAATATGATAATTACTATTGCTAGAGTAGTACTATGTTCAAATATGTGTGTTGTTCAGATGATTTCAAAGTGTATGGACAAACACTGATTGTTGGCCCAATATAATTGACCCGATGAACTTCATGTCAATTGTGATTTGTGTGGATCCTCAGAGAGAAAAGTGGAAGATGTCTAATAAACATTGTGCTGTCCTATTTTTTTGCATTGATCTTTGCATTAAGAACTGTTTCTTTGCAAACAATGTCACTCATTTTGTTAAGTTCTCTCTTGAGAGACTTCAAACCTTCGATGTTCCTTGATGGATCTTGTAATTGTTTTGGTACGTGGTCAGTTTTTCCAAGAATTTGATACAGAAAAATAAAAAACAAAGCATTAAAATGGAATTTAAAACATTTTGATGGAGCTTCTCAAGTAGATCTGCCAGTTCATCAAATCTTTCATAAATGACTTTAACAGCTTCTGCTCTTGAACTCCAAAGGAGTTGCTTCCGTGCATCATGGGCTTTGGGGCAAAATATATGTAGCGTGTAGGTTTTCTGCCTAGAGAGGACGTGCAGCTGCTCACTAACACTAGTTGTAATCATACAGTCTAGAGAGGATGTGCAGCTGCTCACTAACACTAGTTGTGATCATATAGCCTAGAGAGGACGTGCAGCTGCTCACTAACACTAGTTGTGATCATATAGCCTAGAGACATACCTGTCAACCTCCTGAGTCAAAAATCTGTACGCCGGACCAAAAAAATCCTTACAAACACCCAAAAATCCTTACGCAAAAAATATATTAATAAATTATATGCAATACATTGTTAAAATGAGAAATGACATATACAAATCTATTAGCATTTGAATTGTTGTGATATAAAACATGCTAATAGTCTCATGCTGTTCTTTACATATAAAAAACTTAGTGATCATGATGTACACTGTTCTTTCGATGTACAGTGTTTTGTATTATAATCAACACATGCACTTTTAGCACTTTGCAGAATTGCATTTGTGGGCTTAAAGTCTGCACAGCATGCATCAGTGTTAATCTTACACTGTAAAATAGAAGTGAGTGTGTCCGCATTCATGGACCTCCTGCAAATAAAACTTCAGCCCTTATAATGCCACCCTCTTCTTCCTTTGGCTGAGCAAAAAAAGGTCTTAATAGATGCTCCCTTCTGCATTGCAAACATTTGTTCATGCAATTTCGATTTAAAATGTACTTTCATATCATATAATCCTGAAGCTACTACTTTAATATCTTTGCTGCATAATCTACAAAAAGCATGGGTTGATCCTAACTTGGATGCATCTACAATGCCAGGGAAGAGTTTAACCCATTCGACCTGAAACTTACCATGACCTGCAAGCTTTTGTTTCTTTGAATTAGGCTCAGCCATCATTCAGTGGATGAAATATTTCAACTAATAATATTTGTAGACGAAGAGAATGAATAAAAAATACAACAAACAAAGCAAACAGCTAACAGCAAAAATAAATAAATAAAAATAAACAAAAGTAGGAACAGAATATCAAATCTAGGAAGAAAAAAACGTACTACCAAAAATTTACAAAATTATTATTTACAAGTTGGTAGCCTAGACCAGCGATAACAGATTGCCACTTTATTAAAAAATAAAGCAGCTAATCTGGAGCGCTGGAATAAAGTAGGCCTACTCAACGCAAACAAACTTTTTTTTTCCTAGTTATGTAGGGCCTACACAAAATATTATGATACTTTATCGGAAATATATTGAAGGGCAAGATATCAAATCTAGGAAGAAAAAACGTACCACCAAAAATTTACAAAATTATTATTTACGAGTTGGTAGCCTAGACCTGTGATAACACATTGCCACTTTATTAAAAAAATAAAGCAGCGAACCTCGAGAGCTGGCATAAAGTAGGCCTACTCAACGCAAACAAACTTTTTTTCTAGTTATTCTACACAGAATATTATGACAATTTATCGGAAATACATTGAGGGGCAAGATGTAGGCCTAACTGAAAAGATTAAGGCAGCGATTAAATTGCAACAAAGCAAAACAACAGCAATATTTAACAAGTTATAAGTACCGGTACTTAGCTTTTTTAAACAAAATGGCGTCGAAATGTGGTGGCAAACAAGCGTCGTCGTTGATAACAGGTAACTTAAAAATACATCATGTCACGCTGAAAACCGAAAGCGTTTGAGGCCGAATTCAAGGTGTTTTTTTTTTCCCCTTGCGTCTGATTATTTTGCTGTAATACCCTGTTCAACCAAAACCCATTTAAGGGTTACAAACAGTTATATTGGGGTATATAGGGTGTTATCTTCTTCACTGGTATCTCGTTCGTAGTCCTGGAGGTGACTGGTCCTGAAAAGGACCACTAGCTGGCTGTCTGGATTCCTCTTTGTCCGTTTGTGGTGCCGTGTCGCGCTCATGGTGTTTTTTATGTTCAAGGTGTTTGCCGAATTCTTGGGTATAAAAGGATTTGATTGGTTGCTGGGAGAGACCCCAGTTTAAAAACGAACGCCGAGATTTCCGGAATAAAAAATAAAAAAATTGGTTAAAAAAAAAACCTGGGCTAGAAAATATTTTCTGATTTAAAATTTTTAAAAACTTGGGTTGAAAAATATTTTTAGAATTTAAAAAAAAAATTTTTTTTTTGGGAGGGGGAGAAAAATCCGTACAACGAGTCTTTACGGCCGTACACTGCTAAAAGTATCAAAAATCCGTACATTGTACGAAAAATTCGTACAAGTTGACAGGTATGTAGAGAGGACGTGCAGCTGCTCACTAACACTAGTTGTGATCATACAGCTGAAGAATAGGAATACTTTGGATTTGAAGTCAAAAATGACATTGAGAGAATCTGCTGAGAAAGAAAAGATTCAAATTATGTTAGTTAGACACATGCGTTCACAGAGAAACAACCTGACTTTTTGGCACCTCCCTCCTTCTGTGCCGGGGTGACCGCCCACCCCTGCCCTCTCTGTTCTATACACTGGTGAGGGGATTTGATCTGTATGTCTTGGATTAAAATCTGAACAGAAGACATGAATTTGCAAGATCATGTGAATTATGTAGACAATTAAATCTAAAACTACAGATACTATATATCTTAATTATAAGTTATTAGAGATTGAACGGGATTTCTTTTTTTTTTTTAATTAACTAAAAAATTCACTTAATTTTGCATGCTGAGTCCTCCTTGCTATATTTTTTGTTGTTCATTTTCTTTCCATATCCTTGCCATTTTTTCAACTGATATTTGTTTGGTTGTTTCAATCAGTTCCACATTAGCAATCATATCGTACCACAATGATCTTTATTTTTTTTTTCTGCAATCATAAATAAAAGCATTTCTTCTTCGTACACACTCAGACGTCCACTTGAATGTTCTCAAAGTAAGCAGTAGTCAGTTTGAGGCTATTTGAACCCCTTTAAAGCTTTTCCACAATAGGACCTGGCATCGGCCATATACGCTTTCTCTGTACCACATATACCTTGTAAGGGGCAACTTTAAAGCAGATGTTCAGCAGTCATTTTATCAGTGCCACAGTTACACTGATTGGTAGTTCCTATCTTTAGCTTGTTGAATAGATGGTATCGCAATCTGTTGTGGCCAGTGCGGAGTCTGAAGATTTCTACTTGATCTCGTCTGTTGAGCTGGTAGTAAGCATTTAAAAAGATTATATCTTCTTACATGTGTGTTTGTGCTTATTTTTTGGGGGGTAATTTTTCATGTTTCAGAGACATATTAAACTACTTTGGCATTTGCATTGAAAATTCTTGTTTTTGATAGGGTTTCTTTGGTTTGGGATAGAAGGCCAAGGTCACTGACAATCATTGAGCTGTATTGTGAGTTTATATTGAATTTCATTTTTGTTGGTTAATATTGTTGTTTTCATAATTTAATCTATAAACCGTAAGAAGAGAAATGGTAACATGAGATCACAGTTGTCTCATTCAGACTCTAAAATAAAGGGTTGTTGACATTGTCTCTCTTGAGGAATTCTACATGTCATGTCCTCATATATATATATATCATCATAACCCTCCACTCTCAAAGGAGCATAGGCCTTCAACAAACACATGCCAAGTCCTCCTGTCATATGCCATCATCTCGAGTTCTTTCCACGTTCTCTTCATCATTTTCACCTCTGTTTCCAGCTCTCTTCTCCATGTGCTTCTTGGTCTACCTCTGCCTCTCTTGCCCTGGAGGTTCCAGAACAAGGACTGCCTTGCAATGCCATCAACAGGTCTCCTCAGTGTGTGTCCAATCCATCGCCATCTTTGTCTTCTCATCTCTTGTTCCACTGGCACTTGTCTAGTTCTTCTCATCAGTTCCACGTTGGTAACCTTGTCATACCATTTTAATCCTTCTATTCTACGCAAGCACCCATATTTGAAAGTTTGTAGCTTTTTGGTTGTTGTCTTTGTTGTGCTCCATGTCTCAGAGCCATATAATAAGACTGACTTCACATTTGAGTTGAAGATTCTTATTTTCGTGTTGGATCCGATTTCTCTTGATCTCCATATACTTCCCAATGCAATGAAAGCTCCTCTTGCCTTTTGTATTCTTATTTTGATATCGCTGTCTGTCCCTCCAACTTTGTCTATATTACTGCCAAGATATGTGTACGATTTTACATCTTGTATTGGTGTTTCTTCAAGTTCAACCCTGTTATCATTACCTGCATTTATTCTTATTATTTTTGTCTTTCCCCTGTGTATGGAATATCTAATCCATCAGAATGTCCTCATATATTTGACATATATTTTTAATGAACTAATGATGTGACTGTCAACAAATGTCATGTCATCATATATTTGACATATATTTTTAATGAACTAATGATGTGACTGTCAACAAATTCTACATGTCATGTCTTCATCTATTTGACATATATTTTTAATGAACTAATTATGTGACTGTCAACAAATTCTACATGTCATGTCCTCTTATATTTGACATATATTTTTAATGAACTAAGAATGTGACTGTCAACAAAAGACATTTATGTCTCTCTCATCACTCTTGAGCACCCTTAGGAGCATAGGTTTTCAACAAACATTTGTCAAGTCTTCTTGTCCTGCGTCAAGTCTTCCTGTCCCATGTCAAGTCTTCCTGTCCTGTGTCAAGTCTTCCTGTCCTGTGTCAAGTCTTCCTGTCCTGTGTCAAGTCTTCCTGTCCTGTGTCAAGTCTTCCTGTCCCGTGTCAAGTCTTCCTGTCCTGTGTCAAGTCTTCCTGTCCTGTGTCAAGTCTTCCTGTCCTGTGTCAAGTCTTCCTGTCCTGTGTCAAGTCTTCCTGTCCTGTGTCAAGTCTTCCTGTCCTGTGTCAAGTCTTCCTGTCCTGTGTCATCAGCTCAAGTTCTTTCCATGTCTTCTTCACCTTCTTCATGTCTGTCTCCAGTTCTCTTCTCCATGTGTTCCTTTACCTTCCTCTAGTCTTCTAGGAATGCTGTCACCAGGTTTAGGGTTATGGTACTTCTTCTTCTTCCTTGTTCGTCCTGAAAAGGACGTTGATTGCATTGTGTCCATTTACAGTGAAGCTGCGATATCTGCACCTTTCGGCCAACACATCCGACTTCAGCATGGCATTTTTGGGACCGGGTTTGCCTTCTCACTTTGATCCCTACTCTCTCAGCCAGACTGCACTGATGCAGCCTGTTTCCAGGACCACCACTTGGAGGGGGAGTAGGGTCTTGGTCAGCTCTGATTCGCTGACCCTGATGCAAGCAGTCTAGCTATGGGTCACTGACTGCATTCTCTTGCTGCATCTTTGGGTCCCGAGCAGAATCTGATCATTACAAACACAAAGTTCCCCCATAAGCGCATACATGCATACACTAGGTGTGAACCAACAAAGAATGATAAGCCAGTGATCGACTATGCCATTGTTAGGAGGAGCTCATTCAAATATGTCCGGGATGCTAGAGTCTGGAGGGGGCCAGAGATTGGAAGTGATCACTACCTGCTTACAATCAAAAGAACAACTGAAAGAATTGCTCAGCCTAGGAACTGCCCAGCATCACGCAAGAAACCAAATAAACAAACAGAAGAAATGAGCATTAAGACCTACAAGCTGAGAGAGCCAGAAATTAAGACCAGATATCAGGGGCTTATTGCTACAGCGGTGAGAAACACAGAAGAACAACCTGATGACTTGGAAACCCTCTGGCTTAAATTCAAGGATATCATAAAGACAGCTGCTGCAGAAGCATGTGGTGAAGTCCGACTTGGGAAAAAGAGAAAGAGGACACCTTGGTGGACAGAGGAAGTCAAAGAGAAATAAGAGAGAAGAAAATGGCATGGAAACAATACTTAGGAGCTAAAAACACAGCAGGACAAATAGAGAAATATAGAGAATATGTGATACTCAGAACAGAAGCAAAGAACAAGGTGCTAGCAGCAAAACAGAAGTCCTGGGAAGAATTTGGAGAAAAGCTAGAAAAAGATGCACAAGAAAACTAGAAATTATTCTATAAGACCCTAAAGAACATGAGGAAGGAAAAATAATGCCCTCGCAAATTTATAAAGGACAAGCAAGGCAAATTGCCTACTTCCCCGAAGGAAGTAATGGAACGATGGAAAAAATATTTCTCAGAACTCCTTGATGGTGAGCAAGGTCAAGCATCAGAAATGATAAACACTAACACAGAAGAGGAAACAAATGGTGGTGAAGATGACATAAAGATGGAAGAACTGAAGGCAGCACTGGAGAAAATCAAGATGGGCAAAGCTGCAGGGCATGATGGTATAATACCAGAAATGGTTAAGTACATGGGAGCATCAGGCGACCTATTACTCTTAAGGGTCCTATAGGCAGCGTGGTACAACAAGACAATACCAAAGGATTGGAAGATTGCCATCATAACACCAATTTTCAAAAAGGGTGACAATCGACAATGTGGAAACAATAGAGGCATATCCCTTCTCAGTGTCCCTGGTAAAATCTACTCTAGTATCCTAGAGCAAAGACTCCGATGCCTAGCTGAGCCACAATTGGATGAGGTCCTGTGCGGATTCTGAGCAAACCGAAGTACTCAAGACCTAATCTTCACACTCAGACAGCTGAGTGAAAAGGCCCTTGAGTATAAGAGTGAGATCCATTTTTGTTTCATAGATCTTGAAAAGGCATTATTCAGGGTCCCCTGGAGCAAACTTTATGGCTGTTTGGCAAGGAAGAACATTCCAGCACCTCTGATTCATGCTATACAGAGCTTCTACAAGTCTTGCAGAAATTATGTGAGGACAGCAAACCATAAGTCAGAAGAGTTCAGGACCACCACCTTATCTTTTCATACTCCTCATGGACGATGTTATCAAGTCATGTAAGGAGATACCAAGAAAGTATTCAGTGGGGTACTGGAAGATGAGACAGGTATGTATTTCAGAGCTGGAATTTGATGATGATGTTGCCCTGATTGCTAAATCAGAGGCACATCTCCAATCCAACCTGCAAGTCTGGAAGGAAGAGCTGGAGAAGAGAGGGATGGTCATAAGCAGCTCTAAACCAAAATCCATAGTGATATCATGAGAAGAAAGTAGACATCAGATTAAGCTGGTAGGACAGGTCCTGGAGTAGGTCGACCACTTTAAATATCTCGGAGCTATTATTGACCGAAAGGGGGGGTGTTACCTCTCACTTTGCTCACAGGCATGTTAAATCATCGCTTTGCATAACGGAGTAGACCGCGAAAACGCTTCGAGTGTGAAAGCGTGCGAGTGGTGAAATGTGTGTGAGACAGGTATGTAGTTTATGACGTGGACAGGGTCTGCTGCGGGAGGGAACAAAGGTTATCGTCAGGGCAGTCAGTGGTAGCTTGTGTTTGGAATGTGTACAGATATTTATGTGAGAGCGACAGACCAGTGTTCAGTGTTATAAAATATTTCAGAGTCAGGATAATATACTTATTACATTATGATGTGTGCCTGATTGTATGTGACTTAAGGAGAAGAACAGTAAGTGATTTGAATAAATACGGATTTATAAAGTATGAAGGCATCGTAGATGATACAGAGACATTCTGACGTTAAACCGGCACAACGACATTATTGCTTATGTCTGCTACTGAACACATTTGTATTACTGATGTACCGTCATATCATCATATGCTCTCAAAAGAAGTGAAGTACACTTATGTTTTATTGTGACTTATTAAATGGGATAAAACATACAACAAGATGTTAATCAAGATTATTCAAGTTGGCCATTCGGCACTTTACTGTTTAGACTGTTGGCTATTATATCAAAATACCTTACAAGACCAGGGCAGCACATGAAAATACTCGTTACCCAATAGCCTTCAATAAGTATAAGGTAACAGTATAAATTGGTGGCCAGCATACACGGGATTTCGATCTACGCACAAGATTTTATCAAAACGATACTACTGTCCATAGCCACATCGACAAACTTTACAGTGTCAGAAAGCAATAGAAATGTCTGCGCAACCTATGCCAACCGGCCTTCTTCAAACTAGTGCCGGTGAGAAGAAACTCAAAGAGAAAACAGCACACTTCAATCATAATATTTGCTGAACTTTACCAATAGAAGTTCGTATTTTCTTCATCAATGGTTTTGAAAAGAGAGTTATCATCACTCTACGCAGTTCCAGGTTGGATTCGTCAAGAAAAATTAAAGTAATCAAACAAAATTTCTGCAGTCAAAACGAAGCACATGCATTCAACCAGCGAAACAAGATCGATAGTTCTACATGTGGGAGCAGTCTGCATCGATGAAATTTCGCTCTACCTGTTGCATGTGTTGGAGGCAACAATACTGTCACGTGCATTTATACTTCTGAGGAAGGATCACAAAAAGATAAGTGGACTAGTTCGTTGTAGCCTTAGCCTTGCACAATTTTATGGTAGAGCCTTTTTGTTTATCTGTTTTATGTTTGTTGTGGTCAGAAGAGAGGACGGTGTGGGACCTTGATAAGCAGAATTACATCTCATATTCGGACGGGTCTGCAATCAAGGGTGTCAATAGGGAAATTTATGTAATATTTTCTCAAAGAGGCCCGGCTCAAAATGCTGTGTGGAAAGCGCTCTTTGTGAATATACTATACTTACTTTATGTTATAGACGTGCTGCCCTGTTTTTTCACTGTTGTTCGTATTTGTCGGTTGTTTTTTTTTTATTTAGTTTTTCTGCATTTTTGATACGTCTACTGTTGGTCTTCTCTAGCTATCATTATGTTGATATATGGATTTTACGTTGTAAATTGCTCTTGTTTAGGCTAACCTTATAGTGTAAGCATACATTTCAAACATTATCTTTTTTTCTACATCTTAGTGTTTTCTTCTGTTGCTACACTATTGTACTACGTGTTCTGTCTTAAAGTGTACGACACTATTTTTCTTGTTTGCATTGATTACTTGCTAAGTCACATTTGCAAAGTACTGAATTTTAATGAATTGGCATTGGTGTGCTGTTTAGCGCTCATCAGTACCCATATTCATATTCAGACTAAGTAACTTATAAATATATATTTATATATACTACATATATATATATACATACTTAAACTTACAAAATGTCTAGTCTGGAGCATTTAATCCAGTTTGTTAAAGATGTAGGAATGCAAGGACAGGAGCTTAAAGAGTTTGCCTTGGAGCAACTGGAAGGAGAAGAAAAGAAACTGGAAAGAGTTGAGAGAGCAAGAATTAGAGAGATCGAAATAGATGAACGAATTCAGTTAGAAAAAATAGCAGAAAAAAAAGACAAGAAGAATTTGAAGAAAAGAAAAGACAAGATGAGATAGATTTAGAGACTATGAAAGCTCACTTTCTGCATGAAGAAAAGATGGCTTCTCTATAGTTGGATAGACTCAAATTGGAAGCTAGTAATAAACAGAGTAATCAAGAAGGTGCAGGTTCTGCCAAGAGAGAATATGCTTCATCATTTAAACTTCACTTACCTAAATTTAATCAAAATATAGACGATATTTCATGCTTCTTAAACCAATTCCAGATAGTATGTGAGGAATACAAACTGGAAAAATCATCATGGGTGATACATTTAATGTCATTACTAACATGTGAAGCATTGACAGCTGTGTCAACAATTGATGAGGAAAACATAAAATCTTATGAGGCAGCTAAAACATTACTTTTAAGAAAGTATCAATTAGATGAAAATGGTTACAGGCTAAGATTTTAAAAACTCAAAGCCGAAAGCAACAAGCACTTTAGTGAGTTCATTTCAACTATAAAGTTATGCTTCAATTGTTGGATTGAGTTGGCAAAAATCAAACATACATATGAGGACTTGATGGACCTTAGTTTGAGAGACAAAGTACTTTCCTCCATTAGCCCTGATTTTTTGGCCTATTTACATGAACGGAAGCCAGAATCATTACAATCCCTTGAGTTGTTAGGGCGTCAATTTATGATGGCACATCCAGGGAAGAGTGTGAACAACTCTTCTATTAAAGAGGCATTACCTGTTGCATCAGCTCATTCAGTGCAGATAAACAACCCTAGAGCTCGATCGCAAAGTATGGATAGAAATTTTGGCAGGAATAACGACCGAAATAGTGGATCTTTCCAAGGACGGTACAATTTTGGCAATCAACCTTATCACAATCAGAGAAACTCCCAATGATATTTTGATGGAAATGGACCGTCACAGGGTTACTTTCAATCTGACAGAGGATGGCGCAGATCTGATAATATCTATATGAACAGAGGAGACAGATCGTATTATACAAAGAACAACCAAAACTCTCCTCCATCTCAACACTGTCCAGGTTGTATGTGTCCTCAGCATTCTAATAATCCTCAGAATGGCAGAGGGAACTGGAATTAATACTGGGGTAATAACAACTTTAATCACTCTTGGAGCATGGATCAGAGAAACTCGAATTGGAGTCATAATAGTAACACAGGAGCGGTTAATCCAAATGGTGAAAACACAAATATTGCAAATGCTTGTGCGGCTGATTTATTTAATCCATCAAATTGTTCTGAATGCAGCACTGTGTTTCAGCCGGATGTGGTCTCCAGACTTCCCTGCAGACATCCTGTGCCTGCGTTAGTACCTGCATTAGCCTCTCATGATGGGAAAGGCTCACTGATGTTTCACAGGGGTTTTTTAAATAACCAACTAGTTTCAGTCTTGCATGATACAGGTTGCACAACTGTAGGGGTACGCAAATCTTTGGTAGACCCATCTTGCTGCACCGGGGAGAATGTAAAATGTGTCCTATTTGGGGGCACAGTAGAATTCTACCCTGTGGCCATTGTGCACTTTGATACTACATTTTTCTCAGGTCAAGTTAAAGCATTACTTTTCATGTGCACCAATTTTAAAACTCCCTGATCCTCATCTCCCATTTATTCTCAGAACAGACGCCTCGATGTACGGTATTGGTGGCTCCTTGATGCAAGAAGTAGATGGAATGCTTCATCCTGTGATGTATGTGTCTAGGAAGCTCACAAAGACAGAAACCAGATATCCAATTATTGAGTGCGAGCTTCTCGCGATCATATGGGCTGTCACAAAGCTTCAACGTTACCTTCTTGGTTCTCGTTTCATCATTGAGACAGACCAGAAGGCCCTGTTGTTCCTTCAGAAGTCCAACATGAAAAACGCACATGTCGCACGTTATGCAATTAATTTGCAAATATATGAATTTATCATTCGACCTATTGAGGGCAACTCCAACGTGCTTGCAGACATTCTGTCCAGATGCACACAGACAGAAATGCCCGATTCTCAAGAATCTGACATTGCTGTGACCTATTGACCAAGGTAATGTTCTGATTGTCTACAGATACCTCGCTAATTTAAAAGCGCTATCTTGACAATATCCATAACCAGATACATATTACCATCATTATCAAAAGAAACACCTCAAGTCATTTGAAGTCATGATAAGAGACGTTTTGTGTGAATACATTCAAATCGTGTCACACTACATCAAGATCCATGAACAGTTACACATGATCTGATTTCCGGACAGTCATGACGTATGCGGTAAATGAACCAAATCAAACAGTTTCTCATAGAAACAGTATAAGGGTCATTGTCATATCTTATTGGCAATCCTTCACAAGAGGACTGTGATGCAGAACTTTGAAAAGATCATATTGGCTATTCTAGTAATCGAACTTCAACATTTCTGGACTCAGAGACTGTGACACTAAAGAGGCAACATATGGAAATAAATCTCACAGAAGAAACAATCAATTCGTTACGCCTATGGAGAACTTCACCATTTGAACATTTGTTTTTTTTTTGGGGGGGGGGGGGTTTTTTGGTTTTTTTTACTTAAACCAGTTCTGTGACTTAAATTACACATAGTAAGCTTTCACACTAATGAAGAATGAATCTACCATTGATGACACTCAGTAACTTTAGTTAATCAGCTTTACACAATGCTACACACGATCATATGGACATTTACATTAACTTAATTATTATACTTACTTAATACTATTTAATTAGTTAGATCTTTCATTTCATTCATCTTTTAATTAAATGCATTCAGATATTTCATTTGCTAAAACTTTACAATTTCATTATCATATTTCTTCACATTTTCATTGATTTTTTTCATGTTGCTGACTACATTCCATAGACTGTTGATCAGGTATGACATAGACTGGATGGCAACTTCTCGCATTTTCTAAAAATGGCTTCCTACATGGAAAACTTTTAGTTTTCACTGGGGGGGGGGGGGGGGGTAAAAGTGTTACCTCTCACTTTGCTCACAGGCGTGTTAAATCATCGCTGTGCGTAACGGAGTAGAACGCGAAAACACTTCGAGTGTGAAAGCATGTGAGTGGTGAAATGTGTGTGAGACAGGTATGTAGTTTATGACGTGGACAGGGTCTGCTGCGGGGGGAACGAAGGTTATCGTCAGGGCAGTCAGTGGTAGCTTGTGTTTGGAATGTGTACGGATATTTATGTGAGAGTGACAGACCAGTGTTCAGTGTTATGAAATATTTCAGAGTCAGGATAATTGACGTATTACATTATGATGTGTGCCTGATTGTATGTGACTTAAGTAGAAAAACAGTAAGTGATTTGAATAAATACGGATTTATAAAGTATGATGGCATCGTAGACGATACAGAGACATTCTGACGTTAAACCGGCACAACAGCGTTATTGCTTATGTCTGCTACTGAACACATTTGTATTACTGATGCACCGTCATATCATCATATGCTCTCAAAAGAAGTGAAGTACACTTATGTTGTATTGTTACATATTAAATGTGATAAAACGTACAACAAGATGTTAATCAAGATTATTCAAGTTGGCCATTCGGCACTTTACTGTTTAGACTGTTGGCTGTTATATCAAAATACCTTACAAGACCAGGGCAGCACATGAATATACACGTTACCCAATAGCCTTCAATAAGTATAAGGTCTGATCACCCTTTTGCCAGTCACTTCGATTACGGAAACAACAGCAAATGGGTTGATTTTCTGTTGCCCTAAAGACGCCACTAGGCGTGATGGGAAACAATGGCAAAGAAACCCTATCTGCTGTTGCCCTAAGACACCACTAGGCGTAATGGCCACTGACTGCTTTGACGGTCGGTGGCTAAGGACGGAAGAAGAAGAAGAAGTATAAGGTAACAGGGGGCATCAAAGAAGAGTTTGCCACTTGAAAAGCAGCGGCTGGGAGACTTTTTCAGTCCATAAATCGAGGATTCCTCAGCAAGAAAGAAGTTGGTAAGAAAACGAAGATGGCTGTATACCGCTCCACCTTTGTCATAGTCTTGACATATGGATGCGAGTCATGGGCAATGACTACAACCCACAAAAGCCAGATCCAAACCTCAGAAATCTGAGGAAGGTGGTTGAAGTAACAAGAAGAGACATGATCCGCAACCAGATGATACGTTAAGGCCTAAAATGCCACTCCTGCAAACCCAAGTAGAACAGTCCCAACTAAGATGGTTTGGCCATGTCTGCAGAATGGGAGAAGATCGGCTACCATGACAAGCATGGGAAACAAAGAGCCAGGGATCCAGACCCCAGGATGACCCAGAGTCCGCTGGGAGGACAACATTAGATAATCTTTGAAGGACCAAGGACTAGAATGGAACCAGGCCAGGAGGAAGACAGCCGATAGGATAGTCTGGTGCTCTCTCTTCCAAACCTCGACACCTCACGGTAGAAGGGGAACGACTAAGTAAGTAAGTATATTAGCATGCGTAAAAAATTAAAATACTCCTAATATATACTGAAGCACATTAAAAACGCACCACCTGTATAATCCAGGAACAGAGTGTGAAATGTAAATATAAGTGTGTACAAGTTTACATATTTGGAATCTTTATTCATTTTCCTATGAATCCATGCTGGTCATTAATTTGTACATTTGATTGTTATGAAATTCATTGCATTCTGTGCAGGCAAGGGAGAAAACCAAAAATACAAAAAAATGAACGTGCGTTATCCTGCTGGAGAAGCTGCAAGTCTGGATAAATTGTGAACGCAGGAGCAACCAGTGCATCCAGAACCTCATCTCGATATGTCACAGCATTAACATTTCCACGGAAGACGTGAAGAGGCAAGCGATGGTGAAAACTGAATCCTCCCCAAATGTGAATACTGCCACCTCGAAATCGGTTGACACAGCAATCTGCAAAGCGCTCTTCACACCGTCGCTAAATCCGCATACGTCCATCTGCAAAGGATATGTTGAATCTGTTCTCGTCTGTGAATAGGACAGCATTCAACTGCAGTCTAGTCCATCTGATATGTTGCTCTGCCCATTGCAGGCGCTGCTAACGATGTCTGTGAGTCAAGTTTGGCTCAACATAAGGTCGTCTTGCAGTAAGGCCTGTATCTCTGAGTCGTCGTATGACTGTCATTCGAGAGACTTGCCCATGTCTACCCACTATTGCTCTTGCTGTTTGACTTGCCGGGAGAGTCAATTCCTTAGGTGACTCAGCACAATATGACGATCTTGCGCAGGGGTAGTAACTCGTGGTTGGCCACTCCGAAGTCTATCCCGGGCACTGCCAGTGGTTCCGTAACGTTCATTGAGACGTACAATAGTGCTGTGGTGGCAATTCATCCTTCTGGCAATGGCCCGCGAGCTCATTCCGGTCTCCAACATACCAATGGCTCGTTGGCGGTCATTTTCAGATAGTCGTGGCATTTCAAGCACATGTACTGGGTGTTTTGTCTCAACGGTCTTTTTATACCGAGTATACTGCCACAACGCGTACACATTTTCGGGGTCATAGCTGTTGAGAATCGTGTTGCACGTGTAACTTTCATCGTTTTCATGTAGTCTGTACACACACCCATGGGTTGAATCTTGCACTTTCCATTCCAGCAGCCATTCGCTCTCTACCGCATGGCAAACACGGGGAAAATCCATTCCCACACTTTTTTTTGCCAGCTTCTCGGCATCAGTATATATAATAGTGGTGCGTTTTTAATGTGCTTCAGTATATAAGACTAAGTAAATGTGTTGAACTGGATTCCTCACAAAAGACTCTTATTTCTAATGATGGAACAGCAAAAGCAATTTTATTCTGCTTCCGAGTTTTAGCAAGAAGCAAATTAATCAAACACATTTTCCTTTTCCGATATGATGCACCAAGAAATAATAGTCCAACTCATCCTTGTTTAATGTGTTTTTTGTAGCACATTCTTTTCAAACATATATACATTGTTGCTTGTAAAAAATAAAGAAACATGTTTATTATTTTCTGTGATACATACTTCAAATGTAAAAAAAAAAACATTAATTGTGTGGAGCTGATTTTAAAAAATAAAAGTTTCTATTTTTGGTAAGACCAAACCCATTCAATCTTGACACAAGGATGATGTTGGTTATATGTATTACACATGTCCAAATAAAGTTTTTTCAGCTATATTTAATATTGTTTTTTTTTAAACATTCTTATATTTTATAATAGCTATAACTGCTTGTCAAAATGCATTTAAGTATTTGTCAGAATGTATGTAATAATTAAAATATATCATGTTCTGTAATCAAAATCCAGGTTATGATGAATGTAAGCAGGAGTATAATATAGGCTTCCACAGTCATGATGCTAAAGCTGAGGTAGGATGTTGCATATACCATTGTTTAGACAAAATATATTAGACAGTAAATTAACTCTTTGAGGACGTAGGGGTTGTTCCATGTTTTACGCAAGGAATTTTTTCCGACTCAGATTTTTCATAAAGTGTTACTATGTAAATGTCAGTTATTTCAAAGTTTTTAACACATATAGTCATGTTATATATATTTAAAAAGGAAAATGAATGAGGATTCTGAATATGTTCAGTTTATAAATTTTAAAAAATTGTTTATGACTATAAAATAGTTGGAGACTGGGAAGAAAAAAATTTGACAACAATAAATAAAACAAAAACATATCAGAATTACCCACTCAAGATAGCAAATCCATCACTTATGTTATACAAGATACAAATATTTGTAAACTACATTCATTTTGGAAATAAAATACAAATGGGTTTAAGTTTATTCTCAGTGTCCCTGGTAAAATCTACTCTAGAATCCTAGAGCAGAGACTCCGAAGCCTAGCTGAGCCACAATTGGATGAGGTCCAGTGCGATTCAGAGCAAACCAAAGTACTTAAGACCTAATCTTCACACTCAGACAGCTGAGTGAAAAGGCCCTTGAGTATAAGAGTGAGATCCATCTTTGTTTCATAGATCTGGAAAAGGCGTTTGACAGGGTCCCCTAGAGCAAACTTTGGGACTGTTTGGCAAGGAAGAACATTCCAGCACCTCTGATTCATGCTATACAGAGCTTCTACAAGTCTTGCAGGAATTATGTGAGGGCAGCAAACTATAAGTCAGAAGAGTTCAGGACCACCACTGGTGTAAGACACGGAGATATCCTGTCACCTTATCTTTTCATACTCCTCATGGATGATGTTATCAAGTCATGTAAGGAGAGACCAAGAAAGTATTCAGTGGGGTACTGGAAGATGAGACAGGTATGTATTTCAGAGCTGGCATTTGATGATGATGTTGCCCTGATTGCTAAATCAGAGGCACATCTCCAATCCAACCTGCAAGTCTGGAAGGAAGAGCTGGAGAAGAGAGGGATGGTTATAAGCAGCTCTAAAAAAAATCCATGGTGATTTCACGAGAAGAAAGTAGACATCAGATTAAGCTGGTAGGACAGGTCCTGGAGTAGGTCGACCACTTTAAATATCTCAGAGCTATTATTGACCAAAAGGGGGGCATCAAAGAAGAGTTGGCCACTCGAAAAGCAGCAGCTGGGAGACTTTTTCAGTCCATAAATCGAGGATTCCTCAGCAAGAAAGAGGTTGGTAAGAAAACGAAGATGGCTGTATACCGCTCCACCTATGTCACAGTCTTGACTTATGGATGCGAGTCATGGGCAATGACTACAACCCACAAAAGCCAGATCCAAACCTCAGAAATGAGGTATCTGAGGAAGGTGGTTGAAGTAACAAGAAGAGACATGATCCGCAACCAGATGATACGACAAGGCCTAAAATGCACCCCCTGCAGACCCAAGTAGAACAGTCCCAACTAAGATGGTTTGGCCATGTCTGCAGAATGGGAGAAGATCGGCTACCACAACAAGCATGGGAAACAAAGAGCCAGGGATCCAGACCCCCCAGGACGACCCAGAGTCCACTGGGAGGACAACATTAGACAATCTTTGAAGAACCGAGGACTAGAAGTGAACTAGGCCAGGAGGAAGACAGCCGATAGGATAGTCTGGCACTCTCTCTTCCAAACCTCTACACCTCACGGTAGAAGGGGAACGACTAAGTAAGTAAGTAAGTTAAGTTTATACTCTAACTTCTTTTCAATTGGCTTCAAGAAAAGGAAAGACACTCTTTTGTCACAAATTTTCTGCGGCACAGGTTTTTCATATAGTGTTACAATGTAAGTGTCAGTTATTTCAAAGTTTTAAACTGAATATAGTCATGTTATATATATTTAAAAAGGAAAATGAATGAGGATTCTGTATATGTTTAGTTTATAAATTAAAAAAAAAAATTTTATGAGTATAAAATAATTGGAGACGGAAGAAAAAAATTTGACAACAAAAAACAAAAAAAAAACATATCAGAATTACCCACTCAAGATAGCAAATCCATCACTTATGTTATCCAAGATACTTCTTCTTCTTCTCGTTCGCTGTTGTTTAGTAATGTCTACACAAGAAGTCCAGTTCTCTGGATGTATGTTGCTGTGTTTGAAAGTTCTTCAAGACTCCCAAACAGCTTTGTGTGAATGTGCGTCTCTGTGGGCCAATGTTCAGTGCGCAATTGACTAAGCATGTGGCAGTCTTGCAGGATGTGTTCGGCTGTCTATGCTGCCTGTCCATACGTACATAGGGGTGATGGGACCAATCTCAGTCTGTATAAGTGACTGTTCAGTCTGTTATGTCCTGTTCTAATACGGAACAAGATCACCTGTTTTGCTCGATCAAGATAGTGATAGTTGTCTCTTTGTTGATCAATTTTTCTGATGGCCTTGATAAGGGTCTTCTTTTCCTGAAATGTGATTGTTTGTTCTTTTTGTTCCTGTGTTGCTCCCTCTTTTGCTAATGTATGTGCTCTCTCATTTCCTGGTATGCCACAGTGTGATGGTATCCACTGTAGCACTACCCTTCTTTTGATATTTACTTCGCATAGGGCTTTATTTAACTCTGGCAGTTTATCACTGTTGAGGGCTTGCAGAACTGACATTGCATTGGTAAGGAATACAACCTGCTGACATTGGCTTACTGTGTTATTTATTATTCCCGCAGCAATGCTTAAGGCCTGTACTTCAGTAGAGTAGTTTGAACAGAATATTCCGGTAGGTGAACAGGTGGATTCATTTTCTTTGTCTGGATAGACCACATAAACTCCTGCACCTCCGTTCTTCACTGCTCTGGTTGCAGATCCATCAGTATATACTTGGATCCATGCTTCTCTGGGGTATAGTTCTTCAATCATGTCACATGTTGCTATTTTCCTTTGGAGAGTATTTAGCTCTCCCATGGGGCAGGTGGTAGTTATGGAGCTCTTAATGCTGAAATTTTGATGTTGTTCCCATGGGGTTAGGAAGAGTGTGGGAATTATTTCCTTAGTGATGTCTGGTAGTTCATCCTTGTATGTTCTAATTAGTTTTTTGGACTGATGCACAAAACTACTTCTCTTCAACCTCCCACTGGCTAAATCTCTAAATCTAGTTTTCATTGGATGTGCGGGCACGTTCTTGTATTTTTTTGCTTTGATCAGGGTCTTAGTGTCTCATCTGTATAATAAAGATGGAATGCCTGTGATTTTTTCCATTTCATTTATTGGTGTGGTCTTCATGGCACCCGTGATCAACCGAAGCGCTTGATTTTGTACCTTATCCAAGGCTTGTAGGTGTGATTTGGCTGCTGTAGACCATGCTGCTGATTTGTACTCTAATATAGGTCTTATTGCACCTGTATAAACTTTCTTTAGTGTTTCGTTAGCTCCCCAACTTGATCCAGCTATTTTCCTCAGTATGGCAAGTTTTCTTCTTGCTTTGGCCTCTGTTCTCTTGATGTGGTGCCTCCATGTCATTCTCTTATCTAATGTAATGCCCAAGTACACCGGTTCCTCATCTGTTTGGACATGTATATTTCCAAGTCATATCTCTCCTGCTTTGTCTTTGTTTGAGAGCGTGAAAAGTTTTGTTGAGGATTTTTCAGCATTGATCTGCACCATCCATTTTTCTGCCCATGCTGCTATGTTGTCTGCTGCCCTTTGTATTCGCTTATTAGCGATAGTTAGATGTTCTTCTACACACCACACCACCAAGTCATCAGCGTATAGGGCAGCTCTCACACCTTGTGGCAGGTCATCGATGAGGTCATTGATGAACACAAGGAACAGGGTGGGAGACAATACCGAGCCTTGAGGAACTCCATGTTTTAGGAGGATTTTCTTGCTGTTGTGGCCTTCCATGGTGACTCTTGCTTTCCGATTGTGTAGGAACGACTGGATCCATTTTCTCATATTACCCTTGATTCTGTTTCTTTGCAGTTTTACTATTAACCCATCTTTCCATACTTTGTCAAAAGCTTTTTGGAGATCTATCCATAGGGTAAAGACTTTTTCTTTTCTTGGAAGGCATCTTCAACGATCTGGGACAGGTATGTGATTTGATCTTCTGTGCTGCTGCACTCTCTAAACCCTGCTTGTTCTGGCACTAAAATTTTCTCGGATTCCAAGTACCATTTCAATCTTCTGTTGATCATCCTCTCCATTGTCTTACATACACAGCTAGTTAGGCTTATTGGTCTGTAGCTGGTGGCCTTCCTGTTGTCTTTTCCTTTCTTTATGATGGGACACATGAGCGCCTCTCTCCATGTCTGTGGCACACTTCCTGTCATCCAACTGTAGTTGTATATTTGCAACAGTTTGCTCATTGCTGTATATCCTAGGTGTTTTAGCATTCCGTTGGTTATACCATCCGGGCCTGGTGATTTCCTGTCTTTAAGTTTCCACAAGGCTGTTTTTAACTCTTCCATATTGAATGGTTTGGACATAACTTCCGGACCATTTCTATTAATTCTAGTGTGGATTATTTCTTGACGAATGTCTCGTTGTCTGCGTAAATTGACGGAGATGTTACTTTCATTTCTGTAGGATTCTGCAAATATGTCTGCTGCTTGTTTGCCGGTATATAGATTCCCTGCATCGTCTAATGTAATTGTTTGTTGTTGAGAATTGTTATCATCATTCAATTGTTTAGTGAGTTTCCACAACTTTCTCCCTTCTTTTTCAAGGTTAAGTTTATAGGTTTTTTCCTTCCAGCTTCTCCTCTGGGCTTCTAGTTTTCCTTT
This sequence comes from Oreohelix idahoensis, assembly GCA_024509875.1. Taxonomy (NCBI): domain Eukaryota; kingdom Metazoa; phylum Mollusca; class Gastropoda; order Stylommatophora; family Oreohelicidae; genus Oreohelix; species Oreohelix idahoensis. The sequence continues at coordinate 175,343 of JAMPIV010021032.1, read as the reverse complement.
GATGAATTTTGCTTTTGCCTTTTGTAGCATGATATGGTTCTGTTGGGATGGTTGTACCTCTGCAGTGTGCCTTGCTTCGTTCATTTCTTCATGTAGGTTTTGTAGTGTGTTGGACCAATATGGTACATAGTTCTTCCTCGCTCCTCTCGGTATTGTCTCCTTTGCCGCTTTGAGTACTCCATTATTAAAATCCCAGATGACTCTGTTAATGTCTCTGTCTGGTACTCTAATATCTTTTGTAAGCAGATTTGCTCTGTGTTGATAAATGGACCAATTTGCTTTTTTTATAATTCCATCTTGGCTGACTTGGACTTGTATTAATTGTTCTATTAATTTTGATGAATACAGGGCGATGATCACTTCCACAGAGTTGTTCTCCTATTTCCCTTTCCACTATCCCAGCCAAATCAGGTGTACAGAATGCCAGGTCTGGGGTAGAGGTGCTATGCCATCTTCTGGAGTAAAAGGTTGGAGGATCATTAGGGTTGTTTAGAAGGGTTAGGTTATTGTCGTCTTGCCAGTTTTCTATCTCTTCGCCCCTTCTATCTAGCTGGTTGTATCCCCAGCTTTGGGAATGGCTGATGAAGTCTCCCACCACTAAGAAGTTGCCACTGGGGACATCTATACTAGCCATGTTCAGTGGTATGTCACTGGGGCAGTAGAAGTTTAGAAGATCCAGTTCCAGAGTGTTATGTTTAAGATGGATTACTTGGTATTCTGCACCTTCTTTATATGTCTTGGATTCTATAGCATTGAGGTTATTCCTTATCAGTGTTAGTATGCTACCCTTCTTCCAATCTTTTCTGTCAACTCTGAAGCATTGATAGCCCCATATCTTAAAATGTTTTCCTTCCTGTAGGTGGGTTTCTTGTATGCAGCATATGCTAATTTCTTTCCGAAATAGGGTATTCTCTAGTTCAGTCTTTTTGTTGTTGACTCCCTCTGCATTCCAATGCATGACATTCAGAGGGGTCGTCATCTTATCTGGTTGGCCAGTTACTTTCCCCTTCCGCCTCCTGGCTCCACTAGGCAGACTAGGGGGACCTCCAGTAGCTGATGGTGGATTCTGTCAAGGCTCAGAATCCGGCACTGCTCCTGCCTGGAGGGACTTCACAGGGCGAGCACCATAACAATAATTTTTGACATCTGTTGTGTAGACATATTAAACCAAGGTGGGTTGCATGGTACCATGGTTGCTGGTGCGCCTCCTGGCCTGGTACCTCTGACTTTTGCACCTGTTTCTTAAGGCAGAGTGTGCTCATGCCTCCCCCTCTGGCTGGGGGATTTGACTTGGCCTTTACCTCGTTTGCTGTCCCATCTTGCCTCCCGCTGGGGTTAATACCCAACCTTCGGCAAGATTACTGGGTATAACGGGGTCCACCACGAGTAGGTGAGGTAGACTTGGGCAGGAGAGGCTAAGAGACATGTTGAGTCTTGTATTGCGCATCACTGCCCCATTTGGACCCCATCCAAGATACAAATATTTGTAAACTACATTCATTTTGGAAATAAAATACAAATGGGTTTAAGTTTATACTCTAACTACTTTTCAATTGGCTTCAAGAAAAGGAAAGATACTCTTTTGTCACAAATTTTCTGCGGCACAGGTTTTTCATATAGTGTTACCATGTAAATGTCAGTTATTTCAAAGTTTTTAACTGAATATAGTCATTTATATATATATATATATATATATATATATATCTATATATATATATATATATATATATATATATATATATATATATATATATATATATATCCCCAATGGGCTGATCACCCGTTGGCTTGTCACACCGATTACGGAAACAACGGCAGATGGATCTATCTGTTGTTGCCCTAAAGACGCCGCTAGGCGTGATGGGAAACTACAACAGAGAAAATCAATCTGCTGTTGCCCTTAAGACGCCACAAGGCGTGATGGCCTCTGACTGCTTGGTCGGTCTTTGGCTAAGGACGGAAGAAGAAGAAGAAGATATATATATATATATATATATATATATATATATATATATATATATATATATATATATATACAAATAATTGAAAAAGATCACAAAATGTGATATATATACTGAACTGCTCTCACAAAGAATACTCATTACACCCCAACTTATATTTACAACTTACTTTAGTGTGCCACTTTAGGAAACATTCATCTATGGGCAGATGGGGGTGGCCAGTGCATCCGGCACAATAATAGTTTGTCCTGTTCCTGTCGTCAGGTGTACTGCAAACTTTACACCTATTGAACTTAGTGCTTCTTTGCATTATATGTTGTGCACCCTCCAGTCTTTCCAATGGGTTATCTGCTAATTTACTTGGCTTTGGAGGATTTAGCATGCAGCTGATTTCAGGCATTGAGGATGCGGCCGACGCACACAATTCTCTTATCAGTGTTTGTTTGAACAACTTTAACGTAAGCTGTGATTTTCCAACTCCAACTGGTCTTGTCAATTTATACAAAATGTAAACGTTACAGGTGGCTATTTCTAATATCCAAAAGAAAATCTTCATCCACCACTTCAAGAATTTTCTGTTGAAGAAGCCATAATACCCTATCATCTGATCTGCCTTGTCGCAACCTTTCATGTTATGGTTATATTCATGAATGATAAGAGGTTTCCCCTTTTCATTCACCATGACAGGTGCAGCAGACCCATTTGTGGTAATAATTGTGACAGGTTTTTTTTATAGCTTTTTTGTCCTTCCAAGCAGCAACTAGCATCTTTTGCTTAGAATTGATAAAATACTTAGTCTCCATATGCTTTAGGTTCAAAGACTTCAGCTGCTGTGGGAGTCTGACTCTGTTCGTTTGAAGTGTTCCAGTGTAATATTGTTTCCATTTAAGCATTTCATTTACTAACAGTTTTATAGTGTACCACCTGTCAGCATAAATGTGATAGCCAGTTCCCAGACAAGACAAAAGTGTTCCAAAAATGTTTACGATATTGGCACCAGCAGAGTCCATTCTGACTGAAGGATCATAGGAGGTGTCTGATCCAAAATATGTTAGCAAGTTTAGCACATAACCTGTTTCACTGTCCACAAGACCAAAACTTTTAATGTGGTATTTGTGTGGTTTTTTGGCATTATATTGCTTTTTTTTCCACCGACCTTTCCATTCTGTAATCATCTCATCAATAGCTACGTCTTGGTTTGGAGTGTATGCTGCAACAAATTTAGAGCATAACATGTGGATGAAGGGCTCTATTTTATTTTTCCCTTCTGCAACAGGCTCACAGATATGCAACATAGTTTGCAATATAGACAAAAATCTGTCTCTCTCCATCCTTTGGGAATAAAATGGAGTGTGAAACATAGGCTCTTGTGAGCAGAAATAATCTTTTATGCTTTGCCTTTTGTCGATACCCATTGCTTGATGCAGAGCAAAAAATTTTAGCAGCTCATAATCGCTTACTGGATTCCATTGATTATATCTTGATCTTTTCAGTGATGGTGTATGCTTCTGTACTTCAATTTCTGCAAAGCAGTTTTTGCTTTTTAAAATTTCCTCCCTTACAGCTGATGATACAAGGCTTTCAAAACACTGGATCGGGGTAGATGATTCATTTAGGCCTAAATTTGCTGACACACCCACTGCTCTTCCATCTTTAGGTTGAAATCTAAATCTATTCTTTGTTAGTGCACCCAAGTTTGCTTCCTGACATTCTATATTTCTGACACATTCCTGTTTTCATCTTTCCCCTTCTTGTAAAACTAAATTAGGTCCTACTGGGTTTGATGTTGAAGAATCAAAGTTAGGTGATAGAACCACGCCCACTCTTCCTAACAAAATACCTTCATTCTCTGAATCGACATTGCTAGAAGACGAATTAGTCATCGAATAAACACTAAAATCACTACTGCTCATTTTTGCTGAAATTTTCTTCCAAACTAAGGGTCTGCTAAGCACTTAGATGAGCAGGTTGCTTGCGAGAAGATGAATTAGATGCCATAGAAAATATGTATTGAAAATAGGTAATCCAAATTTTGTAACACTGACACGAGGTTCCGATCGTAACCGATTTGAATTTACTCAAAAGAGTGACGCTAGAACTCTCCTGCGATAGAAAGAATAATAAAAATGGCTATACTTCTGCTTCCCAGTCATCAAAAACTTCTAACTGGGATGAAACGAAACAAAACTTAGTTCAAAGCGACAGACCAAGAAAACTGGCCGCCCGTCTTTAGAGCTTAGAAACATCGACCAAGAAAACTGGCTCATCGTCCTTTAAGAGTTAACATTATATGTTGTATGTACCATTGTTTAGACAAACTATATCAGACAGTTAATTAACCTTATATGTTGTATGTACCGTTGTTTATGCAAACTATATTAAACAGTTAATTGACCTAGTATGTTGTATGTACCGTTGTTTAGACGAAGTATATCAAAGTCATTGACCTTATATGTCACCATTGTCCTGGTCACCCCCTATGGAGGATAGAACCACAACTACAGGAAACTTACAGTATACATTCACAAGCTCTTACTGTGATGGTATCTTTAGCTGTGTGTTTGACATGATGATGTTGCCAGCCTCATGATCAGCCTTATAATAGTACCTTGTACAACATCCTGAGTGAGCAATATTCCCACTTATTTTTGTCTCATCAGAGACCCCAGGCTCTACAAGAGGCCTTATTAGACATGCTTGTTTGTTATTCAGTGTTTTATATATTTACTTATTTTGTACACAAACAATTCAACAGTTTTTTTTTTGTATTTGAAAGTTCACAGTGACCTTATAGGGTCTTATTTCATGCAGTAAATAATTGTGTGCTCTGTATATTTGTCTATGTGTGTGTTTATAAGTATGTACATGAGCATTTGTCTGTGGATGTATACATATATACAGAAAAATGTATCTCCCCTACATTTTAATATTGTGTATTACAAGTGTCATAAACACAAAGAGAAATCAAGTCCAACACAAAAATCTCAATCTTCAACTCCAGTGTCAAGGCCGTTCAATTATATAGCTCTAGTTTATAGCATTCTGAAATGCCCAGGGTAAAAGAGTTTTTGGGAGATTTAAAAACACACACAGTAGAGAACTTGATACAATAGTCAAAGATATGAGTCAGTCATGGAGACACCTTGACCTGATAGTATATGACAAGAGGAGTTGGCATACATATGTTGAAGGCCTAGGTTGTTTAGGGAGCTAAAAGTGATAATGATGATGTGTCATAAATGCCAGGATTGATCAAAATTTGTTTCAGGCTGATTGTGACAACAGCTGTACTAAAACTGAGATACAGTATACTGACTTCTTGGACATGCCGGAAAGTAAACAACAGTTATGCTTATTTAGAGATGAGAAAGGTGGGTGTATAATAGCAATATTCGTATTTTGGCAGCACAAGTTTACATGATTTCAGTATCTGTATGACATTTGGTTTGATTTGGTTTAAGGACTATCTTCATGGTCAACACCATCAGTGCTTTGATCTCCTCCCTTAGATCACAGAAGGAGGATCACAGCACAGTGCACAAACTCTGTAGCATTCATACACTTCCACATCTGCTTAGGGAGACTTAGCACCAATGGGTTTGCCTGGATTGCAATGATATCCATCCTGAATAATAATCACATCGTTTTCTTTGATCCTTAGCTACAGACTGTCAAAGCAGTTAGTGGCCATCACTCCTAGTGGCGTCTTGTAGAGCAGCAACAAATTGTTTCCACTTTGTTCAGTCAGCAGCCATCCTTTGTAATGTGCTTCAACTGTGGTTCATTTGTTTTTGGTTGGCCTCTCTGTTGCTTTCCTCAGGGTGTCCATAGCATAGTTGTTCTTGTAATAGTATCAGGGTTCCTTCTGAGGATGTGGCAAACCCAACTCCACAATCTACAGGCTATGATGGTGTTCATGTCCTCATGGTTACTCCAAATTAGTTATTGGTTGGTGATGGTATTCAACCAAAAGATTCTGTAAATTTTCCTTAGGCAGATTGTGTGGAAGAAGGACAGTTTTGACATTTCCTTCTCTGTTACTCTTCAGCATTCCACATCACAGAGAAGCGCAGAAAGTACACAGCTGTCATATAATCTTAATTTGGTGTTTGTGCTATACTGGGAAGACATTCAGATGTTGTTGAGACTAGCAAAAGCTGTCTCGCTTTATTCATTCTGTTGTTAATGTCTTTGCTTGTTCTGTCATCTAGTGTTACTTACTTACTTAGTCGTTCCTCTTCTACCGTGAGGTGTAAAGGTTTGGAAGAGAGAGCGCCAGACTATCCTATCGGCTGTCTTCCGCCTGGCCTGGTTCCATTCTAGTCCTCGGTCCTTCAAAGATGTCTAATGTTGTCCTCCCAGCGGACTCTGTGTCGACCTGGGGGTCTGGACCCCTTGCTCTTTGTTTCCCATGCTTGTTGTGGTAGCCGATCTTTTCCCATTCTGCAGACATGGCCAAACCATGTTAGTTGGGACTGTTCTACTTGGGTCTGTGTTGAAGCGGGTTCTTGGTGCATGTTTTTGAGGGTCAAAATTATTTAGGCTCATATTCAACAAAATTGAAAGTCTTGGGTGTCATCAATTTCTTCCTTTTCAGACCCCATTTATCTATTCTATAATATTAATGTTCATAACAAGCAAATCGGGCTAAATTCGTAATGTCACTAAAGGCTTAATAGAATAGCCAATTTCAACAATAGTCATCTGATAAATCCATCCTTTTGAGTCCAAATAAATACATATTTATTACATTACAAGAAGACATATTAATTCATAGTGTTGTAGAAATTTCATCATAGTTGTCATATATAAATATTGCCGTCCGTTCCAGTTACTTATCGTCGTCAAAACATGGTAGACTTTCTACTCGCGTTGCCGCTGTGCAGTCAACCGGTAATGATACCTACAAGTTTTACGGATCATAAAGAATGATCAAATTCCTTCCATAAATTCTCTACTTCCATAAATCTTGGTTATCCATAACCATTAGAATTCCATTAATCCATTCCCAATATTATGGCTGACCCTCTAGCCTAATCTCAATAATAAATTCTGCAATATGAAGACTATCACTGGAAGGACATCAAAAACACGTCTTACTAATTTGACGGTCGCAATACAAAGGGTACAATTACCACTAGGTTATGCGTGAACATAACAATGTAATACGTCATTTACAGTCCTAACAACTAGACAAAGTTTGCGTTCAATTAAATACCGTGAAGCGTGAAAAACATTATATTTATAGCATCTCAATCATGTAATGCGTAACTTTAAACGTGCTCACTATAAAAGTGGCAAATATCGTAAAACATGTCGTAACAGTCTGCAGGGGGTGGGATTTTAGGCCTTGACATATCATCTGGCCGTGGTCCATGTCTCTTCTTGTTACTTCAGCCACCTTCCTCAGATACCTCATTTCTGAGGTTTGGATCTGGCTTATGTGGGTTGTAGTCATTGCTCATGACTCGCATCCATGTCAAGACTTGGACATAGGTGGAGTGGGTATACAGCCATCTTTGTTTTCTTACCAATCTCTCTCTTGCTGAGGAATCCTTGATTTATGGCCTGAAAAAGTCTCCCAGCTGCTGCTTTTCGAGTGGCCAACTCTTCCTCTTGAACTGGTATGGGGATAACTGGAACAAACTGCTGGTACAAACACCGTCAAAGTCTACTTCAACCCCTGTGACCACTGCAGACGTTGTTGTGGTCCAGGGTCACTAAATCGAATGTCAAACAGATACCGGTGTAGAGTTGAATACAACCACGAATAAAACGTGCATGGTTTCTCACTTGCGCTACACAGGCAGATTACAATACCAGGTCAAGATTCTGAACACAGGAGACCCAAGCCACGCCCACACAGGGCTATTTATGTGTACATCGAGATCCCGTAGTAATAATGTTATAACGCAAATGACATAGGTGTCAGTTACACCCCGTAAGACTGGTATAGAAGATAAAACCAGTCTTGGCCACCACTGTTAGTCACCGTGGGGATAGGTAGAGATAATATTAATCATCGGGTATTCTTCCACCTGTTGAATATTCTTTCAAGTACACTCTACTGTTGAAGTAACACACCTCTGTAGAGGTAACAGATTCTTAATTACATCCGCCACACAGGCTAATTCTATATATATGTATGCTGCTGTCCTGTCCCTGTGTCTGCAATGTTGACATGGGTGTATGTAGATTCAGTTACACCCCACAGTACATACGTAAGAGTACATTCATTCATAACCCTCCACTCCCAAAGGAGCATAGGCCTTCAACAAACACATGCCAAGTCCTCCTGTCACGTGCCATCATCTCAAGTTCCTTCCATGTTCTCCTCATCATTTTCACCTCTGTCTCCAACTCTCTTCTCCATGTACTTCTTGGTCTACCTCTGCCTCTCTTGCCCTGGGGGTTCCAGAACAAGGACTGCCTTGTAATGCTATCAACAGGTTTCCTCAGTGTGTGTCCTATCCATCGCCATCGTCTTCTTCTCATCTCTTGCTCCACTGGCACTTGTCTAGTTCTTGTCATCAGTTCCACGTTGGTAACCTTGTCATACCATTTTAATCCCTCTATTCTACGCAAGCACCCATTTATGAAAGTCTGTAGCTTTTTGGTTGTTGTCTTTGTTGTTCTCCATGTCCCCGAGCCATACAATAGGACTGACTTCACATTTGAGTTGAAGATTCTTATTTTCGTGTTGGATCCTATTTCTCTTGATCTCCATATATTTCCCAATGCAATGAAAGCTCCTCTTGCTTTTTGTATTCTTATTTTGATATCGCTGTCTGTCCCTCCAACTTTGTCTATATTACTGCCAAGATATGTGTACGATTCTACATCTTGTATTGGTGTTTCTTCAAGTTCAACCCTGTTATCATTACCTGCATTTATTCTCATTATATTTGTCTTTTCCCTGTGTATTTTCAGACCCAATTGCTGTGACCTCTCATCGAGTGTTTTCAATTTGTCCTGCATCTGATTACGGTTATGGGACAGAAGAGCCAAGTCATCAGCAAAATCCAGATCATCCAACTGCTTAGTCAGAGTCCACTGGATTCCATTTCTGTTGTGTGTTGTTGATGATCTCATAACCCAATCTATTGCCAGCAAGAAAAGAAATGGAGACAAGAGGCATCCCTGTTGCACTCCTGTTCTTATCCCAAACGGTTCTGTAAGCTGTCCTTCGTGAAGAACTCTGCATGTCATGTCTTCATATGTTTTCTTTATTAAATTAATGATCTTCAGGGGAACTCCATAATGCCTCATCAATTTCCAAAGTGATTCTCTGTCTACACTGTCAAATGCTTTTTCGTAGTCCACAAATCCGATGTATAGTGGTGAATTCCATTCCAGACTTTGTTCAACTATTATTCTCAAAGTGGCTATCTGGTCTGTACATGATCTGTTTTGTCGAAAACCTGCTTGTTCATCTCTCAGTTTCTTGTCTATGGACTCTTTTAATCTCTCAAGGATAATCCTGTTTAATACTTTTCCTGGCACTGATAGTAACATTATTCCTCTATAATTTGTGCACTCTTGTAAATTTCCCTTCTTAGGCAACTTAACCAGATATCCTTCCTTCCATTCTGCTGGTATCTCTTCCTTTTCCCAGACTTTACCAAGTAATTTATATAACATCTCTGTAGCCGTGTCGATATCTGCTTTGATGGCCTCTGCTGGAATGCCATCAGGTCCAGACGCTTTTCCATCTCTTAGAAGCTTTATGGCTTTCTTTATTTCTTCCTTCTTTGGTCTTTCACCGTTAATTTGTAGCTCTTCTTCTGCTGGCTGGATGTCCGGCGGGTTTTGTGGAGCTGGTCTATTGAGAAGGTCCCCAAAATATTCTGTCCACCTCTTCATTTGCTCTTGTATATTGCTGAGCAGTTTCCCATTCTTGTCTTTTATGAGGCAACTTGTTTGCTTGTATTTCCCTGATAGCTTCTTTGTGCTGCTATACAGTTCTCTCATATTTCCTTTGGCTGCAGCATCTTCTGCCTCTCTTGCCAACTCCTCAATATACTTCCTCTTGTCTCTTTTGATACTTCTTTTTACTTCTTTGTTTGCTTCTGTGTACACTTCTTGAGCCTTGGCTTTGGAACTTCTGGTTTTGCTTGTGTTTAAATCTGCTTTCTTGTTTTTTCTGTCTTTTATCTTATTGATGGTTTCTGTTGTTATCCATGCTTTTTGTTGTCTTTCCCTTTTCCCCAGTATTTCTTCACATGTCTCCTTCCATACAGTTTTGACCTGCTGCCAATAGTCTTCAGTATTCTCTACATCTTCCAGCTGTTGGAGCACTTGGAATTTGTTGGATACTGTGACCGCAAATTTGTTTCTTGTTTCTTGATTTCTTAGCTGTTCTACATTAAACTGTTGTCTATAATTTTGCATTGGTGCATATCTCTTGAGTTTCATTTTTACATGGAGAAGTCAAAAAAGGGTTGTAAACGACTGGGAACAGTTCGATACTGTTTATTCCGTTACAACACAGACACAACGGCATAGACGAAAATACGGTGACAGCAAAAGCATGAAATATCTCAGCGCTAGCAATACTGAACTGCACACTCGGCAGTTATGATCATAATCATGGCCTTCAAATCTCTCACTTCTTAAATACTCAAGACTGCAACTACGGCAGTTATATTAATGGCCTTACAAATCTCCACACTTCTTAAATACTCAAGACTGCAACTACGGCAGTTATATTAATGGCCTTACAAATCTCCACACTTCTTAAATACTCAAGATTGCAACTACGGCAGTTATATTAATGGCCTTACAAATCTCCACACTTCTTAAATACTCAAGACTGCAACTACGGCAGTTATATTAATGGCCTTACAAATCTCCACACTTCTTAAATACTCAAGACTGCAACTACGGCAGTTATATTAATGGCCTTACAAATCTCCACACTTCTTAAATACTCAAGACTGCAACTACGGCAGTTATATTAATGGCCTTACAAATCTCTACACTTCTCACTAGCCCTGATCAGGCATCCCCTTAGCAAAACACCGGCATACACTTAGGAAAAACACAGGGCTTGCGACCACCTCGGTCTACGCCCAAAAAACACTCTGAAATCCTCTCTCGTACACACCCAGGGCACACACTGTTAACTCCCTGTCACGAGACTCGGTTGTTTGAAACCCAACTCAGTCAAAATACATGCAGTCTAGCCGCGAGCTAATCACAGCTCAATACAACTCAGGGATAAATTCCTCACAGGCGTGACTTAACGCTGTGAGTAGCGATCATCGCTCTGTTCTCGAACATACGAGAAGATATTATTCCTATCCCCTTTTAAACAAGCATCAGCTTAATCGGGCATTCAAGTGCCACAACCCATAATTTCACTTTGTCCAAAAAACATTCCAAAGATCACTTCCCTTCCATCGGGTCTACTCGCAACACCTCCGTTTCGGGTCTATAATAGCTCTGAGGTATTTAAAGTGGTCGACCTTCTCCAGGATCTGTTCTCCCAGCTTAATCTGATGTCTTCTTTCTTCTCGTGATATCACCGTGGATTTTGTTTTACAGCTGCTTATGACCATCCCAGTGGAGGACCCTGTCTGCTGATGCTTCCACCATGGCACCCCTACAATCCATGATGGGTTACGGGTTGAGATGATGATGATGACCATCCATCTCTTCTCCAGCTCTTCCTTCCAGACTTGCAGGCTGGATTGAAGATGTGCTTTTGATTTAGCAATCAGGGCAACATCATCAGCAAATGCCTGCTCTGAAATACAGACCTGTCTCATCTTCCAGTACCCCACTGAATACTTTCTTGTTCTCTCCTTACATGCATTCTAGTGTTACTATGCATCCTAATTAAGTAGATGTGCCTATCTGTTTTAGCTTCTGGTTCCTTATTGTTATTGGCTCAGGATTGCCTACATTGAGTGTCATTGAGTGTCTTAACATAAATAACACATAAGGAAGGGAAACCCGAGGCCTGTAAACAGTAAATTAATATTAGACAAACATAAAGGTATGTTTTCAGGCACTCGTAAGAAATAAAGAAGTAGAACACTTGGACAACAGAAAAACAACAGACGTGAGTGGCTTACCTAGGGTTCGAACCCCGTACCTTCCGTACGACAACTCCGCCTAGCTATCAAGCGAATCACACTGACCCCACGGCCAGCCAGGCATCCCCATAAAAAGATGCTTTGCTGGCTATTTATCAGTACGAAACACACAAGATAACACCGGAAGTATACAGTGGGCAACTCAGCCCTTAAATGACGCAATCACTTCTGTTGTTCTCCTATTAACAGTATGTGTCAGTCCAAACAAGACAAAGACCTTGATACTGGGTACTGGGTCCAGTAAATAGTAGAAGACTTAAGGACATTAATGTCCTTAAGTCTTCTACTATTTACTGGACCCAGTATCAAGGTCTTTGTCTTGTTTGGACTGACACATACTGTTAATAGGAGAACAACAGAAGTGATTGCGTCATTTAAGGGCTGAGTTGCCCACTGTATACTTCCGGTGTTATCTTGTGTGTTTCGTACTGATAAATAGCCAGCAAAGCATCTTTTTATGGGGATGCCTGGCTGGCCGTGGGGTCAGTGTGATTCGCTTGATAGCTAGGCGGAGTTGTCGTACGGAAGGTACGGGGTTCGAACCCTAGGTAAGCCACTCACGTCTGTTGTTTTTCTGTTGTCCAAGTGTTCTACTTCTTTATTTCTTACGAGTGCCTGAAAACATACCTTTATGTTTGTCTAATATTAATTCATTGAGTGTCTTCTTCAGATTGATGTTCAGACCCACCTGCTGGCTATACTTACTCAGTCTGTCAGATTTTTCTTTGATGTGTTGATGTGAATGTGTGAGTAGTGCGATGTCATATGCTTATTCCATGTCTTCTAGTGTAGAAAATGTTGTCCATTTAATTCCACATTGACTGCCCTCTGTTGTCTGGTGCATCACCCAGTCTATGTTAACAATATAGTTGTTGCTAAGGGGCATCCTTGTCATATTCCTGTCTTCACCTCAAAAGTTAGGGTACTCAATCCAACACTGCATGTAGAAGAGAGGCTTTTTATGATGGAAACAATGCAGCTGGGAATTCCATAAACCCTCATTATTTTCGTTAGGCTGTTCATGTGTATGTTGTGAAAAAACTTTTCAAAATCAACAAAGCTAATGTACAGTGTGTCCCTAAAGTCTGGACACATGGGCAAAAATACATATTTTCAAGAAATGAAATTTATTAACAACATTTTATTCAATTGGAATATTAAATAATGTTTTCAATATGATTTCCATCATTTGCGATGCAAAGGTTGATGCGCTTTGCAAAATTCACGTGAACTCGATGTAATAAATCCACATGTTAGCACATTCACTCTTTATGCGTTCAATCAAGTATGTTACATCTGTGATTTTCATTGAGTACACCTTCTCCTTTAGCTTACCCCAGAAAAAGAAGTCAAGGGGGCTAAGGTCAGGTGAACGAGGAGACCACTCCCTCCACATGACCACGTCTTCCAATCCAGTTAGGGAAATAGTCATTCAGCCAATCTTTTACTACCGTGGCGAAATGGGCAGGGGCGCCATCCTGTTGGAACCATTCAGGAAGTCCTTCACCTAAACTTTCAAGTTGGGGCATTAATTGGTCTCTCAGCATGGCAAGATAAGTCTCACCAGTTACATGTTCATCGAAGAAGCATGGTCCCAACACATGAGCTTTCCACAAACCACACCACACCATAATTTTTTGTGCTCCTTGCTGTTTTGCATAATCCACAAAATGTGCATTGCTTTGCGACCAGTATCGAACATTCTGTCTGTTAACCTCACCATTCACATAAAACAAAGCTTCATCGCTGAACAGCACAGAGTCTTCGGTGAAAAGAATGTTTTCATCCAATTTATTGGAAAACCATTCACACATCTCAAGTTGTCTATCAGGGTCATCCTCTGTTAAGTGATGCAAGATTTGTAACTTGTACGGATGAAATCTGTGCTCTTTTAAGATACGACTGATTGTTGTTTTGGGAACACCCAGCTCCATGGATGTCCTGCGAAGTGATTTTCTGGGGCTAGTATAAATTTTAGCCATGACAAATTCTTTCATTTCGGCTGATACATTTAGTCATCCAGAACGGGGTTTGTCCATGATAGTGCCCGTTTCTTTGAACTTTTTTAACCACCTTCGCCACCTTGGAAAAGCCAGCTGAAATCCTCCTTGGATGATGTGCATTAAATTCATCTGCTATCTTTCGATATGACCATCCTTCACGTCCACTGAGAAGAACCAGTTCAATTCTTTCTTCTTTTGACAAAGCCATATTTAATCTGTGGAGGAAAAAAAAATTACAGATTTAATATGTGTCCAGACTTTAGGGACATCACTTAACAGAGGAATTTAGCGTGAATTTTGCAAAGCGCATCAACCTTTGCATCGCAAATGATGGAAATCATATTGAAGACGTTATTTAATATTCCAATTGAATAAAATGTTGTTAATAAATTTCATTTCTTGAAAATATGTATTTTTGCCCATGTGTCCAGACTTTAGGGGCACCCTGTATAGCTGTCTCTGCCATTCTGTGCACTGCTCTATAATGTTCCTGATGGTGAATATATGATCTGCACATCTTCTGTTCTTTCTGAATCATGCTTGTTTTGTCCTCAGTTTATGGTCTACTGCTTTTAAAATTCTCTGGATGATTATCCGACCTAGTATTTTACTGGGAATTGAGAGGAGGCAAAAGATATAACAATATAAGATCATGAAACTTAATATCTTTTCTGTTTGTTTGCAGTTTGTCCAGCAGCTCTGAGTTTCACCTTCAGTCTTGCTACTACTAGGTGATGATCACTTCCCACATTGGCACCTCTTCTTACTGTCACATCTCATAATGCATGCCTCCATCCACTTGTCATGAGAGGTTAATTTGTATTGGATGATAGGGAGATAAATAAGTGTATCAGGTGATGCTAAGAATAGCTGCCAGTTACTAGTTCTGGTCTTAAAAGTAATACCCCAGTCTTAGAAAAAAGCACTGGTGTATAGTTGTCATAGAAATAAGCACTGGTGTATAGTTGTCATAGAAATAAGCACTGGTGTATAGTTGTCATAGAAATAAGCACTGGTGTATAGTTGTCATAGGAATAGTCAGACTGTACAGAATTCTGGCCCAAATGGTAATAAGCAGTACCAGATTCTAAAGTGTCCCTCTCTACAACTATCCCATGATAAATAAAAGATCTAGGGGAAAATCAAAATGGACATTTAATTTTAAAGAAAATTATTAAAAAATTGACAAAGTCTTCTGTACCAATTAAATAGTCAATTTAATATGTAAATTGATTTCTTTTCTTGGTTTGATGAATATGAATTTAAAAGATAGAATATACACTTGTATAAATATTTATATATATCTTATTTTACTATATTACACTGTTCATGGAACTGCCACTCTCCTCTTGGAAAATTTTTAGAATCACTGTTATAATATCACTGTTAATACTTTAGTAAACAAGTTCCTGATTCACTGTTCTTTAATACCCCATTATAATCACTGCATTCAGGTTAATGTCCTTGTTAAGGATAGATTTGGGATATATTGTAGCATGTTACTACACGCTAGCACATGTCCATTTTATGTGAGGAATTGTGTTCACCTGTAGACAAACTACTTTTTGCACGAAACGTTCACCCGTGGTGAGCGATGGTCACTAGTGACATAGTTTGTCACATGTCGTGGGTTCAGTGTGTTAATTATGTGAACCTTCTGTATTTGTTCTTTCGTCCGAGGTAGACATAATTTTTCAAGCTCTGAGATTTTAGAGAGTGATATATATATATATATATATATATATATATATATATATATATATATATATATATATATATATATATATATATATATATATATATATATATATATATATATATATATATATATATATATATATCTGCCATCACAAGAACAGCTATGCTTTGGACTCCTGAAGGAAAACGAAAGAGAGGCCGACCAAAAACAACCTGGCGGAGGACTGTGGAGGCTGAGATGCAAAGAATGAACCAGAGTTGGGGCACTGTACGAAGGATGGCCACCGACTGAGCAAAGTGGAATCAATTTGTTGTTGCCCTACAAGACGCCACTAGGCGTGATGGCCACTGACTGCTTTGACGGTCGGCGGCTAAGGATCAAAGAAGAAGATATATATATATATATATATATATCACTCTCTAAAATCCCAGAGCTCGAAAAATTATGTCTACCTCGGACGAAAGAACAAATACGGAAGGTTCACATAATTGTGCATATTATACGCGAGATTTTACGGTATATATATATATATATATATATATATATATATATATATATATATATATATATATATATATATATATATATATATCTTCTTCTTCTTTGATCCTTAGCCGCCGACCGTCAAAGCAGTCAGTGGCCATCACGCCTAGTGGCGTCTTGTAGGGCAACAACAAATTGATTCCACTTTGCTCGGTCGGTGGCCATCCTTTGTACAGTGCCCCAACTCTGGTTCATTCCCTGCATCTCAGCCTCCACAGTCCTCCGCCAGGTTGTTTTTGGTCGGCCTCTCTTTCGTTTTCCTTCAGGGGTCCAAAGCATAGCTGTTCTTGTGATGGCATCGGGGTCTCTTCTGAGGACATGACCAACCCAGCTCCAGCGTCTGCCAGCTATGATGGTGTGCATGTCCTCTTGCTTGCTACGAGTAAGCAGATCTTGGTTAGTGATGGTATTCGGCCAAAAGATTCTGTGAATTTTTCTTAGGCATGTTGTGTGAAAGGAGGACAATTTCGACATTTCCTTCTCTGTAACTCTCCAGCATTCCGCACCATAGAGAAGCACACAGCTCTGATATAATCTTAATTTTGTGCTTGTGCTGTATTGGGAGGACTTCCAGATGTTGTTTAGGCTAAAGAAGGCTGTTCTTGCCTTATTCATTCTGATGTTGATGTCTTTGCCTGCCCCGCCGTCTGGTGTTACTATGCTTCCTAGGTATGTGAAGGTATCTGTCTGTACCAATTGCTGATTCCTTACTGATATGGGCTCAGGGTTGCTCACATTGAGCGCCATGACCTCAGACTTCTTTAAATTGATGTTCAAGCCCACCTGCTGGCTAAACTTGTTAAGTCTATCCGTTTTTTCCTGGATGTGTTGGTGTGAATGTGCTAGTAGTGCAATGTCATCTGCATATTCCAGATCTTCCAATGTAGAAAATGTTGTCCATCTTATTCCTCTTGGACTGCCCTCTGTTGTCTGGCGCATCACCCAGTCTATGACTGTTAAAAATAGAGTGGTTGACAAGGGGCATCCCTGTCGTACTCCTGTCTTCAACTCGAAGGTTAGGTTGCTCTGCCCAACACTACACGTAAAGTTGGCATAGAGGCTTTTTATAATTGACACTATGCAGCTTGGAATTCCATAAGCCCTCAGTATTTTCCATAAACTGTCCCTATGTATGCTGTCAAAAGCCTTTTCAAAATCAACAAAATTAATGTAAAGCTGTCTTTGCCATTCTGAGCACTGCTCTATAATGTTCCTGAGAGTGAATATATGATCTACACATCTTCTATTCTTTCTAAATCCTGCTTGTTTCTTCCTCAGTTTGTGGTCTACTGCCTTTGAAATTCTCTGTATAATTATCCTGCCTAGTATTTTGCTGGGAACTGAGAGAAGAGTGATTCCTCTCCAATTATTGCAGTCTGCAAGATCTCCCTTCTTGGGCAACTTGACAATTATTCCTTTGTTCCACTCTGATGGTGTTGTCCCCGTTTTCCAGACTTGTGCCAATAGTGGTTCTAATAGTTCTGCTGCTAGCTCAGGGTCTGTCTTAAGGTAGTAGGCTACCTTGATAGGGTAATAAACTCAAATTGTCCTTTCAGAATCAAACAACCATGGGTATAGTGTTAGTATGGACTTAAAATTTTTGTCCACATAATGACCTCATTAATTATGCAAATTAGCTATACAATATGGCCGCCGTAGTGAACAAATTATACACCTTTTTCAAAACATCATAACTATGTTATTTGTACAAGGATCTGACTGAAACTTGGCAAATTGAATCATTATATATAGCGTGAGGTCATGACCTAAAATGACAGAGATTGACAGAAAAGTTAATTTTTAATTAATTTTCAAAATTTATATTTCTGGAATGTTTGATATTTGTGCCTCATTATATATGCATGATGATCATAAAACTAAAACTTTGAATTCAATTGTATCCATTTTAGGTCAGAATCTGTAAGATTATATGACAACCAACTGTGTTAATTTTCATGTCAATTGAATGTACAGATCCAGAGATATCTTGTTTCAAAGATCACCAATTATGTTAAAAAGACAATTCCGAGAAATCGAAGAAAAACAGAAAAAGAACTCACAAAATGAAGTTTAATGAGCTCCTGTTGAATAAAGGTCTCCTTCAACTGCAGCTGCAGTGTCTATGAATCCCCTTTTCGGTGCTCTTAGGGTCTTTCCATTGCAATGTCCTTACTTGCTGAATAGATCCTGTGCAGTGTTCTCCTGTATGCTTTCTTTGCCATGGGTTGACTTGTGTTCATGTATATTGAAAAATTCTGCAATGCACTGTGGCCTTTCCCAATAGAACGCACAAATGCCACCATTCGCACATTTACTTCTTTGTGTTTGTGAGTAGCTGGAGATGAAACATCAGAAGTATTGAAATTGGCATTCCATTCGACACAGTTTGTGCACTTGATACTGATTTCATGACAAAAGCCATCCCGAGTCTCTTCGACGATCTCACAGGTCAGTGAGTACTGATAACATTTGTCACATCTAAAGTTAGCGCATAAAAACCCAAACAGCAGTTTTACATCCATAAGGATAAACACATTTCCTCTGTTGTCATTTTTAGCTTGTCCTTCACTTTTTTGGACCTTTATTTTCTTTGCTGAGGAGCACAGAGGCTTTATAGCGTCACTATCGACAATAGGTGTCTCATTTTCAGGCAACGGTTTGTTGATGTACCGATTTCCAAGGAACTTACTTTGTCTTTGTTGCGTGGGAAATTCTCGCAACATCGTTTTGGTGTACAAGATATTTATTTTGTAATGCAAGGGGAACAATTGCTTGAAATTTATAGTCACTTTTCATTGTAAGCAGTTGTCTCCTCGCATTGGTATCGATAGCAGTTAAGTTTGTTACGCGTTCTTGAATCGAGTCCATGTATGGACTGGCTAGGCCGCTTTTTAAAAAGCGGTTGGCAACCTGTTGGGTTATCCTTATAAGGTAATCATTCTTAAGCTGGTTCTTGGTAAAGGTCCTTGTGTCGTGCGTTTTGAGCCGCTTATCGCATGCTCTTGGATATTTTAAAAAAATATGTTCCACATTTTTTTTTATCGGGAGGTGGTGGTGATATGTTGCGTGGGAAATTCTCGCAACATCGTTTTGGTGTACAAGATATTTATTTTGTAATGCAAGGGGAACAATTGCTTGAAATTTATAGTCACTTTTCATTGTAAGCAGTTGTCTCCTCGCGTTGGTATCGATAGCAGTTAAGTTTGTTACGCGTTCTTGAATCGAGTCCATGTATGGACTGGCTAGGCCGCTTTTTAAAAAGCGGTTGGCAACCTGTTGGGTTATCCTTATAAGGTAATCATTCTTAAGCTGGTTCTTGGTAAAGGTCCTTGTGTCTTAAGTTTTCTGAGCGGTGGTCGATTCGCGCTGGACTGCGCATGCCCAAATTTTGGGTCTTTGTCGAACGGGTTTCCGCCCACCAGTCAGTGAGCGAAGATTTCGATAGCGAAGGGACGTCTCTGTGTAGCGTCTCTGCTAATTTATTCTGTCAGGAATGTGAGTCCTCTTATGGATATTTCGTTTATTCGAGATGATACCTCTAGTGTATTTCCACACGCCGGAAAAGCGTATTATTTCTGTGGTTATTTCCTGAAGGCAAGGTAAATTACATTTACATTAACTTTATCGATTTTTGTCCGTGAGTGACATTTGATTCGTAGCCTGTCTTTGAAAGTCGTCATCACGAGATGTTTTCTCAGCTCACATATTGCTACATTGAACCGCATCGGGTTGATGCATGTCCCAAGGACCATTACTTGCTACTTCGCTACATGAACTAGGTTTGAAACCTTTTGTTATCTAGAGGTTTTTTTTTGAGGACATTATTTATACTTTAGAAGACGTGTCTGTCTTGCTGAAGTCAGATTAAGGAGAGTGAACTGATCTCATACATCTGGTTATCTCCTGGCTAAGATAGAAAGGGATGGAGAATTTTCCCGACTACATTACAGCCTTATAATGTATTGACATGCCTGTGAATCACCTTTATTATGATGCTGTCTACCGTCCATTGCTATGCTGACATTGTTGCTGTGATAATGACTGTCTGATGTACCTACATATTCGCGTATACATTTTGTCACTGTGGCGTCCACAATAAATGATACAGAAAAACGTCACTAGCTGTTACAAGCATCATTGACTTTATACGTCGTGAGTTAACTGACGTCCTTGTGTGGATTGCCCTGTTTTTGTATGATCAGTGTTTGACTGTACATCATCTACACACTACACAAAACCAGACAGGCGGATACCATCCATCATCATATGGCATCACGCATCAGTCTTATTTCCCATTGTGAACAAAAGAAGCTCTGCTAACTACTATTATACAGAATCAGTATAAAACTAGCAATAAATAGAGTTGATGTGGGGGAAAATGCACAATGCATGTAACAAATGCTGAAATTTACGATCAAAGCTTTCTAGATACACACTTTTGACAAATTCATAAGAAATCATTGAGTGATTCTCCTTGGAAAAGTTATAAATATCTTTTTCCTGTTGCCTCAGTATAATTATAATTTCGCAGTTTTACAATTACGCACCTTCATGTTGGGTCATTATTCACATGGTAACCAACTATAAACATTGGTTGCTATGCAAATCACTCAAGGGGGTGTGTGTAGAAAAACACTGATTCCTATCATACCAGAGTATCTCTAAGCTTCTATGAATTATTTTTAGTACAAGAACATGTTGACGATGATTTAAAGCATGAAAATGAAAAATGTTGGATTTTTATTTTTTTTAATCTTTTGTGGGTAGCCTACTACCTTAAATAGCTCTGCATTTAAGTTATCATGGCCCGGAGCTTTGCCGTTCTTTAACCCTTTGATTGCTGTGATGATTTCTTCTTTTCGTGGAATGTCTGTATTCACATCTAGATCGTTTTCAGCCTCAGGAACATTCAGTTGTGTCTCTGGTGGTTCCTTGTTCAGAGTTTCTCTGAAGTGCTCTGCCCATCTTGTTTCCTGTCCCTCTGCTGTCGTGATGAGATTACCTTGCTTATCTCTTACCAATGTAATATTGTTTGCACCTCGTTTTCCGCTGATGAATTTAGTTATTTTGTATACTGTGCTTTGTTCATTTCTCAGTGCTGCCTCCTCTGCCTGTCTTGCAAGATCGTCTAGGAAATTCCTTTTGTTGGCTCGGGTTTGGCGTTTAACTTCCTTGTCCAGCTGACTGTACTGTTCGCTATATAGTTGCTTTAACCTGGGGGACTTCGCTTCTGTTTTCTTTCTTTTCATTTCCTTTCTCATCGTTATGGTGTTTAATGTTTCTGGTGTTATCCAGTCTTGCTTCTTCCTTTCCTGGAATCCCAAGCATGATTTGCTGCTTTCTTTGTATATTGTTGAAATGGTGTTGAAATTCTGGTCTATATCATCAGTCAATGTCTTTTCCTGACTTTTGGCAAATTGATATCGTTTCTTTATGTCGGCCGCAAAAGCTTTTCTGGTAAGGGAGTCCTTCAATTTGCTGATGTCAAACCTTTTCTGTGTAGTTACAGTT
The DNA here is from genome assembly GCA_024509875.1 of Oreohelix idahoensis. Classification (NCBI taxonomy): domain Eukaryota; kingdom Metazoa; phylum Mollusca; class Gastropoda; order Stylommatophora; family Oreohelicidae; genus Oreohelix; species Oreohelix idahoensis. The sequence goes on along the minus strand of JAMPIV010021032.1, from coordinate 153,526 downwards.
GGTGCAGCCCTTCTTAGTTTTACTTTCAGTTTTGCTACTACTAAATGGTGATCACTTCCCACATCTGCACCTCTTCTTACCTTCACATCTTGTAATGCATGTCTCCATCTACCGTTAACCATGATGTGGTCTATCTGGTTTCTGTCCCGACCATTTGGTGATTCCCATGTTAATTTGTGAATTTCTTTATGTGGGAAGAGTGTTCCTCCAATGACCAGGTTGTTAATGCTACAGAAACTTATTAGTTTATCCCCATTTTCATTTGCTGTTCCACTGCCGCATTTCCCCATTGTTCTTTCATTATATGTATTGTGTGTACCAACTTTCGCATTGAGGTCTCCCATTACTATAACAAGATCATGTCTAGGTGTATCTTCCATTTCTTTCTGCAGTTGTTGATAGAATTCATCCTTGACCTCCTCATCGCTATCATTCGTTGGTGCGTAGCATTGTATTATTGTAGTGTTGGTGAATCTCCCTCTCAATCTTAATCTTATCAGTCTGTTGTTGATGGGTTTCCATTCCAGTAATGTCCTTTCTATTCCTTTCTGTAGAATAATGGCTACGCCTTCATTGTGCTGTCCATCCTCTCTTCCAGAGTAAAGTACTGTTTCTCCTGTTGCTGTTTTAACTTTTCCTGCCCCTGTCCATCTGCTCTCGCTTATCCCTAGAATGTGTAACCTATAGTTTCTCATTTCTGCCGTGACCTGTCTTAGTTTACCTGTCTCGTACATTGTCCTGACATTCCAAAAACCTATTCTTGTATCCTGTTTTGCGGTCAGGACATCCGTTTTCATGTCAGTGGCTTCCTTTCAGCTTTCACCACTGACAGTCATACGAGCCACAGACTCCAAATGTCCATCCCGCAGCAAAGTTTTTCCATTTATTGTTGTTTCCGTAACGTGCGATTTTTTTTTACATAGACAGGGGTGTCAGCCCTATGCTAAAACCCCCAACCTGGAGGACCAGGGTACCAGCTTTTGTCTGACCCCTACCCACACAGACCAGTCCAGCTTGGTTGAACCTACCAGGAGTAAAACTCCCACTGGCATAGCTCTGGGGATTGTCAGGGTACGCAAGCTGCCATACCGCTACAAGGTATAGGTACCATTGATGGCAGATATATATATATATATATATATATATATATATATATATATATATATATATATATATATATATATATATATATATATATATATATATATATATATATACCGTAAAATCTCGCGTATAATACGCAAAATTTTTACTCATTTTTGCCCGCTAAAACTCGGGTGCGTATTATACGCGAGTACTAAAGAATACGTAATTTTCGATGTCGAAAGTAACCTACATTGGAAAGTCTGTCAAGTTTTTGTCACAATTTGACAGTGAAAATGGCTGTCGTAAATTTATTTTGAGAGAAAAGAGTCGTAGAAATAGTGGTCCGGTTTAGAGTGGAAAATGATGATGGAAAGCTTAGTGATAGAAAATGTAGAGATTTAATAGTTACTTCACAGCGTGCTGGAGGAGAGTAAAGACAGACTTATTTACGACAAATCGTGTCTCTCAATCTTCTCTTTCACTCTCCTGGTCAAACAATTATTTGCCAGTTTTCCAGACTCGCATCTGCGCGCACACCGATTCGGTGTTTTCAAACACACACACGACGTTGATACAAACTATATTAAACGAATAGGGGAAATGTTGGGCTTTGGGTATATCCAACACACAGAACTAAATGAGTTTAGGTGATTTTATTCACTTTAAACATCAATCACTAAAAATATCAGATATTACATAAATTATCATAAGTACACAAATGCAAATAACAAGTTTGGGAGGGGGTGAAGAAGATTGGTATCGACTAAGCCCTTCCCGCTCATTAGACAAAGACAAACCCAGTCCAGAGATAGATAATATCAGGAACACGGGTACGTTAACCTAACAGTAAAGTTAATTACTCTGAAAGAGGTGTTACCAAGTTAGGTATAAGTGATAGAAAAAAAAACCTGTTCTTCCCAGCTGTTCTTCCCTTTACTAAGCAAATGGAAAGGAGGTGGTTTTAAACAGAGTTAACAAATTATCAACTATCCCACTTAAAGGAACAATGTAGGGTATACAGAAAAGATATATGTTACCAGGTAAGCAAGTTAACAAAATGGTCACACAAAAGAATTAATTTCCTGTCATTCATACACGCGCTAGCAAAGGCCTTCACTCATCTTGCTCTCACTTACCGATTGTGAAAAAATCTTGCACTCCATAGAATAACACAACAGCAGTTACACCTCAACTAAATGTATGAGTGTTTGTTCAAGTTCTAGCCCCAGATTATCGGGTAGGCGGTCAGCACATAAAAGGATCCCGTAATCGCTGGAAAATGAATCTGTAGTTGTGTCTCTTTTCTTAATAACAGTTTCTATGGGAGGGCACGGTCTCTGATACCGGGGTGAGGATGGTGTGGTCTATTTGACTATGCCGCGGATAATAAAATTCTTACGCGTGCTGGTACACTTTATCCGTGAGGTATGGTTTAAGTCCAGTGAGAAAACTAGTCACATCACTGTTCAGGAAATTATGAATTATCTCTCTGTGTCAGTAAACTAACAAAGCTCGGGCCAGTGTTCTTCTTCCCGTTACGACTTAAGTTGTTTGATGGTGCGTTAAATTTGTCTTTGGGTGTGCTTTCTTTGCTATAAGTTAGATAGCGGAATTCCAAACATAGAATCGCCTCAAAGATTAAAAATTTACACAGTCTCAACAAGTTCTGCGTCAGGGGAACTCTACACACTGTTTATGCTTTGCTTTGCTTAGATTGATTTCTTTATTGCTTTCTTAATGCTGGGATCGCACAGGTTACGATCACTCTGTATGAAAGAAAAAAAGACATGTAATATACCGAAAACAAATAACCTTCTAAAGCGCGATGAATTTCCCGTTAAGCCTATAATACACTCGAGTATTTAATTATGTATTTAATAAACACTGCGCGAATTCTAGTGGTTAAAAACACACATCTATAAAACTAGGACTTAACTGAATTTATTAATTATAAATTCCTTCGCGACTTTAAAAGTTAATTTAAGCATCTATTATCTTTTGAAATAATATAATAGATAGATCATTATATTTAAAACTGGAACTCTTGAGATGGTTTAATTAAATAGATTTAAATTAACACAAAATCCCTTGAAATAGAATGACTAGACCACTGATCACTTTACACAATATATATTTTACCGCTTTGCACAGAATTAGAAATCACTGCAAATATATATAAAATCCAGGGGAAAATCTATAACAAGATTTCAATAAAGCTAGTGCTTCTGTAAAGGTCTGGCCAGCGAGTGATAACGTGTCTAGTTCTACATGGTCTATTTAGCTAAAATGAAATGTAAGTTGAGTGGGACATGATAAACTTGACAACTTATTTGATCTCACGAACTTTTGGGGATCTGACCGCCAAATCAAGAGAAAAAGCCGCCCCCTGGTCTTCGTATCCGCTCGCTGCTGCCCGTTTCGCTTTCCCCCGTTCGCTCGGTTCCTCGATTGACACCGAGACGCGAAATTAGCGGCAAGCAACTGCGTCTCGTATCAGGGAAAACTACTGTCTTTGATAGCGCCGATAGTCTCCCCTAAGATCCCTCGGTCTGTCTCTTTGATCTCGTCGCTGTATCCTACATGAGTCCCGGTGGAATGCGTTCTGGCAAACGAAAAGTTACAACAAATGTTCAGGGGTTCTAATGTTATGAAAAGCTAAGGGTCCCTTTAAATCATCCATCATATCAGGGAAAATTCACTTGTCAAACTAGACGTACGTCACAATCGTCCCCACTTTTAGACATGAAACCATTTTTCATGTTTTCATTTTTTGACAATGGAGGTGACCTGATTGGTGATTTTAGGATGAGTGGTATCTTCAGTTTGCTCTTCTTCCTCTGTAGACCAGTTTCTACTCAGGAAATCAGCCCCGACATTCTGTCTTCCCGGAATATATTCCACTTTGAAAGAATAAACGCTTAAAAGAAGCGCCCAACGCATGATCCTTGCGTTAAATTCTTTATTGGCACCAAGAAATGCTAACGGAGCGTGGTCTGTTTGCACCGTGAAAGATGTACCATAAAGAAACTCATGATGGCGTCTGATACCGTCAATCAGAGCAAGACATTCCCTTTCAACTACGCTGTAGTTCCGTTCCGCTTTATTTAATTTCCGACTGCCATAGGCAACTGGAAATAGCATGTTCAGGTCACTGTCATCGGCTTGAAGCAGTGTTGACCCGATGCCCTGACCTGACGCGTCGACTCTCAGTACAAAAGGTTTCTTGAGGTCAGGCAACCTCAAAATGGGGTATGCAGACAACTGTCCTTTCAAAGTGCTATACGCGTGTTCGCACTTTTGATCCCATATGACCTTATCAGGACAACCTTTCTTTGTGAGGTCAGTCAGAGGTGCCGTCAGTCCGTTGAAGTTCTGGATGTACTTCTGATAGTATGCACATAGCGATATGAAGGAACGTACGTCTTTCTTCGTTCGGGGTCTTTTTGCTGCCACTATTTTCTCCACGTTCTTCTTAATAGGCCAACTGCATCCGTGAGAAATAGTGTGCCCCAGGAAGTCTAACTGTTCAAACCCGATGAGACATTTGCTAGGTCTGGCTGTGAGACCCGTTTCCTGTAGTCTCCTGAGGAGCATAGCAACCGTAGCAATATGTTCTTCATAGGTTTCCGATGCAATTAAGATGTCATCCATGAAATTATGGATATGGGGACTTTGCAAAGGTTGTAGAAGCTTCCTCATCATCCTGGTGAACACTCCTGGTGCGTTATGCAAACCGAACGGCATCACGTTAAATGTGTAATGTCCTTCACTAGTGCTGAAAGCTAACAAAGGTTTAATTTCCTCCTTGACTGGTATTTGATAATAACCTTTACTGAGGTCAATCTTGGAGAAGATCTTTGCTTTGCTGAGCTTGGTGAACAACTCAGAAACAGTTTGGAGAGGTTCGGGCTGGAATTCCGTTACAGCGTTTAGCAACCTGTAATCAATGCACAGCCGAACTTCCTTATTGGGCTTCTGCAACAGCACTACGCTCGAGCTGTAAGGAGATGTAGACTCACTGATAATTCCTGCCTGACGCAGCTTGTCTATTTCTCCGCGAAGTGCATCAGCTTTAGCGTACGGGATGGGGTAAACTCTGGTTTGAACAGGGGTCTCGTTTGTTAATTTCATATCAAATTCAATGAGATTTGTTCGACCAGGTACATCCGTTAAGACTGCACTGTACTGTTTTAGTAGAGCCCTGGTTTCTGTTTGTTGTTCTGGTGAGAGATTGTCGCCGAACTTGACATCTTTAAAGGATTCTGTGGGTTGCAATGGATACTCCATGCAACCATCATCATCTTCCTCGTCTTCCGTTGCTATGGCGACAGCCAGGAGATGCTCGGAGGATGGCACCGGTCTTTCCAAATATTTCTTTAGCAGATTTATGTGGAAGACCTTCTCCTTTCCTTTGATGGAGATCTTGTAGTTGGTACGTGAGATCTTTTTAAGGACGGTAAACGGTCCTTGCCATCCGATGCGAAGTTTATTGCTTCCGGTTGGAAGTAGCAATAGGACTTTCTCCCCTGGTTGTAGTTCTCTCTCTTTTGCAGCTTTGTTGTATCTTTTAGTAATTTTAGCGCGGGCTTTCTTAAGGTTGGTAGTAGCTAGATCCCATCCTAGCTTTAGCCTTTCCTTAAGCTCAGATACATACTTGCTTGCAGAGACGACTGTCTCGTCAGCCTTCTGGTCTGTCAGGGACCGAAGTAAGGCTTCTAGTGGCCCCTTAATAGGTCTGCCAAATAAAAGTGTAGCTGGCGCAAAACCCGTAGACGCTTGGGGTACCTCTCGGTAGGCGAATAAGGCAGCCGATATATATTGGTCCCAGTCTTCCGGTTTCTCCTGACCCAGCTTACGTAACATCATGGTGAGGGTACCGTTAAAACGTTCCACGAGCCCATTTCCGGCCGGATGGTAGGGACTTGTGTGGATATGTTTGGCCCTCAAGATCTTAAAGATCTCCTCCATTAACAGGCTACGGAATTGGGATCCATTGTCCGTCAAAACTTGTTGAGGGAATCCCAACCGTGTAAAAATTTGCACAAGGGCTTCTGCGACATGCTTGGAATTAGTGCATGGTAGCGGTACGGCTTCGGCCCACATAGTGCAAGTGTCAACTAAGGTCAGGATGAACCTGTTCCTTCTTTTGGTCTTTTCCAGAGGACCAATAATGTCGACAGCAACCCGTTCAAATGGAGTCCCTACTATTGGCATTTGCCCCATAGGTACTGGGGGTGTCAAGTGCTTGGGTGCTACCCGTTGGCACTGGGCGCAGGATTTCACATACCTGACAATGTCAGAGTTCATTCCTGGCCACCAATAGTGGTTTTTTATTCGCTGAATAGTGGCGTTTTGTCCCATATGTCCGCTAAAGGGAAGAGAGTGCCCCATTTCTAAGATCTGGTTTCTGTACTGCGTCGGTACTAGGAGCTGGTTATTCCCCGTGTCCGGGTTGCCCGTTCTACGATACAATACACCATCCTTAGAAAAGATGTCTCCGTTGTGTCTGGGGTCCTTAGCCATGGGCAGTTTTTTAAAGCAGGGCGCCAGAGTAGGGTCCTTTTGTTGCGCCTCCTTCAGTTCATTCGGCAACAAGTTTGGCGCAGGCTCCCTCTCCTTCTTGGCTTGCCCTCTTGTGGTTACCGCTGCCACAATCGGCTCCTTAGGTCTCCCAATGAACACATATCTACATCCCAGGATAACTGGGTAGATCGGATCATCCATTATGGCCGCTTTAATAACTCCTCTGACAAAGTCAGAGTGTATTTCTACCAGTGCGATAGGAAGCGTCCTGGGTGCATCACTCCTGAAAACTCCACTAAGTTTGACGGTTTCCTCTGTCTCCTGACCGGGTTTGACTAGGTGCCTAGCGACAATACAATCAAAACTTAATCCAGTGTCAAAAAGACAAGTAGTAGAGGTACCGTTCAAAATTACAGTTCCTCGAGTTGAGGGTCGGTCCCCCTCAGGTTGAGAATCACTGACATTGACTCTACCTTTCGAGGCTGTATGCAAACATCCAATGCGGTTTGCACCGGTTTGTTTGCCCTGATCAGACGTTCCTGGTGTAGGGGTCTTCCCTTTTCCTTGACCTTGGTGGCCGCGCTGCCACGTAGGCTTGTTGGGTTGATCAGAATTGTTGTTGGGGGGTATCGGGTTTTGTAGAATTTCGATTTTTCCTGGGGAGGTTTCTGGGTATTGTTATCTCGTTGGTTATAATGTTGAGAGGAAGTGGAAGAATAGGATGCCTGCTCTAGATTCTGTTTTCGAGATGGCTCATCGGTGGGTTTACGTTTAGTGCTGGGAAGTTCGGCCATTGCATTGCTATAGCGTTCGGCTTTATTGAGTATGTCTTCAAGCCTGACTGCCCCCTGTTCAGCCAAAAATCTACGTGTTTCATTCGACAAAGTGGATTTTATCTGCTCCACAAGAACAAGTTCGAGGAGTCCCTCATATGAAAGAGGTAGGTCAGATAATTCAATGCACTTTGTCAGATAACCCGTGAGACGTGAAGAGAACTGGGGAAATGTTTCCGTGCTCTCTTTTCGGCTGTTTCTGAACAACTGCAGAAACTTTCGGGCAGTCATCTCAAACTGCTGTAGTAAGGCCTTTTTCAACATGTCGTAATCATGTTGATTCGGTCCCAGCTTTGTGTACACGTCATAAGCATTGCCTTTCAGTGACGTTGAAAGTTTGAGCGCCCAGCGGGTACTCTCTAACCCATAAAGATTCGCGAGTCTCTCGAATTTTTCTAGGTAGCTGTCAATTTTTTCGTTAGGGCTAGGAAAAGATTCTAAAGAAAACGACATAGCAGTTAATTGGGCAGATTGAGTACTGGAGAGGTCCATTGATTGAGACTGGGGCGAAGACGGCTCTCCGTTAGTCGAAGTAGAGGCGCCCCGACTCTCTAGAGCCTTAAGCGCCAGTTGATGCTGTCTTTCCTTGTCTCTCTCTCTCTCTCTGCGAGTTTCCATCTCTGCTTCAATTTTCTTCTGTTCCAAAAGACGTTCTTCCGCTTCTTTCTTATCTGCCCTCTCCTGGGCTTCTCTCCTCTCTGTTCTTTCTTTCTCTTCCTTCCTCTCAGCTTCGGCTCTCTGTTGCTTCGCCTTCCTCTCAGCTTCGGCTCTCTGTTGCTCCGCGTCATATATTTCCAATTCCTGGTTAATAAACGCGTTTGCAGCTTCTGCATCTAATCCTGCCTCTTTCGCTTCCAGCCTCAAGATGGACCTCATCTTTATCCTCTCTGCCATTGTTAAAGAATAAGATGAAGTATGCTTAGAGAACTAGTAAGAAGAAACGCGAAAGGGAGGAACTCTGAACCGCTACGAGAAAAAAAAAAACAAGTACAAATTTACCTGTGTTACCTCCTACCTGTACTGTGCAAACTTATCGCTGCTATTATCTGGCAATTAAGGCTCTAAACGCAAGCGACTATGCCACTAAATGGTAAGTTACACTGGAAAAGAATCTACTTTTACTAACAGTAGAGAAAAATTTATATTAAAACAATTTAAAAGGAAAAAAAAATTTCCCCTAAATTTTAAATCTCTGACAACAAACTCCGTCCCTAAAGTCAATTATTGAGATGAGACGTTGTTAACTTAATTTTTAAAAATCAGAACAATCCGTCTTTAGCTAAGCTCAACTCTTTTTGACTTCAAAAACCTTAGTGACTGTAAAACAATCACGCAATCCCAGCAACTTTTATAAAGAAAGAAATATAATTATCTCCGCCAGAGGATAATAAAATAGCAAATATATTTGTTTATCTGTACTTTCTACTGCTGTGGAGAGAAAACAACCTGTAAATATGCTGTGTGGACAACCCAAATACTTAAAGAACGTTTGTCTAGGGGTGTAATTATTTATTTATTTCCCTAATTCACAAAGACAAATCATTCACACTCTACCTAGTTAGACCCAAACTAAATCAGACTCAAAATATCTTTAACCCGGCTATGCGATTGCCTCAAATGTAGCTCAAGATCCCAGAACCAGCCCACAAATATGTGTGCATCAAATGTATCTCAAAATTATCCCGGACGAGCCGGCCAAATATTGTCGTAAATTTATTTTGAGAGAAAAGAGTCGTAGAAATAGTGGTCCGGTTTAGAGTGGAAAATGATGATGGAAAGCTCAGTGATAGAAAATGTAGAGATTTAATAGTTACTTCACAGCGTGCTGGAGGAGAGTAAAGACAGACTTATTTACGACAAATCGTGTCTCTCAATCTTCTCTTTCACTCTCCTGGTCAAACAATTATTTGCCAGTTTTCCAGACTCGCATCTGCGCGCACACCGATTCGGTGTTTTCAAACACACACACGACGTTGATACAAACTATATTAAACGAATAGGGGAAATGTTGGGCTTTGGGTATATCCAACACACAGAACTAAATGAGTTTAGGTGATTTTATTCACTTTAAACATCAATCACTAAAAATATCAGATATTACATAAATTATCATAAGTACACAAATGCAAATAACAAGTTTGGGAGGGGGTGAAGAAGATTGGTATCGACTAAGCCCTTCCCGCTCATTAGACAAAGACAAACCCAGTCCAGAGATAGATAATATCAGGAACACGGGTACGTTAACCTAACAGTAAAGTTAATTACTCTGAAAGAGGTGTTACCAAGTTAGGTATAAGTGATAGAAAAAAAACCTGTTCTTCCCAGCTGTTCTTCCCTTTACTAAGCAAATGGAAAGGAGGTGGTTTTAAACAGAGTTAACAAATTATCAACTATCCCACTTAAAGGAACAATGTAGGGTATACAGAAAAGATATATGTTACCAGGTAAGCAAGTTAACAAAATGGTCACACAAAAGAATTAATTTCCTGTCATTCATACACGCGCTAGCAAAGGCCTTCACTCATCTTGCTCTCACTTACCGATTGTGAAAAAATCTTGCACTCCATAGAATAACACAACAGCAGTTACACCTCAACTAAATGTATGAGTGTTTGTTCAAGTTCTAGCCCCAGATTATCGGGTAGGCGGTCAGCACATAAAAGGATCCCGTAATCGCTGGAAAATGAATCTGTAGTTGTGTCTCTTTTCTTAATAACAGTTTCTATGGGAGGGCACGGTCTCTGATACCGGGGTGAGGATGGTGTGGTCTATTTGACTATGCCGCGGATAATAAAATTCTTACGCGTGCTGGTACACTTTATCCGTGAGGTATGGTTTAAGTCCAGTGAGAAAACTAGTCACATCACTGTTCAGGAAATTATGAATTATCTCTCTGTGTCAGTAAACTAACAAAGCTCGGGCCAGTGTTCTTCTTCCCGTTACGACTTAAGTTGTTTGATGGTGCGTTAAATTTGTCTTTGGGTGTGCTTTCTTTGCTATAAGTTAGATAGCGGAATTCCAAACATAGAATCGCCTCAAAGATTAAAAATTTACACAGTCTCAACAAGTTCTGCGTCAGGGGAACTCTACACACTGTTTATGCTTTGCTTTGCTTAGATTGATTTCTTTATTGCTTTCTTAATGCTGGGATCGCACAGGTTACGATCACTCTGTATGAAAGAAAAAAAGACATGTAATATACCGAAAACAAATAACCTTCTAAAGCGCGATGAATTTCCCGTTAAGCCTATTATATATATGCTCGCGTATTTAATTATGTATTTAATAAACACTGCGCGAGTTCTAGTGGTTAAAAACACACATCTATAAAACTAGGACTTAACTGAATTTATTAATTATAAATTCCTTCGCGACTTTAAAAGTTAATTTAAGCATCTATTATCTTTTGAAATAATATAATAGATAGATCATTATATTTAAAACTGGAACTCTTGAGATGGTTTAATTAAATAGATTTAAATTAACACAAAATCCCTTGAAATAGAATGACTAGACCACTGATCACTTTACACAATATATATTTTACCGCTTTGCACAGAATTAGAAATCACTGCAAATATATATAAAATCCAGGGGAAAATCTATAACAAGATTTCAATAAAGCTAGTGCTTCTGTAAAGATCTGGCCAGCGAGTGATAACGTGTCTAGTTCTACATGGTCTATTTAGCTAAAATGAAATGTAAGTTGAGTGGGACATGATAAACTTGACAACTTATTTGATCTCACGAACTTTTGGGGATCTGACCGCCAAATCAAGAGAAAAAGCCGCCCCCTGGTCTTCGTATCCGCTCGCTGCTGCCCGTTTCGCTTTCCCCCGTTCGCTCGGTTCCTCGATTGACACCGAGACGCGAAATTAGCGGCAAGCAACTGCGTCTCGTATCAGGGAAAACTACTGTCTTTGATAGCGCCGATAGTCTCCCCTAAGATCCCTCGGTCTGTCTCTTGATCTCGTCGCTGTATCCTACATGAGTCCCGGTGGAATGCGTTCTGGCAAACGAAAAGTTACAACAAATGTTCAGGGGTTCTAATGTTATGAAAAGCCAAGGGTCCCTTTAAATCATCCATCATATCAGGGAAAATTCACTTGTCAAACTAGACGTACGTCACAATGGCGCAAAATTGAATGTGCCATGTGTTTTCTTATGTGTCAGACATTGTTGCAAAACGCATTTCGCACTCTTGGTCTTCAATCTGTTTTGATATTAAGCTTGGTTGTGAAGTTTGTCATTTGATTATTTTGAGCCCTAAAAATGAATTCGAGAAAATGTTGTACTGCAGCAGAAAAGCTCTTAGTGGTAAAATATGCAGAATCTAACGGCAATTGGGCAGCAAGTCGACATTTTTCCATTAACGAGTGTAACATTCGATTATGGCGAAAAAACAAAGAGGCGCTGCAAGTGTTGCCTAGTAAGAAAAAGGCGAATCGTGGGACACCACCAGATCTTCCAGACTTAGAAAAAAACATTATTGGAGTGGGTAGTGGATAGAAGGCAACAAGGCATCGGTGTTTCATGCATTGAAATCCGACTTAAAGCTCTGGAACTTAAAAAATCTCGTACAGGCACAACAGCATTTAAAGCGTCATATGGATGGGCAGTTTGTTTTATGAAGCGACATGGTCTTTCAGTTCGTCGAAGAACTACTATCGCGCAGCATCTTCCATCTTCTTTCAGTTTTTTAACAAATGTTTCATGAAATAAAATCTTGAAAAATTATGATGCATATTATACATGAATTTCCATTTTACCAGAAAATTTTGGGCTAAATCAAGCATGCATATTATACACGAGTGCGTATTATACGCAAGATTTTACGGTATATATATTTATTTATTTATATTTATGTATATATATATATATATATATTGTAGCATTATTGATTTTCAGAGGCTGCCACGTTATGTGCAAGATGGTTCCCGAACTTATCTAGAAATTCATACCATAATTTACTACAAGTAACTTTGAGATATGAGGCAACTAATATTTTGTTTGCCCTGATTGTTTCTGCCACATTACTTTGGTTCTGTTCGTGGATTGCCTGAACCTTTAGTACAACGGCCAGGATTGAGTGGAGAGGAGAGGAGTGTATCATTATTATATTATTACCATGTAAAGATGCCTAATGTTTGAAACTTATTGACGGACGAGGGATAATCTACTACGCTTGTCCATTGCCATGTACTTTTGATGTTTGATGGACGTTATTGTGAAGTTACTTTGATTATTAAATGTCAACCATGTTTTTCCCGTGGATCTGTTCACCTGCTGGCTTTTGTTATATATACTGACCATAATGTCCTGAATGAACACCTGCCATCATTCGCATATCCTGCATGATCCTCTATATTTATTCCAGCGTAACACCCTAGTAAGGCTTATTGACTGGTATTAACACAATTGACTCATCATGTGAGCACAATGATGTAGCACTAGTAGCTATCTCACTAGTTACTACTGTAATTCTATGAGCTGGGTCTATAAGCTGTGATTATAAGCTGTTTCTCTATATGATGATTTCAGTCTCTCTTATGAGACTTAACTATTTATCAGTATTTCTAAGACTTGGGTATTACTTTTAAGACCAGAACTAGTAACTGGCAGCTATTCTTAGCATCATCTGATACACTTATTTATCTCCCTATCATCCAATACAAATTAACCTCTTGTGACAAGTAGATGGAGGCATGCATTATGAGATGTGACAGTAAGAAGAGGTGTCAATGTGGGAAGTGATCATCACCTAGTAGTAGCAAGACTGAAGGTGAAACTCAGAGCTGCTGGAATAACTGCAAACAAACAGAAAAGATATTAAGTTTCATGATCTTATATTGTTATATCTTTTGTTAGACAGCACCGCTTCTGTCACATGAATCTCATCAGTGTAGGCTTTCCCTCTCCATGGGGATTACCAAACATGATCTGTTGTACACTTTGTCTGATGCGTTAGCAAGAACTCACTCGTGTATAAATCAGTCTTCTGATGCCTGACAGTTATCGAATAAACCCTCAACTCAGAGTTCACAGAGCTTCCTAGACCTGGCAGACTACACACACTTACAGATGGTAATAGGTTTGGTGGGGAGTGCTTGCCCTATCCTCTGTGTTTGAAGAATTTTTGCGGTCTGTCCCATTCACATATTCACCTTCTTTATATACTCTCTGCTTTGCTGTACGGGAAGCAATGACATCCCAACCATTCTGTCTCTCCCACTTGTTCAGCAAAACACAGCTACTTTTAGTCTGGTGAGCTTTTACTGTAACTTTCCTTTCATCGTTCTCAATCATTTCTCCACCAATTTCCTTCATTAATACCTGGTTCTACTCAGACGATCCTACGCTAACATTCCGTATAACTTTCTTATTGTTTTGTCCATTATGTATTTAGCCCTCTTTACTAGATGTGAGTCAGAGTCTTGGTAACTCAAGTTTTTGAGCATTAAATCACAAGTAACTTCCGTTATACTGCACAGCTGATAATAATACTTAAATCTGGACAAAGGTAATCCTGTCTAATATCGGAACTTGCAGGTCTGGTCAGTTATAAACCATTATCTGCTTCGGAACTTCACTGGAAAGTTAGTCCATCTACACAAATCTTGGGTCACTATTTATTTTTATTTTGCCTAAGGGCGCTTGACTGCAGAACTTGCTTTGTTTCATATGCTAATGAGGTCGCTTTGTGAAGCCCGATTCTACCAAAATATTGGGCTCAGCGCACATCTAGTGACACTATCTTTGACCATAATTTGGTCTATCTGGTTTCAGTCTCATCCGTTTGGTGATTCTCATGTTAACATGTGTACTTCTTTGTGTGAAGAAAATGTTCCTCCAGTGATCAGGTTGTTAATGCTGCAGAAGCTTATTAGTTTGTCCCCATTCTCATTTACTGTTCCACTGCTGCATTTCCCCATTACTCTTTCATTATAAGTATTGTGGGTTCCTACTTTCACATTGAGGAATTCCATTACTACAATAAGATCATACCTGGGTCAGTTTCCATTTCTTTTTGTAGCTCTTGATAGAAGTCATCCTTGACCTCTTCATTGCTGTCATTTGTTGGTGCATAGCACTGTATTATTGTAGTGTTGGTGAATCTCTCTCTCAGTCTTGTTCTTATCAGTCTGTTGTTGTTGGGTTTCCATTCCAGTAATGACCTTTCTATTCTTTTCTTCAGAATAATGGATACGCCTTCATTGTGCTGACCATCCTCTCTATCAGAGTAAAGTACTATTTCTCCTGTAGCTGTTTTTATTAGCCCAGTCCCAGTCCATCTGCTCTCACTTATTCCAGGGATGTGCATAGTTCTTCATCACTGTTGTGATCTACCTCAGCTTTCCTGCCTCATTCATGGTTCTGACATTCCAGAATCCAATTCTAGTTTTGTGGTCGCGGCCTCCATTTTCATGCCAATGGCTTCCTTTCGACTTTCACCACTGACAGTCAAACGAGTATGAGACTCTGGATGTCCATCCCATTCAAAGTCTTTCAACTTATTGCTTTTTCCTTAACATGTGTGATTTTGTTACATAGACAGGGGTGTTGGCCCTGCACTAAAACCCCCAACTTGGAGGACCAGGGTATCAGCACTTGTCTGACCCCTATCCGCGCAAACCTGTCCAGCTTTGTTGAACCTACCAGGAGTAAAACTCTCACTGGCGTAGCTCTAGGGGTTATCAGGGTGTGCAAGCTGCTATACTGCTACAGGGTATAGGTACCATTGATGGCAGAACAATCATATCATTATCAGGAAATTGTGCTCATTAGTTTGTAACTACACTTTGCTTACAAATTTTAACTAAAAACATATAAGACACGCATTTCATTATTTATCTTTTCTCATTACTTTTATTGTTACAGGTGTTTATTCTTGTCACCTGTGCAACACTCATTTCTTCCAACTTGATGTCCTGGATAAGCATATGAAAGCAGTACACAGAGATGGAGGCTGGGAGTTTGATAATAAATGCGGTGATCTTCAGAATGTGTTACCACAGGACAGTGGAAATAACATGAAGGAAGCAGCGAGTAAGACTGGAGATGCCACTTTTAATGATGTCGCAAGAGAAGATAGCATCAACCTGAGACTCACTGATAATGAAGCATCAGTGAACCTCATCAACAGTCAGGAAAGGACTTCTACAGAGTTTGACAACCTACACAGTAGTGAGTCAGGTTTAAAAAATCAAGTCTGTAACATAAATTGCAGTATTCCATTTTCTGCCAGTGAGTTAAACGTTCAGCTTTGTGTGAGTGACAGAGCTGTTGCTACTTGCAGTGATTTAATCATTCAGTCTCACATGAAACTAAAGGAAAGTATGTCCTACAAGTGTGATATGTGTGGTGTCTCTTTTAATGTGAAAGATTGCAAACAGCAACATAACAGAATATATATACAAGAGAAGCCTTACAAGTGTGAAGTTTGTGATGCAGAATTTAATGAAAGTTGTAGCCTAAAATTATGTGAAAGAATACATACAGGAAATAAACCTTACACGTGTGAGGTTTGTGGAGCAGCATTTACTCGGACAAGCCAGCTACAAGGTCATAAAAGACTGCATAGAGTAAATAAACCTTACAATTGGGATGTTTGTGGTGCAGCATTTACTCATACACATCACCTACAAAGTCATAAAAGAATACAAACAGGAAATAAACCTTACAAGTGTGATGATTGTGGTGCAGCATTTACTGTGAGTGGTAGTCTGCAAATGCATAAAAGAATACATACAGGAAATAAACCTTACAAGTGTGATGATTGTGGTGCAGCATTTACTGAGAATGGTAATCTACAAATGCATAAAAGAATACATACAGGAAATAAACCTTACAAGTGTGATGTTTGTGGAGCAGCATTTACTCAGAAAGGTAGCCTTCAAACTCATATAAGAATACATACAGGAAATAAACCTTACAAGTGTGATGTTTGTGGAGCAGCATTTACTCAGACAAGTCACCTACAAACTCATAACAGAATACATACAGGAGAGAAGCCATACAAGTGTGATGTTTGTGGTGCAACATTTACTGGGAGTAGTGATCTACAAAGGCATAAAAGAATACATACAGGAGAGAAGCCTTACAAGTGTGATGTTTGTGGTGCAGCATTTACTAGTAATAGTGGTCTACAAAGGCATAAAAGAATACATACAGAAGAGAAGCCATACAAGTGTGATGTTTGTGGTGCAACATTTACTTGGAATAGTGATCTACAAAGGCATAAAAGAATACATACAGGAGAGAAGCCTTACAAGTGTTATGTTTGTGGTGCAGCATTCACTCAGAGTAATGATCTACACAAGCATAAAAGAATACATACAGGAAATAAACCTTACAAGTGTGATGATTGTGGTGCAGCATTTACTCAGAATGGTAGTCTACAAAAACATAAAAGAATACATACAGGAAATAAACCTTACAAATGTGATGATTGTGGTGCAGCATTTACTCAGAATGGTAGTCTACAAAGACATAAAAGTATACATAGTTTAGTGTGAGTGATAGTGCTGCTGCTGCTTGCAGTGATTTAATCATTCAGTCTCACAAGATAATAGAAGAAGACAAATCCTACAACCGTTGACTACTAGCTCAGGCGTTGGCGTAGCTGGCGAGTCCTTTTTAGTGCTTTATACTATCAGATAGATAATGTTGGTTCTTTTCAGGACTTAGTATCCATCAACGCTGATCAGGTTAGCAGTCAACTGAGTTGGCATTTTTTGGATGGTAAATGTGCTCTGATATAACCAAAAATGTTGAAAGGAACGTGCCTCGCCAGAAGAAGGCAACAAAAAAAAAGTGTCATATTTATGGTGTATCATTTATTGAGTAAGATAATCTATAACAACATAAAAGAATACATATGGCAGAGAATCCTTACTGGCTTGAAGTTTGTGATGAAGAATTTATTCAGTTTCTTCTTCTTGTTTGGTCCTGATAAAGCAATCAATGACCAACACATCTGGTCACACCTTGTAGGGCAGCAACAAACTGTCTCTACTTTGGTCCTGATAAAGCAATCAATGACCAACACATCTGGTCACACCTTGTAGGGCAGCAACAAACTGTCTCTACTTTGGTCCTGATAAAGCAATCAATGACCAACACATCTGGTCACACCTTGTAGGGCAGCAACAAACTGTCTCTACTTTGGTCCTGATAAAGCAATCAATGACCAACACATCTGGTCACACCTTGTAGGGCAGCAACAAACTGTCTCTACTTTGGTCCTGATAAAGCAATCAATGACCAACACATCTGGTCACACCTTGTAGGGCAGCAACAAACTGTCTCTACTTTGGTCCTGATAAAGCAATCAATGACCAACACATCTGGTCACACCTTGTAGGGCAGCAACAAACTGTCTCTACTTTGGTCCTGATAAAGCAATCAATGACCAACACATCTGGTCACACCTTGTAGGGCAGCAACAAACTGTCTCTACTTTGGTCCTGATAAAGCAATCAATGACCAACACATCTGGTCACACCTTGTAGGGCAGCAACAAACTGTCTCTACTTTGGTCCTGATAAAGCAATCAATGACCAACACATCTGGTCACACCTTGTAGGGCAGCAACAAACTGTCTCTACTTTGGTCCTGATAAAGCAATCAATGACCAACACATCTGGTCACACCTTGTAGGGCAGCAACAAACTGTCTCTACTTTGGTCCTGATAAAGCAATCAATGACCAACACATCTGGTCACACCTTGTAGGGCAGCAACAAACTGTCTCTACTTTGCTTGTTCAACAGCCATCCTTCATGTGCTGCCCCAGCTTTTGTTCATGCTTAACATTTCAGCCTCCACAGTTCTCCATCACGTGACTTTTTGCCATCCTTGCTTTCACTTTCAATCTGTAGTCCATAGCATGGCAGTTCTGGTAATGGTGTCAGGATCTCTTCTGAGGATGTGGTCAACCCAATTCCAATGTTTACTCACTACGATGGTGCACATGTCTTGGTGACTCATCACCTACAAAGTCATCAAAGAATGTTCTTGGCTGGTGATGGTGTTCGGCCAGAAAATTAAAAAAAATTTCCTTATGCAAATTTCTCATAGTAGTGGCCAACAGTTGCATGAAAGGATACATGCAGGGGAAGTGTAATGTTTGTGGTGCAGCATTTACTGTGAGAGGTAGTCTACAAAAACATAAAAGAACGCATACAGGACAGATACCTTACAAGTGTGATGTTTGTGATGCAGCATTTACTGAGACAAGTAAGTTACAAAATTATTAGAGAATACTTACAGATAGTAAGCATTTCATGTGGGATGTCTGTGAGGCAGCATTTACTCAAAGAGGTTGCCTTCAAAATTATGTAAGACTGCAAACAGGAGAGAGCCTAACATGTTGTAACGTTTTTTGGTTCAGCATTTACACAGAGATATTCCACAAAAAACATAAAAGAATATATACACGAGAGAAACCTCACATGTGTATAATGTTTGTGGTGCAGCATTTACTGTGAGTGGTAGTCTACAAAATCATAAATGAGTACTACAGGAGAGAAGCCTTACAAGTGTCATGTTTGGGGTGCAGCATTTACTGAATTGGTAGTCTACAAAATCATAAATGAGTACATACAGGAGAGAAGCCGTACACGTGTGATGTTTGTGGTGCAGCATTTACTGTAGTGGTAGTCTACAAAATCATAAATGAGTACATACAGGAGAGAAGCCTTATAAGTCTGATGTTTGTGGTGCAGCATTTACTCACGGCTTTTATGCCTTCTAAAAGGTCACTACTTTAGTTGCATGCCCTTTTTCTTGATCTGAAGGCAACAAATCTTTTTAACCAGCAAACAGAGCATCATTTATTTTGGTGGGAAATATCAACTGACTTTGACTTGAAAAATCATGAAATTTAAGCCAGTTTCAATGTATTCCTGATAAGAACTGGACTAAATAATTTCCTAGAAATTAACTTCAGACAAAATATTAACCTTATGTGGATTGACATTGTTTTATTATATTATTTTGTTTTGTAGCAGCTATTACAAAACATCATCATCATTAGAGGAAAATATTATCAAGGGTGACACATTTACTAGTTAAATATCTTAAAATCTAAGGATCCCAGACAGTTAAAAAAATTAATGTTTTTGTTAATGTCGAGGAGAAATTAAAGATTCTCTGTACTTAAATTCATCTTAGTAGCCCGCCATCTTAATGTAGGTTAGACACTCTCATAGGTCAGGGATAACATAAACAGAAGCATGAAGGGGCAGAAAGAAAATGGACAAGAGGGAATACATATGGATGGATGCATGTGCAAATGAAAGAGTTTGTGGGAGAGGATGGGCAAAGGCTAGAGGCATCATGCTTCTTCTTCTTTGATCCTTAGCCGCCGACCGTCAGAGCAGTCAGTAGCCATCACGCCTAGTGGCATCTTGTAGGGCAACAACAAATTGTTTCCACTTTGCTCGGTCGGTGGCCATCCTTCGTACAGTGCCCCAACTCTGGTTCATTCTTTGCATCTCAGCCTCCACAGTCCTCCGCCAGGTTGTTTTTGGTCAGCCTCTCTTTCGTTTTCCTTCAGGGGTCCAAAGCATAGCTGTTCTTGTGATGGCATCAGGGTCTCTTCTGAGGACATGGCCAACCCAGCTCCAGCATCTGCCAGCTATGATGGTGTGCATGTTCTCTTGCTTGCTCCGAGTAAGCAGATCTTGGTTGGTGATGGTATTCGGCCAAAAGATTCGGTGAATTTTTCTTAGGCATGTTGTGTGAAAAGTGGACAATTTCAACATTTCCTTCTCTGTAACTCTCCAGCAATCTGCACCATAGAGAAGCACAGAAAGCACACAGCTCTGATATAATCTTAATTTTGTGCTAGTGCTGTATTGAGAGGACTTCCAGATGTTGTTTAGGCTAAAAAAGGCTGTTCTTGCCTTATTCATTCTGATGTTGATGTCTTTGCCTGCCCCGCCGTCTGGTGTTACTATGCATCCTAGGTATGTGAAGGTGTCTGTACCAGTTGCTGATTCCTTACTGATATGGGCTCAGGGTTGCTCACATTGAGTGTCATGACCTCTGACTTCTTTAAATTGATGTTCAAGCCCACCTGCTGGCTAAACTTATTAAGTCTATCTGTTTTTTCCTGGATGTGTTGATGTGAATGTGCTAGTAGTGCAATGTCAACTGCATATTCCAGATCTTCCAATGTAGAAAATGTAGTCCATCTTATTTCTCTTGGACTGCCCTCTGTTGTCTGGTGCATCACCCAGTCTATGACTTAAAAATAGAGTGGTTGATAAGGGGCATCCCTGTCATACTCCTGTCTTCACCTTTTTTGTTATGTCGAGGAGAAATTAAAGACTCTCTTGACTTAAATTCATCTTAGTAGCCCACCATCTTAATGTAGGTTAGACACTCTCATAGGTCAGGGATAACATAAACAGAAGCATGAAGGGGCAGAAAGAAAATAGACAAGAGGGAATACATATGGATGGATGCATGTGCAAATGAAAGAGTTTGTGGGAGAGGATGGGTAAAGGCTAGAGGCATCATTAGTAAGTATTAATGTTTTATGTCATTTTTTTGGTGTGGGTTCCTCAGTGACTACAAGAGGGAGTGCTTATTAACACGGCATAATAATTGTATTCCAGAAGATGAAGTATGGCTTAAAATTGAGGGTAATCATGGAAAAAGAAGTTTGAAAGTTACAAGGCAGATGGTGAATTTAGAGAAATCCAAATTCTAGAATCAATAACATCCTGTTAGCAATGGCTAGAGTCAGAGACATATGTAATAATTTATAAATATCTATAAATGGTATGAAAGCTCAGATACAGTCATTAAAAGATTTAGAATGGGAAAGAAAAAAAGTGATTTTTTAATGTAAATTCATGGATTATGACTTTTTGATGAAAATTTAAGGTTTGTCCGGAGCTGAAGGAACATATCCATATCTTTGGTGTCTCCAGCCAAATAAGATGATTAAGACTTCAGTCTAACACAGAGCTTTCAAACAAAGAAGTCTGACCATGTTAATGAGAGATTACAAGAGATTTATGAAATTTGGAAATTCTTTACATTAGCATTTCTCAAACTGTTTTCCATGGCGCATTAGTGTTCTGTGAGCTAGTAAAAGGGTTTCCGTGAAAAAAAATGTAGAACCAGTTACTTACAACTTATTTTCAAACATTTAAATAATTAAAAAGGGAAACCTAAGGCCTGCAAACAGTAAATAAATAATACACACAGAAGTATGTTTCAGACAGTCATGAGAAATAAAGAAGTCAAAAACCAGACAACGGGAAAATATCAGAAGTGAGAGGATCACTGGAGAATCAAACCCAGGACCTTCCAAATGGCACAACCGCCTATCTACAAAAGCGAATCTCAGCATCTTAATTGATGACTGAATACCACAGCAACTTCTCAATAGACCGACTACAACAAATCCCCTAAACATTCAGCCAATAGAAGAGGAGCTACAAATCAGCTACAAAAGTAAATTGTTGATCAGATTATAAAATGGCATTTGACAGTGTAGACAGAATCACTTTGGAAATTGATGAGGCATTATGGAGTTCCCATGAAGACCTTTAAAGACATGACATGCAGAGTTCTTCATGAAGGACAACTTACAGAACTGTTTAGAATTAGAACAGGAGTGAGACATGGATGCCTCTTGTCTCCATTTCTGTTCTTACTAACAATAGATTGGGTTATGAAAACATTGACATCATACAACAGAAATTGAATCTGACCAAACAGCTTGATGATCTGGATTTTGCAGATGTCTTAGCTCTTCTGTTCCATAACCAAAATCAGATGCAAGTGAAAGTGAAAATTCTCGATGAGAGGTCACACCAAGTGGGCTTGAAAATACACACGGAAAAGACAAAAATTATGAGAATAAATACAACATATGATAAAAAGGTTGAACTTGAAGAAACACCATTAACTGATTCCGTACGCAAGATCTAATAATAGACGCAAAGGCCGAACACTGTAGACGTAAGATCTTTTAAAAGACGCTGATTTATTTCATTGTTTCTTTCTATTCTGATATTTTATACTGCCCGGAAATTATCTCGAACGGAAGTAAACACAAAACTGGGCAAATTTCAACAAGCTTCAACGTCTTTTATTTGCGTTTGAACGGATTTTTTCACATTTATCTTCATCTTTAATCGTGTTTTGTCGTATCGCCATAATGGCCAAAAAACACACAGGATATGTTACTAATATGTGAACAGTGAACAAACTGTGTGATCAACCATAACTTTCTTACTTTTTCTGTGTTTCTAAATGGATTACCTGCACAAAGAGAGCAGTGAAACTGTATTGTGATAACAATTTATGTTACAAGCCTTACGTAAGTCGAAAATTTTTGTTCAAAATTTCAAGTTATCTTTTTTCCGTGTACATGTTATCTGTTATAACATAAACATAACATAAAATTAGCTAGAAAGGCATATGGATTTATATTGTTCATCCAATGTACTTTAATTTGATATATAATATGTTATACTTAACTCATGATTAGACACACATTGTCAGTAAACGTAAATTATGTATGTGTAAATTTTTGCGGCTTAAAAATAATTCCGTCCAGAGCTGAAAATAATTACGTACAGAATCAGTTAAAGGATGTAGAATCGTTCACATATCTTGGTAGTAATATAGACAGAGGGACAGACAATTATATAAAAATACAAATAGCAAGAGGAGCTTTCATTGCATTGGGAAACGTGTCAAGAATGGACCTCATTAATACAAGTATCAATGCAGACATACATGATATTATTCAGAAATCTCTTTCCCAAGAAGACAACTCCTTGACAGCATACATTAGAAAAACACTGCACAATCTGGATTAGAACTCTTGGCTTTGGAGTGGGCTGAGCAGGAAGCAATTCCCGCTCGGCCGGGAAATCAGATCTGAATGAATGCTTCCCGTGACAAAAACGATTTATGTCTGGTGTATCAAGCTCTAAGCACAGAATCGCACAAAAAAGGCCTCATGCTTGTGAGACTGCTGTACTGAAGTTGAACTTTACTTAACTGTCAGGCCATTCTTTCTGTTTGGTCATTATTAATTTTTACTTGCACATATAATTTTTACTTGCACATATAATTTTTATTTGCACATATAATTTTTACTTGCACATATAATTTTTACTTGCACACATAATTTTTACTTGCACATATAATTTTTACTTGCACATATAATTTTTACTTGCACACATAATTTTAAAGCAAGACATGTACTTTTACATAACACTTTTTATGATTTATTTTCCTTCCAAAACTGGATATTGCAACCAAAGTGCGGGGCCTCTCTGTGGCCGCTAAGCCCGATTGTGTCAAAGCAGTTGAATTGGCTCAAGGGTGACCCTGCAGGCACCCAGACTCTAAATCTGCAACATAGGTGAACACTTCTAAATCTAGGAGGTTTTTGACACCCCTGCAGATTTACAACCAACGGTTTTTGTGGGACTGTGAAGGTCCAAGATCCATTGTTTTGTGAATGTGTGTGTGTGTGCGCACGCATGCGTGCGTGTGTGTGTGTGTAATAGACACCTTTTTTTCTACTGCGGGGGAAAAAAAATACAAACTGGAAATAATCCAAATGTCTTTAACCATTAGTTGAAGGCAAATTTAATTTTGCTTTGTTGGTCAAGAGAAATTGAGCAAGTATAATATATGTGGGAAAGTACAAATGTATATGTGAAAAGGATAGTCGGGGTTTTTTGTTTTTATTTATTTATATTTGGGGGGGGGGGGGGTTTCTCTCTATTTTCCCCCGTTAAAACTAAAAGAAAAAGATTGTGCTCTATATTCCCACACATATTCCTTCTCCTTTTAATCAACTCTAAAAAGATGTGCAATGTATAACTTTAGAGCACACACAAAAGTGCGAAAATGAGGGTGTGCACGGAGTGAAATTAATGTTTTTATATTTTTTTTTAACAGCTGCACAGGGTATTTTCATTGTTGTGCTTATGTGACAGCGTCATCTTGTCTGTTGTCCATCACCATTTTGTCGGTTGTTCTGTACTTTCTACCACAACATAGCATGGGCAGCCATTTTAGTGTTACTCAGTCATTATCTAAAATTAGAACATTAGTCATATCGCTTACAGATAGCAACCAATCAGAGAAGAGAAGCATCCAGGCTACCGCGGCAGTTTAAATTCTTTATCATTCTGATCGCCTGCTGCGGAGAGAGAACAAGCTATTGAGAAATACTGAAGTCTAATTCAAGCAAGAACATGCCTAGGACTTAAAGTCTACGAACACTGTCTGGGTGTTCGGTAGTATTAAATGTTGATCTGTATAAGGCTTTGTTTTGCTTGAATTGCTAAGTCTGCTGCTGAGAGGGTTGTCAAATGATCCTTAATAAAATTTTCTTAGTGCAAGGGTCTTGGGTGTGAGGTAGCCACATCGACATAAGTCAGCCTCAACCACACCTAGCCCCTGTCACACTTATATTCATGCTATTATTGTCAATGTTTCAATGCATATGTTTTTTCGTGAATTTCAATGGAATGTGAATAAAGATAGAAAAACAAAAAAGCTGGCGAGTCATTTTTAGGGCTTTATGCTATCAGATAGATAATGTTAGTCCTTTTCAGGACTTATACTGTTCAAAAAAAGAAACACAACATTATTGCAGTGGTAATGGACATCAAGCAATGACGAAAGAAATGGCAAACTACTGAATGAAAAAATTGCCTAGAAAAATCACAAACAGCCAATAAAAGCTGGGGTTGATTGCCACGTCCTGTAAAGGATAAGCAACTAACTTTTTAATGGACATCAAATTTCAAACTTGTACCAAAATTTTATTTTACGGAATTAATGTTTCAATCTTGGCATGAAGAAACTTTCAGACTTTAACAACGAAATGATGTTCATTAAATTTGGTTTGGACTTTTTTTCTTTGCGACTGAGGCCTCCGTTTCAGTAAGGTGTATGGCCTACTCTGGCCTCTATCAGAGAACGACATCTCCTTGACATGGATCTGATTAGCCATTGGATCTGTTGTTGTGGGATGGCTGCCCACTCTTCCCGCAGTGCAAGAGACAACTGTCGAAGATTGGCTGGAGCCACGTCTTGCTGGCGGAGTCGTCTGTCGAGTTCATCCCATAAGTGTTCTATGGGGTTCTTGTCTAATGACATGGCTGGCCATGGAATAGTCTGGACGTTGTTGTCAGCGAGGAACTGGGTGGTGAGTTGTGCCACATGAGGTCGAGCATTATCCTGCTGAAACATTGACCCTCGTGCAGCCAGAAGTGGAAGGACGTGAGGATGAAGAATTTCAGCAACGTATCATTGGGCATTCAGGCGTCCTTCAATTTGCACCAGGTCACTTCTTCCCATGAAGTTGATCGCCCCCCACATCAATACACCTCCACCACCATGTGGAGGAGCCTCATCAATGCTGTTCTGGGCGTAGCGCTCATGGACTCTGCGGTAAACTCTTCTCCGTCTATCGTGTCGCTGGAGCACAAAACATGATTAATCACTAAACCAAACCCATCTCCAGTCATTCCCAACGGTCCATTGACGATGCTGGTTTGCCCACTGCAGTCGGTTCTGGCGATGCCGGTCCGTAAGAACAGGACCTCTGTAGGGTCTTCTAGCCCAAAGACCAGAGTTGTGCAGCCGGTTCTGACCATTTGATCTGAAATTCGACGAGCTGCTGACATTGACTGGACTGTGGAGGACGCAGATGCAAGTCGATTCCTAAGGTGACGCAGCCGTATGAAGCGGTCTTCGGCAGGAGTTGTGACTCTGGGTCTTCCACTGTGTGGCCGGTCTGCCACTGAGCCAGTTTCTTGAAATCACCTCCAAAGGCGACTAATGGTGCTTCTAACCACATTAAATTGTCTGGCCACTACACTTTGTGACTGTCCAGTCTGTAAACGTCCAATGATGATGAGTCGTTTTCTGTGGTGAGATGAGCCATACTTGCGCATTGAATTTTCAACTGAATTTATTTGAGAAGCGTCAATCTTTTATAGGCATTCAATAATATGGTCAGAGAGTTTTGTGTTCAGTAAGTTTCACGGGATTCTCATGAACCTGTCACGAGTTATTGTCAAAAATGTTGTTTTGACCTTGACCTCTTTCGTGACCTCATGAATCATGAGGTGAGTACAAATCAGGTAACCACGAGAAGTTAATGACCAGGTGGACACAGTCGATAGGTTGACTGATGTCCAATCAGTGAATATCTTTTATAAAAGTAACACCAAGAAAGTTGCGTTTCTTTTTTTTTTAACTTTATAGTATCTATCAACGCTGATCGGGTTAGCAGTCAACAGAGTTGACTTTTTTTTTTTGGATGGTAAATGTGCTCTGGTATGACCAAATAGGTTGAAAGGAATGCGCCTCTCCAAAAGATGGCAAAAACCAAACCAAAAAAAAAAAAAATTATTTAACTTTATTTCGTCCATTTTTACTCTATTAATTCATTTAAAATCTTAGCCCTTTATTCATGTATTTATTTTTATTTCAACTTGTTTAAGTATGCAAATGAAAGTGTCATTATGCGCGAGTGTTCATTTGTACTATAGAATGTACTCTCCTTGAATTCCATGTAAAACGCGCTGTTTTTTTTTGTTTTTTTTTTTTGCAAATTGTAAAGAAATACACACAAAAATTGAAAAAAAAAAATTAGATGAGCAATAATTTAAAAACCAAAAAAAAACCCACTAATGACAGGTGCTTATACCACCAGTAAGTCAAGCTGGGGATTCAATCTGTAAGTTGTCCCTATCAGTATATTGTTAGTCCATAGTTTGATGTCTCTAATTGTCGAGTAAGACCAGTTATAAAATATGGCGTTTCAGCATGGGAAAAATGGGCAAGGTCAAACATCGATAAAACTAACAAACATCCATTAACGAACTTGAAAAGATGACATATCTCCAACCACTGGAGGATAGAAGACATAGCAGGGCCCAGCGCATAATTGGGCCCATCTTCTTCAATAACACCATAAACGCAGAACATTACCGCACCGACATTCTCGAACCATTCCTAACCCACATTACTGAGCTTGAAATTTAGGAAGCCTGGTTCCAGCAGGATGGTGCAGCTGCACACACAGCTTACTCATCACTCCAGTTTTTGGAGGACATCTTTTGTAATGGCATTATCTCGTGTGGAATATGGCCTGCTCGTTCTCCTGACTTGACTCTGCCGGACTATTATCTGTAGAGTGCACTGAAATCTATGAGAACAATCTGCACACAGTGGATGAGCTGAAAGTAGCAATCACCACTCACATTTAACAGATCCCATTGACAACCCTGCAGAAGGTCTTTGACAATATGAAGAAGCGTGTTCAGACATGTCTTGAGGCCCATGGTGGACATTTCCAACATTTGCTGTAGAAGAAACTGCTGCGTTGTACTGCAACGTTGTACGAGGTACTTTACTGCACAGTAACTTTTAGGACACCCTGTATATTATGATAAGTGCAACTTGTTTGTTTTTTTAAAAATTGTTTTGCACTCAGTACTGTATAAATTGTTCTGCACTCAGTACTGTATAAATTGTTCTGCACTCAGTACTGTATAAATTGCTCTGCACTCAGTACTGTATAAATTGTTCTGCATTCAGTACTG
The DNA here is from genome assembly GCA_024509875.1 of Oreohelix idahoensis. Classification (NCBI taxonomy): domain Eukaryota; kingdom Metazoa; phylum Mollusca; class Gastropoda; order Stylommatophora; family Oreohelicidae; genus Oreohelix; species Oreohelix idahoensis. Next base: position 125,476 of record JAMPIV010021032.1, on the reverse strand, counting down.
TATAAATTGCATGCATGTTTAAAATTTCACTGACCAATTCAATTAAATGCATGTTACAGCGCTTCAATTTCATCATATTTTCATATATAACACAGTATGTTATCATTATAATAAATTATTTAATGTAAAACCAGTAACGATAGTCATGTCTTAAATTAGCTCGTAAAAATGTGATTTTTGAACATGAATACACCAAATTATGATCCCACTACACGCACCATACCGCACTACACGCACCATACCGCACTACACGCACCATACCGATACCTGTTTGTAATGAACAATGAGATAATAATTTTCCACCATATATTTATTATTGACCACCCAAATTATGATCCCACTACACGCACCATACCAATACCTGTTTGTAATGAACAATGAAATAATAATTTCCCACCATATATTTATTATTGAACTCCCAAATTATGATCCCACTACACACACTCTACTGATACCTGTTTGTAATGGACAATGAGATAATAATTTCCCACCATATATTTTTAGGCAAAATTAGAAAAATTTCATAAAATTTGTTTACACACATATAAATGAATAACATATAAAGCATTCAAAAAAACATCTTTACTCTTTATCTCTCCAGTATTTTGCCCTATAAAGGAAGTAATGGGGGAAATAACTTCGTAATGGATTATAATAATTTCAACGCATTGCGATATACCTTTTTATTTTTTTCAGTATAGAGTTATATGCTTGTTACCTATTCAGTAATCACTTGTCCAGTGTTCCCTACCTGACAGTAGCATGCACTGTACAGTGCGTGTTGCCGGTTCAGTGCTTCCTGTCTCCTACACCAGTGTGACCAGTTCACGTCTTTGTTGCCTTTCCTTCCATCTCTTAACAACAGTTACATACCCATTGTTAAAGCTACGTAGATGGACCGTGATGAGGCCTAGTTTCGATCCTGGCTGTGTATCTGTGGTTAAAATAGATGTACAAGGAAGGGTTGAACTTCAGAAATAATCTGATATTTCAGTTCCCATTATCTGAAATAATCGACACTAATGTATCAGATTTTGATAGACAGGTCAGATTCTGGACTGTACAGAAATGGAATCCGGTGAAATCTGACTAAACAGCTAGATGATCTAGATTTTGCAGATGACTTGACTCTTCTGTCCCATAACCATAATCAGATGCAAGACAAAATGAAAATACTCGATGAGAGGTCACAACAAATAGGTCTGAAAATGCACCGGGAAAAGACAAAGATAATGAAAATAAATGCTAGAAATGATAACGAGCTTGAACGTGAAGAAAAGCCATTAAAAGACCAAGAATCGTTCACATATCTTGGTAGCAATTTCAGCTTAGTTGGAGAGACATATAATGGTATCAAATTAAGAATACAAAAAGCAAGAGAAGCTTTCATTGCATTGGGAAACATTTAGAGATCAAGAGAAATCAAGTCCAACACAAAAATAAGAATCTTCAACTCAAATGTCAAGTCAGTCCTATTGTATGGCTCTGAAACATGGAGAACAACCAAAAAGCTACCGACTTTTTTTTAAACGGGTGCTTGCGTAGAATAGAATTATTAAAATGGAATGACAAAGTAACAAATGTGGAACTGATGACAAAAACTAAGGCAAGTCAAAGTGGAACAAGAAATGAGAAGAAGGCGATGGATTGGACACACACTGAGGAAACCTATTAATAGCATTACATGGCAGTCCTTTTTCTGGAACACCAGGGAAAGCGAGACAGAGGTAGACCAACAAAACACACCGAGAAGTGAACTAGATACAGAAGTGAAAATGATGAGGAAAACATGGAAATAACTTGAACTAATGGCACGTGACAGGAGGACTTGGCATGTGTTTGTTGAAGGCCTATGTTCACTGGGGAGCTAAAAGGTATTGATTGATTGATTGTGTGGTCGATGACGTCATCATGTGGTATTACCGTCAACAGATTTTAGATTTTTGGTCTAAGGCACCGATCAACCTCTACACCTCACGGTAGAAGGGGAACGACTAAGTAAGTAAGTAAGGCACCGATCAATACAGTTTTGTTCAATTAAAAATAGAAATAAATAAAACTAAAAAGAAAAAAAAAACTATATTATACTTTCAGAAAGAAGAAAAAAGTAAACATATGAATAAAGTCTGTAACTAAGGGTTACCTTCTCTGCCTCACTAAACAACTCTTCATTTTTTTTTATTCTTACCCTATTGAGCCTCCTATTGACAGAGTAGTTAGAGCGGTGGTCTCTTACGGCAAAGGTGCCAGGTTCGATTTGCAGCATCGTCTAGCTCTAGTCTACCAAATTGTGACGAAATGGTCCGTTCTCTTTTTCTGGTCTTCAATTCTCTCCGGCCATGCTTACTCGACCATTTCTTCTTTGCACCCCAAAATTGATTGAGCGTCCTTTCACGACCTACTTTCACAGCAAGGTGGTGGTGCCGTTCGGTTGGTTTTAGGTTCGATTTTCCGTAAGCCTATCACTGAAATTTTCTTTTCAGTTGTCTGGTGTCATCCTTTATGCCTAACGAGTGCCTGGTAATTACATTTTTTATTGATTTACTTATTTATTGATTGTTCACAGGACTCAGGTTTTCATCATTCTCAATGTTATCATCAATAATTAATTTGATTTTTACTTTCTGATTGTTTTTCTTAATTATTGGTGCCACTGGTAACCTGGAGCCTTAAGCGCGCAATTAGTGTTCTTAGTTGACATCTAGCCCTGGGTATAGAACACACCAATAAAGCAAATTGTTGTTTTGTTGCAGCTATGTAACACCCCAATAAAGCTGTATGTGCCCTTTTGTGGGTCTGTGTGGTTAGATTATCTGCCATGCTTTATAGAAGTGCTTCACTAGTGGTCAAACTCAGTGTGAAACGATGAAAGTTTTAAAAGGTATCAACCTTGTGAAACGATGAAAGTTTTAAAAGGTATCAACCTTCGCTCAAGATTATTCTTAGTAGAGATATGGATAGAAGAAAGATGCTTCCATTTAAGGGAGCTTCACAGGAATTTTACAGATTGGCAAGCATACCAGCAGAGATCATTTAAGCCGTTAATAACTTATTATTCTCCGCCCCTTTTGTGAGAAAAATTATTGACTCATATTTTCTGAGTCCCCAGCTGAAGGTGATTCAGTAAAATATTAATTTAATAGCTCTGTATATTTACGTACTTAAAACAATAAAAGTCATACGGGTGCAGGCATACAATTTTCTCAAAAATTAGTAGTCTAACTTTAGATTTATATTTACAGGCAAGCTTAATAATCACTTATTTGGCAACAAAATCAAATAAATAAAGTGGTTTATAAAAAAATGAAACGATGATTTGTGTCATCATCGGACGACACTAACTTTTGGTGGATAAGAGAACAAAATTGGAAATGTCCATTGACTGAGTTAGTCTGTTACTTGGCTGACGGTGTGGAGTCACTTGGCGTCTTATTCAGTCGCTGTTGGTTCCCGCAGGTTGTTGGACTGTTTTGTCTCTTCAGGAGCTGATAATTTTTGACAGTAACGCGTCCTTTGCATCGCGGCCGGCGTTGCTATTTAGATCGCTTCATCACGTGAACTCATGACCCGTCTTTTGTCGGTGTCGCGTTGACTTCTGGCAACTTGTATCAAAAACTGAAAGAGACAAATTTCTCTGCTAATTGTGGGGTCTACTGATATTTTCATCAAGCGACCTCCGCTTCCAGCCATCATTTCATCTTCCTCAATATTTTTTACCCCCATCCATGAGCAATACATTTGGACCCATTGAGTCGATTGAAAGTGCTTTTGGACAACGGAAGACGAAAATTGCAATATGCTATGCATACATATTTATACATAAAAAAACTCACTAATCGTGGTATAATGAATATATACACCATGATGCCATTATCCACTCCCAGCTGCCGATGGAACCTGGAGCCACCTCTGCTATTAGTTCTTTGAGAGGAAACCCTCACAGAGCCGTTACAAACTCTTGCAGTGGTTGTTCATGAGACAAGTCAGTTTACGTGATGAGGTTGCCTGCCACATGTGCAACTGTACATCCTCAAGCAATGTATATGTGTAAAATACAAAGTATACAATGATAAAATATACATATTACAACTTACCCCGATTATCGGTTGAATGACATATCTGACGCACAGGAAATGGTCGAATATTGTCAGATAACTGTTTAAGATGCCGTCTTCAGTTGGTTAGAGTCACTCTGTTAGGTATACTCCCAACTATTCACGTTGTAGGCAGGCTCTGAGGACTTCCAGTACTATAGCTGAGGTTTTATCATTTCTAATTTTAGAAGATCCTCATAGAAGATGTCATATTCTGGAATCCTGATTCTATTCGTTATCCTGGCTGTCTGAGATATGAAATGCATTGCGTAAGTCTTAGAATGTTCAGAGCTATAAGCGAAATTTTCGCTCCAACGAACATGTTTCTCCGATGGGGCAAAATCCAATGAGACGAAATTTAGCCCACCATTCCAATCCAAACCAACCACAATTAAGCGTTTGATTTTGGTGTAGGTTTCCCCCACCCTCATGCTGAGCATAATATATTTACCTGACCTGTTATTTTTTCGTAGTTCTTTACCACAACAAAGTCATCTGCCGGAAGTATTATATCATTTTTCGTATTCCATTTCTTTCATTCTGGTCATGTCTGCAAAGTTAACACATTATCTTGACATACCATCTATTGCCCGGTTTGTGAAACCCGAGGCAACAAGATGTTATGGCAATTTCTGCGAGTCATATCTCCAAATCAAACGTACATTCCCCGACATAAGTCTGGGTTTTCGCCCGATGCCGTCTGGTGTAAAATAAGATTACACTATTATCTCTCAATAGTGTCCTTGGCTTAACAACAAGGATGGGCTATAAGTACAGCTTTAATCTGTCTAATGATGATGATTAATCAACAATCTACATGGCTACAAAACAGGTCAAGCGGTCAGGTAACCTGGGTTGGCGTGACAAGATGACCCAAATCAACGAAAGCACCCCATCGAGGCCAGCTCCTTGACGTGGAGATGGGGCTCAAGTACAGCCATCAGCGGCTGAAAAACCAAGACTGGCCAGGCCCTCCTAGACTCGAGCAAGACCACAGTCTGCCCTAGCAAGTCAAGGTGCTGAAGACGGAGGCAACCAGCCAAGAGGCGCACCACAGCAATCAGGATGCCACGCACATGCGCTATGGGAAGTATGCCTATATCTGCAAAACGTTATGGCACTCGCCCTGTGACGGACACCCAGGCAGGCGCAGTGCCGGGCCCTCTGCCTCGGAAGGGCCCAACCCCTACTACTGGGGGTCCTTCTCAATTGCCCCGTGGAGCCAGGAGGCATGAGAATAGAGCTACTGGCCAAGCAAAGAAAAGACCATTTAAAATAATGCACTGGAATGCTGAAGGCGTCAATAGTAAAAAAGGCGGCTTCAGCAAAAAATTAGAGCTCGAAAATATCTTGAATGAAGAGCAAGTAAATGTATGTTGCTTGCAAGAAACCCACCTCAACAAAGACATAGCCTTCAAAATCAGAGGCTACCAGTGCTACCGATCTGACCGAATAGACAGGCGAAAAGGTGGAATACTGACACTCGTGAGGAATAACATCAGTGCATGTCAGCTTGAAACATATATGGAGGGGGCGGAATACCAGATGCTTCACCTCAGGACAGAAAGTTCAGAATTCCACCTGCTCAACTACTACTGTCCGAGCGACCGCCCACTGGCACTAGATACAATCCCAGTAAAAGAAAGACTGATTGTATGCGGAAACTTCAACAGCCACTCACAGAGCTGGGGCTATGATCACATGGACAGGAGAGGTGAGGAGCTTGAAAACTGGCAGGATGACAATGGGCTTATCCTGATTAACCAGCCAATCGACCCACCAACCTTCTACTCGAGATCATGGCACACCACCTCTACACCAGACCTGGCATTCCACTCACCCAGCCTGGAGTGGAACATCACACGCGTTGTAGGGAAACAACTTGGAGGCAGCGACCACCGGCCAGTCTTCCTAATTGTGGAAAATGAACTTGTCAAGGAGAGCAGCACTCTCCCTAGGTGGAACTACAAGAAGGCAGACTGGACAATGTACCAGCACCGTACTAGTATACTGGCTAGAGATCTGACTGTAGACAAAGACATCAATAAGCTAGTCGATGAATTCAGCAGATGCATATTACAGGCTGCTCATGAAACAATAACTAGAGGGGCTCGTAAGCACTACAAACCATATTGGAATAGTGAACTAGAGCAGCTGCACAATGACGTGGAAACATCTCGAAAGCAGGCAGAGACCAGTCCATGCCAAGAACACCACAATAACTACCAGCAAGCTAAGGCCAAATTTCAAAGGGCCAAGTTGCAGGCCAGGCGAAGAAGCTGGAAGGAAAAAACAGAGTCCTTGAACTTTGAAAGAGATACAAGGAAACTGTGGAAGCTGGTAAAGCAACTTAACGATGAAGGTACAGGGAGAAACTCAAGGATTGCTCTGTACAAAGATGGAAACATCCTCATGGGAAAACAGGCAGCATCTTGGCACTCGAGAGGGATCCACACCTGTGTTTGATTTAACATAGGTACGGCCAATTTATCTGTCTGATCAATAAGGATCAATGATGGTGGGAGGAAAATGGATAGACATCTCAGGGTGCTTGTATGGCGGATATCAGATGATTGGTGGATTTGGTGCAATCTTGGATTGGTGGATTTGGTGTTTATTTTTCAACAGTTTACTTGTGAAAAAAAAAAAAACTCTGAATATTCAAAATTTAATATCCCCGAATTTTGGGGGTAAAATATATTCGGTAATTTCCTATCTTTCGTACCTTTTTGCTCCGCAGTGAATATGTAAAGTTAGGTGTTGTTTCGTAGCGCTTGGGGTTAGGATTAGAATTAGGGTTAGGATTAGGGTTTGTGTTAGGGTTAGTGTTAACCATAATACTAATCCTAACCCTAACTGCTACGAAACAACACCTAACTACATATATTCACTGCGGACCAAAAAGGTACGAAAGATAGGAAATTACCACATATTATTTACAAGAAAAAGAAAAAAAAATAGATGGTACCAAAAAAAAAATACATCTAGGTAAAAAAAAAATACGAGTAATGACAGGTTTCAATGCCGCCGACCTTCAACGTGGAGATGGCAGCTATATGTTGTGGTGGAATAATACATCCCTCTCTATATGTTTTGCGCTCCAACACGTTTCTAAGACAAACATTACAGCATTATACACAACACAATGAATACTCCCATAAGGGGAGGTCATTCTTTTCTTATTTAAAAAAATGATCAAGAAATATAGTCGGACTAGTTCTCTTCTTCTGTGTCTTTGTCGTCTTTAGCTCAAGAACTGAGCTAGGGAGAAAGACGCCATTTATACTCCAAAAGGAACTGTACTAAAATGGAGAAATGGGAAGAAACAACACACGTAAAACAGGTATTAGATTATGAGGTATCGTAGAGTTTCAGAAAAGTTGACACAGGCCGCCATGTTGGCCAAGTAGAAAAAAACACAACAAAGAATCACATTGTGTGCGTGTTGTGTGTGAGTGTTAAATAATATCACGATTATCTTGTGTATTAGTAGTGTCTGATAGTATGTTGTGTGTGAGTGCCAATGAATATTGATACATCTGCATGTCTCTTAAATAAATTTTAAAAAAGCATCTAGCCTAACGCTAAACTCGACTTTAACTTAACCAATGTTTTGCGCTTTTTTCATATAATTAAAATAAAAGACACAAGCATTTACCTTAACACAAACTTATGTTGAAATGAAGAAGAGTCGGCCGCCTTTTCAATATGGCTTTGAATCAGAATTCAGTGACACAGTTAAAAGGGTTAATGTTAGGAATCCTAACACTAAATACATGTGTGACCAGAGCCGAATTAGGCCAAGATAGGCCACTAGACTTTTTGGTGTTTGGTCCCCCCTCAACTAACAGGCAATTATTTGAACATTTGATTTTTCAAACCCCTTATCATGGTGATGGTATATACTAGTAATATCAATAGACTGCTGTTATTTTGTTAACACATTAACTACCGCAAGCCGCTGTCAGCGGCTCACAAACTAAACACATTTGGACTGCAAGCTGCTCAGAGCGCCAATTTAATTTTAGTAATAAAACGAATGAAAAATGTACTGAAACACTTTCTGATCTGGTTCGAGATTTTGAGTTGCCACCGGAAAACAAATTCCCAAAACATGGTTGTTGTAGAACACTGGAAAATTGATATTATGTTCATATGTTTCAGCGTTTTGGGTTAGTTACCAAATCGTGTAAAACTGTTTACCGTGGCTACTAGTGATAGGACTACAAAAAAATGCGTGTACATCTCGTCTAACGGCTGAATAGGATAGAAACGTGTTTCAACAACTGACGGATAGATCTAGCGACGAGGACAAGAGTGAAAACGGTGTGCACATTGATTGAAATTGTGATTTTGATAGAGATGGGGCGCAAGCAGCTATAACTGTGAAAGTATTGCAAGTCCTCGGCCATCGGAGGGCCGTTAAATAGCAACAACCTCTATTAGAGTTACACGCGGTGCTTATTGTAATAGTACATTCATTTATCTTTAAAATGACGTGTAATTCATAAAAATCTGATAACAGTTACGAAAACTACAGCTTACTTTGCGCAAACACCTTCAGGATGAAAATGGGAAAAAAATTTAATTCGGCCACAGTGTGTTTTTCAATTCGGTAGTTAATGTGTTAACATTGTTTACCTCTTTTATTTGTAATTTTTTTAAAATAAAAGTTTATTAGTAGGCTATTATATTTATTGTTATTAACTCTTAGTATCCGGCAAGCCCCGTGAAGTGGCGCGGGTTTAGTACCAATTTTACGGCTCGCCAGTTCAAGTGGCGCGCGACGGTAACGATAGCTAAACTAGCGCGTAAAAATGCGGTTTTAGCTCCCGTATAGTAAGAGTTAAAGTAAACACAATGAACATTTTTTTACTGGACAATCTATGTATTAAAAAAAGTTGTATCTTATACCTGGGCCCACAAAATTCCGGGCCCTAGACTTCAGGCTTTTTAGCCTAATGGATATTCCAGACCTTTCTTCTTTGATCCTTAGCCGCCGACCGTCAAAGTAGTCAGTGGCCATCACGCCTGGTGGCGTCTTGTAGGGCAACAACAAATTTATTCCACTTTGCTCGGTCGGTGGCAATCCTTCGTACAGTGCCCCAACTCTGGTTCATTCTTTGCATCTCAGCCTCCACAGTCCTCCGCCAAGTTGTTTTTGGTCGGCCTCTCTTTCGTTTTCCTTCAGGGATCCATAGCATAGCTGTTCTTGTGATGGCATCAGGGTCTCTTCTGAGGACATGGCCAACCCAGCTCCAGCGTCTGCCAGCTATGATGGTGTGCATGTCCTTTTGCTTGCTGTGAGTAAGCAGATCTTGGTTGGTGATGGTATTCGGCCAAAAGATTCGGTGAATTTTTCTTAGGCATGTTGTGTGAAAAGAGGACAATTTCGACATTTCCTTCCCTGTTACTCTCCAGCATTCCGCACCGTAGAGAAGCTCAGAAAGTTCCAGCCTTGCGTATGACTTATTTGAATGGAGTTGTTATTTTACTATTCTTTATTTCATCCCGAACCCACACCCTTTCTTTTAAGCTTTTTATTTTTTTTTTAAATTAATATTTTAATTTACTACCTAACTTTAAAGTGGTATGTATCATACATGCCACACCTTGGAGTTGAAAAACCTGTACAAAAAATCCAAAACCTTGTACAAAGACCCGCAAGAGGTCGCACTAATGACCCGTCATTGAAGCATCATTTTTTGGTGATGCCTAGATGACAGGGAGAATAGTGTGATTCGCTTGCATAGCTAGGCAGGGTTGTCGCACGGAAGGTCCTGGGTTCGAGTCTTGGGTAAGCCGCTCACGTCTATTGTTTTTCTGTTGTCTGGTGTTCTACTTCTTTATTTCTTACGAGTGCCTGAAAACATATCTTTATGTTTGTCGAATATTTATGATGTATAGCCACAGGGGCAACATAGTGGCAGATATACACTATTCTAGTTTTTAATCTGAGGTATATGTGTTGTGTAGCTCTATATACTCGTATTTAATGTGATAAGAACAGAATGATCTGATATCTGATCATATCAACTACCATTTTAGCTTGGCTGCTCTATTGCAATAGATCTGTAATGTCTTCTGTCCCATGTCTTAATGTTCATTATAATAGACTTTTTCTCATCAATTTCTTGATATCATCCTCCTAAGTATAACACTGATTTTCCCCCTCCACACACGCATTCACCTTTTGCTTCCATTATGATTTTCAGCAAAATAGTAATAATAGTAATAATAATAATAGCCCCTTCAGTCATAACTGACTATGGGAATGCGCCCCTGAGGTGACAGCCCTCAGCTGCTTATTTTCCTGGTGCTCCTTTCGACGTTTTCTCCTCACCTCTGCTTCTTGTGTGAGCCAATCTGAGGTGGCGCCGTAAATAGCATCGCCACTTAGTGCGATCAGCAGCTTTATCCTCCCATGTTGCTGGATCCATGTCCAGTGCCCTCATATCTCTCTTGCACACATCTTTGAACCTCAGCTGTGGTCGCCCAACTGTTCTCTTGCCATCTGCTAATTGTCCGTAGAAGATATCTTTTGGGATGCGACCATCTTCCATGCGGCGAACATGGCCAAGCCAGCGAAGTCTGCGCTGTCTAAGAAGCGTATACATACTTTGAAGGCCAGCACGTGACAACACCTCGACATTTGTCACTTTATCTTTCCACGAGATGCCGAGGATGCGGCGTAGACACCGCAAATGGAAGGTATTGAGCCTTCTTTCTTGCTTAGCATAGGTCGTCCAGGTCTCGCTGCCATATAGGAGTGTGCTGGTGACGCAGGCATTATATACCGCAGCTTTGGTCTTCATTGTGAGTTTAGAGTTTCCCCAAACACGCGATGTGAGGCGGGCAAAGGTAGCTGCAGCTTTGCCAATGCGGCTGTCGATTTCTGTATCCAGTGAGAGTTTGTCATTGATGGTAGACCCTAGGTATGTGAAGTGGTGCACCACTGCCAATTCATAGTTATCGATAGTGATAACTGGTGCAGCACCCACATCCTGACTCAGCACATTCGTTTTCTTTAGACTTATTGTGAGGCCAAAGTCCTTGCATGCTTTAGTGAAGCGATTCATCAAGCTCTGAAGCTCCTGTTGGCTTTGAGTGACGACTGCAGCATCATCAGCGAACAACAAGTCTCTTATAGTGACCCTTCTGATTTTTGTTTTTGCCTTCAGCCTTGAAAGATTAAACAGACGGCCATCTGACCTAGTGTGAAGGCATATTCCTTCAGTTGCATCTCTGAATGCATGTTTCAAGAGTAAGGCAAAGAAGATTCCGAAGAGGGTCGGAGCCAGAACACAGCCTTGTTTAACGCCACTTCGTATATCAAAGGGCTGTGACGTGCTTCCAGCATATTGGACTGTTCCCTTCATGCCGTCATGGAATGACTTTATCATTTCCAGCATTTTAGAAGGGCAGCCTATTTTCAGGAGGATTTTAAAGAGTCCATCCCTACTAACCAGGTCGAATGCTTTTGTGAGGTCTATAAAGGCGATATATAATGGTCTTTTCTGCTCTCTTGATTTTTCCTGAAGCTGGCGGAGAGAGAAGATCATGTCTGTTGTTGATCTGCCAGCTCGGAATCCACACTGTGACTCTGGATATATGCGCTCAGCTAACTTGTGTAGTCGCATTAAGATGACTTTGGCAAAAACCTTACCAACAATACTAAGAAGAGAGATGCCTCTGTAGTTATTGCAATCACTTCTGTCTCCTTTATTTTTATACAGTGTTACAATCTTGGCATCTCGCATGTCTTGAGGAATAGTTGTCTCTTCCCAGCACTGGCACAGCATCCTATGCAGGGGATGTAATAGCGTGCTCTTACAGCATTTGATTAAATCAGGAGGAATCCCATCACTGCCTGGTGCTTTGCCAGAGGCCAAGCTATCAATGGCCTTGCTGAGTTCCTCTAATGTTGGTTCGGCATCCAGCTCCTCCATAGTTGGCAGACTGTTGACACCATCAAGGGCTGCAGGCGTAACGGTATTGTCTCTAGCGTAAAGCTCAGAGTAGTGCTCGACCCACCTCTCCATCTGCTTACCCTTATCGGTTAGCTTCTCTCCGCTGATGGTTTTTAGCGGTGCCGTCTTACTTTTATGGGGGCCAAGTGCTTTCTTTATACCGTCATACATTTGTCTAATGTTGCCTGTTTGCGCTGCGATCTGGATGCTCTCACTGAGCTGGAGCCAGTAGTCATTTGCACAGCGTCGAGCAGTTTGTTGAACTTTGCTTCTCGTAGCCCTCAGGATCTGTAGGGTTCTGGCACTCGGTGAACGTTTGTATTCATTCATAGCACTGCGCTTAGCTTCAATGACAGGTGCCATCACATCTGATGAAGCATCAAACCAGTCATTTGACTTTGCTGTTTTCTTACCAAAGGTGGCAAGTGCAGTACTTTGAATGGTGTTCCGTAGATGCTCCCAGTTCTCTGTAATAGTATCACCATGCTGAGGGCTACTGAGCACTTTCTCGAAGGTCGCAGTGAATTGAGCGATCATGAAAGGGTCTGACATCTTGCTGGTATCAATGCGTGGTTTCCCTTCATGTCTGACACGATAGAGTTTTCTTGGTTGTGCTCTGATTTTGCAGCAAACCAAGGAGTGATCTGTATCACAGTCTGCACTATGGTACGAGCGCGTGGAGAGCACAGACCTGAGGAGTGGCCTTCTGACGAGAATCAGGTCAAGTTGGTGCCAGTGCTTGGATCGTGGGTGTCTCCATGACACCTTATGCTGGGGTTTTGTCTGAAAGTAGGTGTTGGTCACGCAGAGGTCATGGTGGACGCACAACTCTAAGAGCCGTTGTCCATTTTCATTCATCTTGCCAATACCAAACCTGCCCAGACATGAAGGCCATGAAACATTATCGGCACCCACTCTAGCGTTAAAGTCACCAAGGAGAACAAGCTGTTCTTGCCTAGGTATGCTTTTGATAATTGCTGTTAGATTCTCGTAGAACTCATCTTTAGCTTCTGAGGCAGAGTACAGAGTAGGAGCATACACACTGACAAGGGTGATGGGACCTGTGCTAGTTTGCAGGCGGAGCGTTAACAGGCGTTCTGATCCATTCTCGCCTGGTTCAACCATTTTAGTTAGCGATTTTTTGACCGCAAAACCTACTCCGTGTTCTCTAGCTTTATTAAGATCTTTCCCTTGCCAATAAAATGTGTAGTCCTTCTCGCTCACCGTTCCAGAGCCCGCCAGGCGCGTTTCCTGAAGTGCAGCTATATCCACCTGAAGTCGTTTAAGCTCATCATTAATTATGGCTGTCTTCCTTACATCGTTTACATCCTGTAGGTTTTCGGATAGTCCAGTCAACATAGTCCGGACGTTCCAGCATCCCAATCTGAGAGTTTGCTTATTTCTATTTTTTCGATAATTGCTTGGTGCAAAATTTTCTGTCCACAGTTCGGGTTTGACCCTAATCCCCATGCACCCAATGGGGAAAGCAGACAGTGGCGGGACAACACCTTATTGACTGGGGGCTGCCCAGCTTGAAGCGGGCGGTAGCTGTCCAGTGAGATCCTAGAACCTCTCCCACTGTCGGAAGTAGCCCCTGGCGCCATGCCCTACGCCAATTGGGCAAAATGCTTATAACCGGTAACTGCTACTTCCCGTGTTTTGCCGACACCTATAGGGTGAAGCTGGAGTGTCCTCTCCAGGGCGCGAGCTTGGGCACAGTTATATGGAGATCAAGCTGTTGCCCATGCAGCATGTTCCCCCTCTCCACACAGCCGGTAGATCCAAAGGAACGGCAGTAGCCGATACAGTTTGGTACCAGCCATGTCGCAGGAGTTGCCAGAATAATGTCGAATCGACATTAGACTGCCTTAGGGACTCCGACTCCGGATTTATCCTCAGGGTTTACTCCCGAAGCCAATTCCATAAATGGATATTCCCGCAAGGCAGCGGTGGTTTGAATTCAGAGTTCCTTCTCTTAGATAAGCTACCAACCAAGGATCACGAGCCCTATCTGCCCGAAGCTGCTGGTTTTAAGGCGCCAGTCGCTCGCCTTTGCCCCTTCTCCTGTCAGTGGAAACAGTTCCGCCGGGCTCAAATTGAGCCACACGTGAAGGCCGGGAGCTGGACTTGGTTGTCAGAGGCTGTTTGAGGCGCGTGCCTTAGAAGTATTTTATCTGCAGTGAGAGCTTATCCTCACTACAACTCCCGGCATTAACAACCTTTGGAACTGCAAAATAGTAGGCCTGCCTATTTTTATATGATCAAAATATTTTGACTTTGATCTCGCCCATTATACCTCTTTTCATTCCTAGCTGATCTGGGACACCCTTCCTCCTTTTAAGAGAATCACCTCATTCTTATATATATATCTAGATCTTAAGGGCCTCAATTCTTTCTTCAAGCTGCTCAAACATTGTCCCAGTTTCTACACCATACAGTAATAAAAAAAATGATGCTTGAAGAATGTCATTTTTAGTTTGTGAGTGTGCCCCTACTACTGCTTGCTGTTTTTTCATTCATCTTCTACCTTGGAGTGTAGAGATTTGCCAGAGAGAGTGCCATACTATCCAATCGGCTGTCTTTCTCTTGGCCTGGTTCCAATCTAGTCCTGGATCCTTCAGAGATTGTCTAATTTTGTCTCCCCCTCCCCCCAACTGACTGGGTCATCCTGGAGGTCTGGCTCCTTGGCTCTTAGTTTCCCACATGTGTCATGGTAGCTGATCTTCTCCCATTCTATAGACATGGCTAGACTATTGTAGTTTTGACTGTTTTACTTGGGTCTGCAGGGCTGGGTTTTGAGATCTTGCTGTATTGTTTGATTGTGGACCTTGTCTCTTCCTTTCATTTCAACCATTTTTCTCAAATACCTCATTTCTGAGCTTTGGTTCTGGCTTTTGTGGGTTGTAGTCATTGCCCGTGACTTGCATACAAAAGTCAAAACTGGAACTTAAATGGAGTGGTTTACAGCCATCTTCATCTTCTTGCCAACTTCTCTTTTACTGAGGAATCCTTGATTTGTGGCCTGAAAAAGTCTCCCAACTGCTGCTCTTTGGATAGCCAACTCTTCTTTGATACCTTCCTTCCAGTCTGTGACAGCTTCAAGGTATTTAAAGTGGTTGGCGTGCTCCAGGACCTGTTCCTCCAGCTTAATCTGATGCCTTCTTTCCTCTTGTGATATTACTAAAGCTGTTGTTTTGTAGCTGCTGATGATTATCCCTTTCTTCTCCAGCTCTTCCTAACAGACTTGGCATATATAAAAAAAAAAAGGTAAAGGATCCCGTTACATGCCCCTATGTTAAGTCCTTTTTTCACATGAGAGTTAAGTGTGTGAGACTTTCACATGCCGGTCTAGTTTTGATAGACGCACATGTGAGCGCATCTGATTTAAATATATATTTTAAATATTTATGTGTACTTTTCTACATCATCATTGAATGCAGATGACGCACTTTGTTGCGTCGATTTGTTACTACACAAATCGTACCCTTGAGGCATTACGATATTTCGGTCATCGTTGATGGACGCATTTTTGGGGTTCTTTCTCTAAAGTAAAGAGAAGACCCATATTTATATAATGAAGTACTGAAAAACATGATGAAGTTTATTCCTGAGAGGTTTTTCCTAGGAATTCGTCTACATTCATAATTATTGCCAGTTGACGGCACATTTTAAGGTCTCTTGCCTCAAAGACCCAGAGCCCTATTCGTCAAGGCAGTACTTCAATTGTATCTGTCGTGATCAATGGCTAGTGTGTCCCTCTGACACTAGGAGCGAGAATACATATAAAATTAATCTACAGAATATTTCAATTCGACGAAGTTTTCCGAATTGGTCAAGACGTTGACTATATTTTTGTAATGACCGGCGTCCGCAACCAGAGGTC
This sequence comes from Oreohelix idahoensis, assembly GCA_024509875.1. Classification (NCBI taxonomy): domain Eukaryota; kingdom Metazoa; phylum Mollusca; class Gastropoda; order Stylommatophora; family Oreohelicidae; genus Oreohelix; species Oreohelix idahoensis. Next base: position 109,529 of record JAMPIV010021032.1, on the reverse strand, counting down.
ACATTAACGTTCATCCTAACTATGCTTGATGCTACTACATAATTGATATATGAAATGTATCTGCTATGCTGTCATATTGATGCTACTTCATCTATGCCTGATGTCATACCATGATCGTTGTTCCTGTCTTCAAATAATAAAAACGTTGTCAATGTATCTTCAAATGGGTCCAGCCTGCTTGATCTCCATGTTGGTCAATCTTATGACCCTGACATTGCCTGTTACGTTAACATTGTCTTCATTGGCCATCCCTACGGCCCACATTTCGCGTTGATAAATAATAGGTCAGCCGTAGACTATAAGCCCGACATTTCTGGCATCACCCTTGCCAGCAGTGATCAAGTAAACACCCCCCACATACACAAACGTAACACCCTATTTTCTTGACCATCGACACACTAGAGGTGATGTAGTCAGACTTGGCATATGGCAGCTCTGAAATACAGACATTTGAATGTCACCCTGTCTTACACAAGTGGTGGTCCTGAGCTCTTTTGACTTATGGTTTGCCGTTCTCACATTATCTCTCAGTTCTTTCTTCCAATTGCTTCTTTGTTGCTCACGTTTCTACATCCTACAGTAAAGAAGAATATATGTAACATGTGATAATTCTCAGTTTTAATTTGTGAGTTAATTTTTTAGATGTCAGTATTTATCTTTGTTGTTGAATGTGCCTAAGGTTATTCCTATTCTTTTGATTTCCATCTGACATTTGCCATCTTCTCTTATTATGTGTACATGTGAGACTCTAGACTTTTCCTGTATTTTCCCATTTATTCATATCTTTAATGTTTGCTACCATCTACTTTGCTAATTTTTTCCTCAATAATTAAGTCTAATCTATAATCATGACTTATCCTATTTACTTACTTCATTAGTTCTTGGAAGTCCTGTTTGCTTTCAGCTAATATAACTATATCATCTGCATATCTAAGGTCTTTTATTGATTTTTCACCAATGTTGAGTCCTGGTATTTCCTGTATCTGTAATTTTTTTCGGTGTCGATATTAAATAGGCAGAGAATGCAGTATGTATCATTTAATCGCCTCATTTTTTGCTTATACGAGCATCTTCTTCTTCGATCCTTAACCACCGACCGTCAAAGCAATCAGTGGCCATCACGCCTAGTGGCGTCTTGTAGGGCAACAACAAATTGATTCCACCTTGCACGGTCGGTGGCCATCCTTCGTACAGTGCCCCAACTCTGGTTCCCTGTTTTGCAGTCAGGACATCCATTTTCGTGTCAGTGGCTTCCTTTCGGCTTTCACCACTGACAGTCATACGAGCCACAGACTCCAAATGTCCATCCCGCAGCAAAGTTTGTTCATTTGATGTTGTTTCCGTAACTTCATTATTTTTTTTTACATAGACAGGGGTGTCAGCCCTATGCTAAAACCCCCAGCCTGGAGGACCAGGGTACCAGCTTTTGTCTGACCCCTACCCACACAGACCAGTCCAGCTTGGTTGAACCTACCAGGAGTAAAACTCCCACTGGCATAGCTCTGGGGATTGTCAGGGTACGCAAGCTGTCATACCGCTACAAGGTATAGGTACCATTGATGGCAGTTATACGAGCATGTAACGTGTAAAAATATGGTGGGAAATAATTATGTCAGTCTTTTTCTGCTGATATCCACTAATTCTCTTGTGGTCAGTTTATTTTCCTTCTCAAGTAACTCGGTGACATGCAAACATTGGTATGAAAGCATAGAAGCTTCGTCCATGATGAGTATTATTCTCCTGTAGCTAAATATGCAAATATAAATTGGAGACACTTTTTCATACTTCCCTGAAATGCTTAATTTAAATGGATAAAACTTCATACATTTTTTAAAAGACACAGGCATAAATATTTCTAAAAAACATACGCTATGAAGAGGTATGAAAGAAGCACACATGATTTCAAGTTGCATGCAATTAGTTTCCAGGCCGTAATGTATGGCTTTTCCTAAAGATGCACTATGAAAAGATAGAAAAATAATATGAATCATGTATGAAAAGAATACAGGCTTTACAGATTATTATTTTAAATTGAAGAATCAACATATTCTTGTAATGATAAAGCTTTTACAACGTCAAGAGATATGCAGGGAGTATTACTCCTATGCACTTTTGCTACAGGGAATGTTTCTATTACATTTCTCCCACAGAGAATGTTACATCTACATTTTTACCATAGGGAATGTTATTTCTATACTTTTACAAAAGGGAATATTACACCTACAATTCTACTACAGGGAATGTTAAACATACACTTTTACCACAGGGAATGTTACCATCTACAATTTTATCATGGGAAAAGTTACACCTATTCTTTTACCACAGGGAATGTTACACCTACACTTTTACTACAGGGAATATTACACCCACACTTTTACCAAAGGGAATGTTATTCCTATACTTTTACAACAGGGAATATTACACCTACAATTTTACTACAGAGAATATTACACATACACTTTTACCACAGGGAATGTTACATCTACACTTTTATCACGGGAAAAGTTACACCTATACTTTTACCACAGGGAATGTTACTTCTACACATTTTCCACAAGGAATGTTACACCTCCACTTTTACCAAAGGGAACATTGCTCCTATACTTTTACCACAGGGGATGTTACACATACATTTTTACCACAGGGAATGTTACACCTACAATTTTATCACAGAAAATGTTACTCTTACACTTTTATCACAGGGAATGTTACACCTGCACTTTCACTAAAGGGAAAGTTACACCTACATTTTACCACAGGAAGTGTTACACCTACACTTTTACCACAGGGTGGTAAATGAAAGGAGTCCAGGCATAAAAAAAGAATGCAGCATAAGCAACTAGAAATAAGATGGCAAGGACTTTTGATGGAACGAATACCGCAGGATGCTAGAAAGTTGATTTTTCTCTAATATAATGTTTTCAATTATCACCACTTACACCTCTACATCATCTTTTGCCCCAGTAGAGTTTTTTTGTTATTTGTTAGGATTTCAAACTTTGTTGTATATTTATATGATGCACAGTTTTTCTTTCCAACCTCTGAGATATAGTCAAACACAGTTCCCCTTTATGGATGACAAAAAATAATAAACTGGAGCAGGATTGTAAAGTGAGTTTTTTAAAATCGTTTCCCCCCTTGTTACTTGTGACGTACTAATTTTTCCGAATGTTGGCCCCTATCCCTGTGGAATTTTAAACGTTTCTAGTAATTCTCAGAAAAATCATGTATTTTTGTTTATAATATAACCGATATCTTCTGACAGCCTCTTCTAAATTTTGTCCCCACCAGGATGAAATGAATATTAAAAATGACATGTCTGGTCTTTCTGTCAGGGTGAAACAGGAACAAGATAATGAGGTTACATTTTTATTTTATTTTTATATATATATATATATATATATATATATATATATATATATATATATATATATATATATATATATATATATATATATATATATATATATATATATATATATATACTGAAGCACATTAAAAACGCACCACTATTATATATACTGATGCAGAGAAGCTGGCAAAAAAAAGTGTGGGAATGGATTTCCCCCGTGTTTGCCATGAGGTAGAGAGCGAATGGCTGCTGGAATGGAAAGTGCAAGATTCAACCCAAGGGTGTGTGTACAGACTACATGAAAACGATGAAAGTTACACGTGCAACACGATTCTCAACAGCTATGACCCTGAAAATGTGTACGCGTTGTGGCAGTATACTCGGTATAAAAAGGCCGTTGAGACAAAACACCCAGTACATGTGCTTGAAATGCCACGACTATCTGAAAACGACCGCCAACGAGCCATTGGTATGTTGGAGACCGGAATGAGCTCGCGGGCCATTGCCAGAAGGATGAATTGCCACCACAGCACTATTGTACGTCTCAATGAACGTTACGGAACCACTGGCAGTGCCCAGGATAGACTTCGGAGTGGCCAACCACGAGTTACTACCCCTGCGCAAGATCGTCATATTGTGCTGAGTCACCTAAGGAATTGATTCTCCCGGCAAGTCAAACAGCAAGAGCAATAGTGGGTAGACATGGGCAAGTCTCTCGAATGACAGTCATACGACGACTCAGAGATACAGGCCTTACTGCAAGACGACCTTATGTTGGGCCAAACTTGACTCACAGACATCGTTAGCAGCGCCTGCAATGGGCAGAGCAACATATCAGATGGACTAGACTGCAGTGGAATGCTGTCCTATTCACAGACGAGAACAGATTCAACATATCCTTTGCAGATGGACGTATGCGGATTTAGCGACGGTGTGAAGAGCGCTTTGCAGATTGCTGTGTCAACCGATTTTGAGGTGGCAGTATTCACATTTGGGGAGGATTCAGTTTTCACCATCGCTTGCCTCTTCACGTCTTCCGTGGAAATGTTAATGCTGTGACATATCGAGATGAGGTTCTGGATGCACTGGTTGCTCCTGCGTTCACAATTTATCCAGACTTGCAGCTTCTCCAGCAGGATAACGCACGTGCATTTTTTTGTATTTTTGGTTTTCTCCCTTGCCTGCACAGAATACAATTAATTTCATAACAATCAAATGTACAAATTAATGACCAGCATGGATTCATAGGAAAATGAATAAAGATTCCAAATATGTAAACTTGTACACACTTATATTTACATTTCACACTCTGTTCCTGGATTATACAGGTGGTGCGTTTTTAATGTGCTTCAGTATATATATATATATATATATATATATATATATATATATATATATATATATATATATATATATATATATATATATATATATATATATATATATATATATATATATATATATATATATATATATATATATATTTTTATATATATATTTAATTGAGCTTAATTAAAGTAGATAATATTTCTGAGTTGTCTTTTATGTATAAAGCTTTTATCTCTCTTTGATGTCTTCATTAGTTTTACTGCCATAATGCAGTGTAAGGTATCCTGCTATGGTCCATCACTCTTTCTTCTCAGACTTCAAGACATGTTGAGACTACAGCTGCATTCAGTGGTGAAAAAATAAAACTGGACCCAGGTTATGAGGTAAGGGGTTTATTTGTTAATTATTTTAGTAAACTATCAGTGTGCCTTAGCATTTAATGAACAGATCTACACTTGCAATATTGCATCAACTACCTGAAACCTTATCATGATTATAATATCCTGTGAGGGTAGCTTACATAATTGATTTCCTCCACAACCCATAAAAAGTACTAGTTCACTGTAGCACTAGAGAACCACATATTCTTACAGTCATTGAAAATGGCGTATTGTAAGTTTATTTATCATTTTCTAGAATAATGCTTTGCTGGGGCTGTTTGTTAAAATAGTGCCCAAGTGTTTGAATGTTTCTACTTGTTCCAGATTAGTACCATTTATATTTATTTGACATTCTGTCTCACACCAGCAAAGAATGTATTGGCATTACTTGAAGTGAAAAATATGTTCACTTACCAGCAGACCCCACTTGGATGACTGAAATATAGTGTTCATTGTTATGTCAAACATGCTGGTCAACACGTGCACCTTTCCCAATATAGTGTACATTTTTATGTCAAACACACTGGTCAATACATACATCTTACCAAATATAGTGTACATTGTTAGGCACAGAAACATTTGACTTGAATAAACATGAAATTTGCACCAAGCACATATTAGCAATGAATGTCTTTTCATTTTTAGAATGTCTTTTTATTTTTCACATTTGTCAGCAATTAATGTATTTGCATTAATGGAATTGTAAATATATTAACTCTTTGATTCAGAGCGTTGGTCAGATTTGACACCCATGCCAAAACAACTCTCTGAGCGTTGTTTTTAGTCTATCATGAATTAAAATTACGGCACAGGGTGGAAAATAATTGTGGAGTCGAAGAGTTAACACTTAACAATACACTCTTTCGGGTCATCATCTCATCTCAACCCATAACCCGTCATGGGTCGTAGGGGTGCCATGGTGGAAGCATCAGCAGACAGGGTCCTCCACTGCTCTCTATTCTCAGCAATGCCTACAAGTGTGGAAAAACCGTGTCCTGCCCATTCTTTGATGTTATCAGCCCAGGATTTTCTTTGCCTTCCTCTTCTCCGTTTACCTTCGACTGTTCCCTGGAGGATCGTTTTCGAAAGGGAGTCATGACGAGTTACATGCCCAAACCAGGCAAGCTTTCGACGTTTCACTATTGACAAAAGTGGTGCTTGGTGGCCTGCATAGGTGTTTATCTTCTCTCTAACATAGACATTTGTTTTGTGCTCTTTATAGCAAATGCGCAAAATTCTTCTATAACATTTATGCTCGAAAGCCTGAATCCTTCGCTCCGTATCTGCATTGAGTGTCCAGCCCTCACACCCATACAAGAGAATAGATAATACAAGTGATTTGTATAATTTGATCTTCACAGGGAAACTGATGTTACTTTTCCAGATCACATTCAACCTTGTCATGGCAGCTGAGGCCATCTCAAGTCTTGTCTTGATTTCTTTACTTGATCTTCCATCACTACATATAGTGGACCCGAGATATTTAAAGGTGTTAACTTCTTCTAACGTTTGCCCATTTAACGTAATGATGGTCGGAACATGTTTCTTATGGCTATTCACCAATATCTTGCTTTTTTCTATATTAATTTCCATCCCATACGTTCTTGTTACTTTCTCCAGTCTAGAGGTAAGGTCTTGAAGTTCTGATTCTGTTCCAGCTATCAGATCAATATCATCAGCAAAACGTAGATTACACAGAGGTCAGCCTCCAATCGATATGGTTGATTTATAATCGTAGAGAGCCTCCTGCATAATATGTTCTAGATATATATTAAAGAGCACTGGTGACAGGATACATCCCTGGCGAACTCCTACAGTTGTTTTGAAAAATTCTCCAATGTCGTTGCTTGCAAAAACAGCACTGCTTGCGTCCTTGTATAGTGCTTCAATGATATCTATGATGTTGGTATCAAAATTGAATTTTCTCATTATTTGCCATAAGCCTTCATGCCAGACTCGATCGAAGGCTTTTGTGAAATCGATGAAGTTATGGTATAAATCATGTTGATGCTGGAGATGTTTTTCGATCAGTAATCTAATATTGAAGATTTGTTCTGAGGTACTTCTTTTTGGTCTAAAGCCAGCCTGCTCCTCTGACAAGATTTCTTCTGATTTCTGTTTTATTCTGTTCAAAAGTATCCTTAACATTACCTTACTTGGATGACTAATAAGGCTAATGGTTCTGTAGTTCTTGCACATTTTTAGATTTCCTTTCTTTGGAAGCGGTATTACTAATGACTGAGTCCATTCTTTTGGCCATTTTTTTGTACTCCATATCTTCTGGCAAATTGTTGTCATGATTTTTACTATATCTGGTCCTCCATATTTCAAGAGCTCTGCTGGTATATTATCCACACCCGGTGACTTCCCTCCTTTCATCGAACATATAGCCTCTTCCACTTCTTCCCGTAGTATTGCTGCGTGTCCGAGTTCCCTGTTTTCGCACTTAATGTTGTTTAATATGCCTAAGTCAGTGTCAAGTTTACAGTTATATAATTCTTTACAATATTCTGTCCACCTTCTCATTACAGCTGTTTTTTCATTGAGCAGAGCCCCATTGCTATCTTCTATGACAGTTACCCTGGGCTGTTGGGGTTTTGATAGTCTTCTTAATGTGTCAAAAGCTGCCTTGCTGTTACCTTTTATTAGCCCCGTATTAATGGACTCACATTGATCAGCTACCCATTTTTCTTTGGCCTGTTTCATTTTCTTCCTAATATTTTTATTCACCATACTGTATTGCCATGCTGCTTCAGGAACCTTTTTCTTAACCTTTTTCATTTCCCGTCGTGTATCACATAACTTGAGAATGTCATCTGTAACCCATGTTTTGTTTATTTTCTTTCTTTTACCAAGTATTTCTGTTGCTGATTCAATGAGCACGTCTTTCATGTTCTCTGTGATTGAGTTGATATCATCCTCCAAAAAGTTGAGAGCTGCGAATTTTCCTCCAACAGTTGCCTCAAAGATTCCCGCGATTTCTGGATCTTTCAGTTTGTCTAAATTGAATCTTAACTGAGAACATCTGTTTTGATTATAGTTCTTTTTGAGTTTAAGCTTGAGCGTCATCAATACCATGTCGTGATCACTACCAATGTCGGCGCCAGGAAAAGTCCTAGTCTTGGCTTTATTAATGCTGGACTTGAATCTTTTGGATACAAGAATAAAATCAATTTGGCCATGTATCTCAGTTTTTGGGGCATGCCACGTTGTTCTTCTTGATAACTTATGAGGAAATATAAAATGAATGAAGAACAGTTAAAAAAAACCCCTCTACCAGGAAACGAATGCAGTTTGTTTGTTAGAAGGCAAAAATTCTCAGTACTTCTTCTTCTTCCTCGTTCGCCTTCAGACTTCCACATTTATGACTCTAATAAAGGCAGTAGTCAACCCAAGGCTCCCAACATCTCCAAACAGTTTTTCGTTGACAGAAGTGGGTTGTTGCCATATGCTACTCCGTTCATTACTGTAGGTTGGGCAGTATTGCAGCAGGTGTTCGACTGTCATTGGGCTGGTACCGCAGGTGCAGAGATCTGTTGCACCAATTTTGTATTTGTGGTACAGATGGTATCTCAATCTGTTGTGACCAGTGCGTAGCCGAAAAATGATCACCTGTTCTTTTCTGGATAGTTGATGATATGCATCATTTTTCAAATGTCCCGGGTGCTCTCTTTCCCATTTGGACTTGAATGTAGCCCTTATAGTAGTCTTTGCCGTTGCGTAAGTTGTCTCTATATCATTTTGTTGTAAGGCACCTCCTTCCATAGTAAGTCTATCTGCCTCCTCATTTCCTGGTATGTTGCAATGGGCTGGTATCCACTGGATAGTGCACTTCTTGAAGCATTCGGCCAGTCTTTCAAGGGAGATTATCAGATCTTTCAATCCTTTAGTTTGGTGGCTCTTCAGCGCTGATATTATTGAGAGGGCATCTGAAAAGATTACTATCTGTTTTTCTGCCTGTGCTTTCCATTCAATAAGAGTTTCAGCTGCCTGTTTCAGGGCTTCTGCTTCAGCATAGAAGTTATTGCAGTATTTTCCAGTGGCAATTGCCATAGAGTGAATTCTATTCTTTAATTTCATGAGGATGCCGGCACCCCCATTTTCAACTGCGTTTGTTGCCGAACCATCAGTATATGCATGTGTCCAAAGCTTTGCTGGAAATGTTTGGTCAATATACTTGGTTGCTATACACTTTCTTTGTGTTTCTGTCTGTGTTCCCTTACCTTCAATGCCTGGAATATCAGATTTTAACTTAGGAAAGCATCTTATTTTCCACAGTGGGATAGTTGAGCTTGTTGGGATTTTCTTTGCAACTGAGCTTGCTAGTATGGTATTATTGTTAATTTTTTCTTTTGCTTGGGCGACAAAGTTAGTTCGCTTGAGCCTGCCTCTTCCTAGCCTATTCATTCTTTGGTACATGGGGTGTCCTTCGAGCCTCTTAAATTTTTCAGCTTGTTTTAAGACTCTGCTGTCACGTCTATCCTCCATTGACTGTAGCCCTGTGATGTTTTCCATATGGTTGATTTGTGTAGACTTTAGGGCCCCTGTTATAATACGTGCTGCTTGGTTTTGGAGTCTGTTTACTCTGTCAAAATTTGATTTTGCTGCCGTCGACCAAGCTGTGATGCCATATTCCATAGCAGGTCTGACTCTGCCTGTGTACAGCTTTTTGAGGATATTCTCATCAGCACCCCATGTGGTACCTGCTAACTTTTTCATGATGGCCATGCGAAGTTTTGCCCTTAGCTGTATTTTGTTAATCTGTGATTTCCATGTCATTCGGCGGTCTAGTGTGATTCCTAAGTATGTTGGTGTTTCATCTTCTCATACTGCCTGCCCATTTAGTTGCAGCTTTGCTTGCTGTGGTTTATTTGACAAGGTAAAAATAGTGTGTGTAGTTTTTTGTTCATTTATTTTGAGCAACCACTTTTTGGACCAACTTTCAAGGGCTCGCAGTGAATCCTGCATGCGCACTCTTGCTGTGGTGATGTATTGTTCTGAAGTCCACATGGCCAGGTCATCAGCGTAGAGGGAGTTGTGGACATTCTTGTGGATGTTTTCTGTTATATCATTTATATATATGAGGAAGAGTGTTGGGGAAAGGACCCCACCCTGTGGAACTCCATGTTCCATTGTAGTCTTTTTGCTTAACTGTCCGTGCACCTGCACTCTAGCTGTTCTGTTTGTTAGATAGTTGCTGATCCAGTTATACATTCTTCCACAGACTCCATATTTAAGCATTTTAACTCTTAGCCCGTCTTTCCAAACTTTATCAAATGCTTTCTCCATATCTACCCAGACTGCTAAAGTGTGCTTTCCTTCTTGGAAAGCATCTTCGATTTCCTGTGCAATGTAGGTGACTTGGTCCTCTGTAGACCTATGTTGCCTGAAGTCTGCCTGTTGGTGCAGTAAAATTTGTTTTTCTTCGAGGTGCCAGCTTAATCTGGTATTGATCATTCTCTCCATAAGCTTTCCCGTGCAGCTTAGAAGGCTGATGGGTCTGTAGCTGTTGGGGTCCATTCGGTCTTTGTCCTTTTGGGGATTGGAACTAGTACTGCTTCTTTCCAGGCTTGTGGTACTATTCCACGCTTCCAGCTATAGTTCATAATCTTGAGGAGTACTTTCTTGGCCTTAAGCCCTAGCTCTTTAAGCATGTCATTTGTTACCCTGTCTTTTCCAGGTGACTTTCTTTGCTTAAGGGATATGATGGCTGCCTCTAGCTCTCTCATGGTGAGGTTTGTTGTCATATGCTCTTCTGGAACAGTTGGTATATTTTGGTAAATTTCTTGCTCTTTGGAAATTTCCTGTTTTCTGTCCAGTGGAACATTTATCTGGCTCTCAAGTGAGAATTTTTGAGCAAAAACATTAGCTGCCTCTTTCTTTGTGAGTATTTTCTCATTTTGTTGTAGGGCTATTTCCTTTTTTTTTTTGCATTCCTCATCATTTAAGACTTTGGCGAGCCTCCATAATTTTCTTCCATCTTTGTCGAGGTTAAGACTTTCTGTTGTTTTGATCCAACTATTTTTGGCTGAACAGTTTAACGTTTTCCTGTATTTTGCAGAGATAGCTTTGTAGGCGATGTTTGCCTCAACTGTTTTGACCTTTTCTGCTACATCTCTGGCCTCTGTTACCTGTTCTTCCAGTTCATTGAGTTCTTCTGTCCAGTACGGCTTATATTCTTTCCTCGCCCCTCTTGGTATTGATTCTAGGGCAGCTTTCAGAACTGCTTTGTTAAATCTGTCAGCTATTTCTCCAATTCTTTTGTTTTGGGTGTTTATGGAACCACAGTATTCATCTGTCAGTGCTGAGAACTTGTTCCAGTTGGCCTTTTTGTAGTTCCAGCGGGGTAATGGTTTATGGAGGTGGAGTGTATGTTCCATATTGATCATTAATTTGATCGGTTTGTGGTCACTGCCCGCCAATTGGTTGAGCACAATGCGTTCGATCTTATGGTTGATGTCTCCTGTTGAGAAGGCAAGGTCAGGTGTCGAGGTCGATTGCCATCTTCTTGAGTAGAAGCTGGGTGTATCATCTGCTCTATTGATGATTTGTAGATTTGAGTCAATCTCCCAGTCCTCTACCTCAATGCCACGGGTATCAGCCTTTGTGTAACCCCACCTTTCTGAATGGCTGTTGAAATCACCAACAACTAGGCAGTTGGTGCGCCTAATCTCCATTGTGGCTAGTGAAAGATCTTTATCTGGGGGGGCATATAGGTTGTATACTCTAACGGTCTGGTCATCTATCGTGATATCAGCTCCTATAATTTCCGCCTGACCATTTGTAGCAACAGAAAGCTCTCTGCTAGGCAAGGAATTTCTGTGTCCCTCTCTATCAAGCCGGAGGGTTTCATATCCTCTTACAGAAAATCTGTGGTTTGTGTTTAGGTGTGTTTCCTGTATGCAGGCTATGTCAATTTGCTCATCATGTAGTTTTTTGGTGAGCGGTAGTTTCTTCCTTAGGACACCTTCTGCATTCCATTGGAGTATATTTAGTGTTCTTTCCTGGGTGTTTTGGCCAGTCGCATTTTCCCTAATATTCTGCGCCCTGGCTGCACGATGCAGAGATAAGTGACCACCAGTAGCTGTGGGTGGACCCCTTCGAGGCAGGGAGTCTGGCACTCTTCCCACCTGGCGGGACTCCTTGGGTCGATCACTATCTCGTTGAGTCATATTTGTTTCTGTCATCTCATGGCGGTTTGCGTTGCACTATGTTGTGCGCCTTGCGGCCCAGTGCATCCGTCTTCAGCATGCATTTGTTCGGGACTGCTTCCCTAGCCTCTGGTTTTCCGTGACCTTCCTACAAGGCAGCAGTTGTTTTACATCAGAGTTGTCTCTCCTAGGAGAGCTATCTTTCTGGACTAACAAGTCTTTCCTACCTGGGTTTGTGTGAAGTTGTCCTTCTCTTAGGTGGATTGTCAACCAAGACTAAGACTACATGCTTTATACGAAGTGAAGACATTTGTTGATGACGCCATTATAGTAAAAGCATGTGAAGAAAGCACACGTAATCTTTTTGTGAACAGAATTTTCTGACATGACAAGATGGCTGACAATGTCGTTAGCTGAACATTCCAAAATCATGCCCTCATTCAGGTATATACGTAACGTGCAGACATTGCATGTAGCACAAAACATGGGGGAAGTCTCCTCACATGAACCCACTGGCTCGTACCAAGTCAATCACTTACGAAAAATTGCAGTAAAGCGGGAAAAAACTCCAACATCTCGAATTACAACTGTGTCGGACATCTTGAACCGGAAGCTTCTCAGTACTAAATCACCAAAAGCACCTTGATATATGTGGTGTTTTTTTTAAATATATTTTATTATTGCATGTCTCAGTCAACATGGTGTTTCTGTTGCTAGACTGGTGTGTGCTAAGAAAATTATAAGAGAAGATAAACAAAGTATAACTGTATACTCATTCAGTGAACTCATAATTATTTAAGTGTTCTCAAAATCCCAGTTAAATATGCTTATTTCAGCTGTTTTTTTTTTTTACACCTGTGTATTATGCCACAATTTTTTGTCTGTGGGGCTACTAAGAATGTGGGTTAAGCTTTCATATATAGAAGTAATATTTAATACTGCAGTGATATCACTTCCACATGGGAAGCATTCATTGCGTGGCAAACTTTAAATTTGTAATTATCAAATCACCATTGCACTAGGACCCAAAGACGCAGCAATAGAGAATGCACTCAGCGACTCATAGCTTGACTGCTTGCATCAGGGTCAGCAAACCAGAGCTGACCAAGACCCTACTCCACCTCCAAGTGGTGGTCCTGGAAACAGGCTGCATCACTGCAGTCTGGCTGAGAGAGTAGGGATCGAAGAGGGAAGGCAAACCCGGTCCCAAAAAATGCAGTGCTGAAGTCGATTGTGCCTGCTGAAAGACGCAGATATCGCGGCTCCGCTGTAAACAGACACAACACAACCAACGTACTTTTCAGGACAAATGAGGAAGAAGAAGAAGTAATCACCATTGCACTGAGAATACATCGGCTTGTAACATGACATTTACTTATTCTGTGGAATTCACCTTAGAGTGTAAAGGAGAGTCCTCACGGTAGAAGGGGAATGACTAAGTAAGTAAGTGTAAAGGAGAGTGAGGGCCGAAACACTTGATCAACGGGGGACCTCTTCTGATGATCAGATTGCCTCCTGTTGTATCGCTCTGTAAGAGTTTCCTACCATAAATACATGGTTAGACCAGTGACAATCGGGAAAAGACTGATGGACTTCTGGAAAGACAGATGACACTGGGAAAGACTAGGAACCGGCTGACCAGGTTGGCACCCCGTAAGCCATATACAATCGCCACAGAACCTATTATTGATAGATGCGCCCAGATTCACTGAGGGAGGGGGGGGGGAATGATGAACCCACTGGTGATTTATTGGAATCGACCAGGCAAAGTACACGGACTTTGAGTTGTGACCAACGGCTGGAATTTCCATATACCTGTGGTAGGAGATTCTCTGCACAGAAAGGCATCAGAATGCACAGAATGAAAAAAGGGTGTGGGAGCTCATCAGGGGGAGATCAACAGCACTTTGTTTCGACGGGTGAGACCTTAGAAGAACTCAGCCAGGAGTCAATCCACAGTGCTGAGAATATTCAAGTTGATCTACCTGATGATGATCTCGCACTTCTTGGATGGGAAAAGAGACAATCAAGTATTGCCAGTGCAAAAGTGCTTTGGGAGCAGCTGGACGAAGCCTTGTCAAAAGATTTGGATAACAACCTGAAGCAGATAACTTCGGAGAAGAAGCTGGAAATCTTTGATGACATAATATATCTTCACTGTCGCAAAGTGTTTGGAGTCAGGGTCGCAAAAGAACGTAACCCACCACAAAAAAGTAGAAGACAAATTAGAATAGAAGAGATCAGGAAAGAGAAGAAGCATGCCCGGAAACTGTTCAAGAATGCAGTGGCCACAGAGAATGAAGAATTATGTCAAGTTTGGGAGCACCTGAAAGGCCAACATAATGCTCTATGTAGAACAGAAAGGCTGTGCAGGAAGAGAAGGAAAACACAGAGGGATAGGGAAAGATTCTTCAGGGAGCCCTTCAAGTTCGCCAAAGAACTGTTTGAGCAGCCACGGCTGGGAACGCTAAACATCAGGAAAGAAGACATGGAATAACACCTTAGAATGACATATTCAGATGGTCACAGAGATGAGCCACTCAGCAGCGTGGCAGGCCTTGGATGGCCGAGTAAGCCGGGAGCTGAATTCAACACCAAGCCCTCAACAATGCAAGAAATAGAAAGCATTGTCCAGAAAGCACGGTGCAAGTCAGCTTCAGGTCCTAATGGTGTCCCATATGTTGTGTATAAGAGAAGTGCTCAAATGACTGCTCCATATACTGAAGAATGCGTGGAAAACCCAGCTTGTAAGCAAAGAATGGAGAAAGGCGAATGGAGTCTACATCCCGAAGGAACAAAATCCCCCAGACATCAGTCAGTTCAGGCCAATCTCACTACTTAATGTGGAAGGGAAGATATTCTTCTCAGTGATGGCTAAAAGGCTCACCACATACCTCCTGGAAAATGGGTACATTGACACTACCATCCAGAAAGGAGGTATCCCAGGTACACCAGGGTGTCTAGAGCATGCCACAATGATCTGGGAAGCAATTCAAAAGGCAAAGTCTGACAGAACAAATCTCCATGTAATCTTATTGGATCTAGTAAATGCATATGGATCCATTCCACACCAGATGTTGTGGCAGGCCCTGGAAATGTACCATGTTCCACAAGAAATTGCAGCAATGCTGAAGCTGTATTTCGCAGGGTTCTCTGTCAGATTTGTTACCAGAGAGTACACAATGAAGTGGATTGACCTACAGGTTGGAATTGCGATGGGATGTAGCATCTCTCCGATACTATTCGTGATGGCTATGCAGGTAATCCTCAATGCGGCTGAAGGAGTGGCAACAGGTCCAAAGCTCAGTGGAATGTGTCACATGCCACCACTCAATTCATTCATGGATGACACGACAATTCTGACATCAGATGAACACCAGGCCCGGAGAATGTTAGCATGCCTGAATGAACTAGTCAGCTGGTGCAGAATGAGCTTCAAACCTAAGAAGTCTAGAAGCCTATCAGCCAGGAAAGGGAAAGTAGTAGAGGTCACATTCATGGTTTCCAACCAAAGAATCCCTACTGTCATTGGGGAACCTGTTAAAAGTCTTGGCAGGGTGTAAGATGCCCCATTAAAAGACTCGAAGGCAGTTCAACAGACAATAGAAATGGCAGACAGGGGACTTCAGATCATAGGCCAAAGCAGACTCCTAGGAAAGTTCAAACTGTGGTGCCTCCAGTTCATGTTGATACCTAAATTGCTGTGGCCACTGCTTATATATGAAATAAGCACCAGTACAGTGGAAGCTATAGAGCAGAAGGTCAGCATGTTCATGAGGAAATGGCTAGGGGTACCACCAGGTCTGTCAGATGTAGCACTGTACTGCAAAGAGTCAAAACTTCTGCTTCCTTTCAAGTCAGTTGCTGAAGAGTACAAAGTGGGAAAGGCAAGGCTCACAATGACGCTGCGCGAGTCAGCAGATGACATGGTTAAGTCCATTCAGCCCACACTCAAAACTGGAAGAAAGTGGAGAGTGGAAGAAGCTGTTGATGCTGCCCAAGAGTCGCTCAAGCTAAGGGAGGTAATCAGATACACACAGACGAATAGATGGGGATTTGGCCATGGAGACATCCGCTGGTGGTCCACGGCATCAAGCAGGGAGCGCAGAGACATGGTAGTTCAGGAGAGATGAGGAGCTGAGAATGATAAGAGGTTGCAAAAAGCGGTGCAGCAGGCCCAACAAGGCCAATGGACTACATGGGAAGGAGCCCTGCAAAGGTCCTTGACATGGAATGATATATGGCATATGGCACCTCTTAGGCTCAGCTTCATTATTATATCAATGTATGACCTCCTTCCATCGGCCACAAACCTTATGAGATGGGGAAAGTTGGATGATGAGCAGTGCACCCTGTGCCATGAGAGGCAGACACTTGAATACATGCTCTCAGCTTGCAAGGTGTCATTAGGGCAAGGGCGATACACATGGCACCACAACAAAGTGCTAAATGAGCTGGCTGCAACAATAAATCTGGCAAGGATGAAGGTGAATAGCAAGGTCAGGCCGAGCCCCGCAAATACATACTTTCTGAGAGCAGGAAAGTCAGCACACCCCAAACCGAGTAAATCAGGTAGCAGTTTACCATCTTTTCTTGACTGCAAATGGCGAGAAACCTACCTGGATGAGGGGCATATCCAGAGAGTATCAGAAAATCTCTATGACGGCCAGATATAGTGCTGCATTCTTCATCATCACACCAAGTTATATTGATTGAACTGACCGTCCCATTTGAATCCAGATTATGCAAGAGGCTTAGTGATACTGCGGAAAAGGCATCAAGCTGGCTGTGGAACAACCACAATGGGCTATGGAACTCGGACAGTAAACTATAGCCCCACCTCCGGTACAGGAAACACCCGGAAATTTTTTTAAGTCCGCAAAACATTGAGCTTTTAGTTGTATTGGTGAAAGGACTGTGGCTTACAGGAAACCCCAGTGTATTATATGAGGTGTCAGGCACAGGTAGATTTCAGTAGCTGGCGAAGTTGCTTCACACCTCATCGGCTTTGAACAGGTGTTTCAGTGTCTGTCCCTAGATGTGGTGTGCTGCGGAATGACCGCAATCATTTGTTTTCAACATAGGGGTTACTTTCACAATTGCTTCCGGCTGACAGGGATTGTGGTTTTTAAAGCTGCAACCAAGGTGGAATGAGTTTATTTTCTACGCAAGACAACATGAGGCTGAGATACTTGGGAGTCGTGACCCAGGTGGACCCGCCCCTCTTGGAGTATAAAGGAGAGTAAGGGCCGAAACACTTGATAGATAGGGGGACTACTTCTGATGATCAGATTGCCTCCTGTTGTATTGCTTTGTATAGAGTTTCCTATCATGTATCACTGAATTATTGCATTTCATGATTTCACCACAACATTTTTCATATATCAGATTAGTAAATTTATGTACCAGTTTTTAATCTTGCTAAATAATTCTCATTTTTTGTTTTCCTGCCAGAATTTTGATGGTCATAACTACACTGAAGACTGTGATACTCATGATCAGATAGGTGACATCATAGATACAAAAACACCAAGAATTAAGAAAGTAGAGCAACCTGGCTTATGTAAAGATGAAGGTAATGAAATGGTAGTCATATACGAGGTAGCTTCAAAAAGTTCCCGGAATTTTGTATTGCATAGAAATAAGTAACAATACAATTATTTACACATTTTCTTCAAAATAGTTCCCTTCGGCAACTACACACTTTTGCCAACATCCATACAGCTGTTGGAAACATTCCTGGAACCCATTCTTTGAAACCTCTCAGCTGCTTTGTTGCATTGGTGATAACGTCCTCAGCATCTTTGAATCTCTGCCCTTTCAGTGCTGATTTTAGGCGACGGAACAAGAAAAAATCAGGCGGTACCAGGTCGGGAGAATATGGAGGATGTTCCAGGGTAGTCACATTGTGCGTTGCAAGGTACTGCTTCACCAGGAGGGATCGATGTGCTGGCACATTGTCATACAGCAGAACCCAACTGTTTGTTCTCAATTTTTCTGGGCGTTTCCTTCTGATTGCATCTCTTAGACGACGGAGGATACCAGCGTACATTACCTTGTTAACTGTTCGGCCTTCAGGAATGAATTCATGGTAGACAATACCCTGGGGGAAAAAAAAAACTTCCAACATAACTTTTCCTTTGCCCTTGTCCAAACAAAATTTCTGTGTCCAGGGAGATGAGGGTGATTTCCATTCACAGGACTGACGTTTTGTCTGAGGATCGTACAAAAAACACCATGTCTTGTCTCCTGTGATTATGTTGTTGAGAAAATTGCTATCTTGATCAGCCACAGTGATTAGGTCTCCTGCCAGTTTCAGTTTCGTTTCTCTCTGTTCAGGAGATAAAATTTTGGGAACCATGTGTTGACAAACACAGTGCATGTGCAGTTCATTGTGGAGAATACTTTGGCAACTTCCAACTGATATTCCAACTTCTGAGGCACTTCTCTACACTAAGTCTTCTGTCAACACGAACAACGTTCCGAACACGCTCAATGTTTTCATTGTTTATCAAGGTAGGTGGTCGTCTGCTATGTAGATCGTCATCGACACTAACATGACCTTCACGGAAACACTTGTGCCACTCAAAAACATGCGATTTCTTCATTGCGGTATCACCATATGCTTTATTAAGCAAGGTTACTGTCTCTGAGGGTGACTTCTCAAGCAAATCACAAAATTTGACATTTGTACGTTGTTCAATCAAGGACATTTTCAACTCTGACGATGCTACGTGCACACCACACAAACAAACTTCTGTAACTTCTGTTCGAGAGTACATGTGAAGGTTACTTCAGCCATGTCATTTCCTCAAGGTCACTACCAACTTATAAAACTATAATCTCCATGATATAATCACTCATTCAAACATGAGTCGACTATTCCGGGAACTTTTTGAAATTACCTCGTAGATGAAATAATGCTTTTTTTTTTATTATTTTTTTTTTTCAATGTGTGTTTTTATTTCTGAGACTTTGCGTTCTTAGTTTTTAAAAAAATGTCAGATCTTAATGTCTCTAGTAAAAAAAAAAGATCCCGTTACACGCCAATTGAGGTATATTAGGAAAATGGTGTTAGGCCCCTATTTTCTAGACCACGGGCACACTAGGGGTGATGTGGACAACATCATGCCGGGCACCTTAATCTTCCCAGAGTTGCTCTGGTACTCAATTCATGAAGCTTAGTCAACCCTGGAGCCGTTTGCGGTCTGAAAAATCCCACCTCAGCTGGGAATGGGCCCAGGACCACTGAGCTGGGAAGCATTTGCACTACTCACTGCGTTACCATGGCTCTAATGTCTCAAGCACTATTTATCACATTTGTTGTTAACTTTATTCCAATCCGTTGAATCAAACTATTCAGTATCTTCCCTCTTTCTCATACTGTGTCATTTATTTTTCCTACTGTCACAGTATATTCCGTCTTTCTTCATCCCGTAGCATACCTGAAAAACAGTGATTGCTTTCTGCTAACATGCTGCCTTTGTTTATTGGCTTCTTTCAGGATATCTTCATGACATTCATCAAATTGTGCCAACATAGAGGCAATGTAAATCTGTGCAGACATCAAAGTAAACACATGTTTAAAAAATGTGTGCTCATAATGAAGGAAATTAACTGTTTATTTTACTGAAAGATATTTAAGATATAGATTGAAATGTGATACTGCTAAATGTCTGTTATAAAGTTACACAATTTAGGAATCTGATAGCTGATTGCTTATTAGGCAAAAGTTATTTATTTCATCTAATTGTCATATAATTTCAGATTTGCCTTACCAAGCTCAGAGCATCAACACCAATAAAAGATTGTACAAGAATGATAATACCAGTGTTGCATTGTTGACAAATGACATTTATGATGAGTCTGGAACAACTGGAAGTGATGTAGCTGTGCATTCCATTATTTGTCAAGACAGATCAGTAGAGTGTAAGATTCAGAATGATTTAAAGGTCACAGTTCAAACCAAAAATGGGTCAGATGACATCAGAAAGAATAATGATGAACTTGATAGGATTGAAATGAGTTGTGGATTTGCAAACAACATGCAGAGTAAGGACATGCAGAATCCTTATCAACATGAAGTTTATGATGTAATGTTAACACAGTATTCTACTCTGAAGAGATTAAATAGAATACGTATTAGAGAGAAGCCTTACAAGTGTGATGTTTGTTGTGCAGGGTTTATGCTATGTAGCGATCTTAATAAACACAAAAGAATACAAATAAGAGAGAAACCTGACAATTGTGATGCTTGTTGTGTAGGGTTTACACAGTCTTCTAATCTGAAAACACATAAAATAACACATACTGTAGAGAAGCCTTACAACAGTGATGTTTGTGGTTTAGGGTTTATACAGTCTTCTAGTCTGAAAGAACAAACAAACATACATAATGGAGAGAAGCCCTACCAGTGTGATGACTGTGGTGTAGGGTTTACACAGTCTTCTAGTCTGAAAAAACACAAAAGAATACATACTGGAGAGAAGCGTTACAGGTGTGATGTTTGTGGTGTAGGGTTTACACGGTCCTCATATCTGAAACAACACAAAAGAATACATACTGGAGAGAAGCCTTACAAGTGTGATGATTGTAGTGTAGGGTTTACACAGTCTTCTAGTTTGAAAGCACACAAAAGAATACATACTGGAGAGAAGCCTTACAAGTGTGATGTTTGTGGAGTAGGGTTTACACAATCTTCAAGTCTGAAAGAACACAAAAGCATACATACTGGAGAGAAGCCTTGCAAGTGTGATGTTTGTGGATTAGGGTTTACACGATATGAATATCTTAATAGACACAAAAGAATACATACAGGAGAGAAGCCCTACAAGTGTGATGTTTGTGGTGAAGGCTTTACACAGTCTTCTGTTCTGAAAAAACACAAAAGCATACATACTAGAGAGAAGCCTTACATGTGTGATGTTTGTGGAGTAGGGTTTACACGATGTGAATATCTTAATATACACAAAAGAATACATACAGGAGAGAAGCCCTACAAGTGTGATGTTTGTGGTGTAGGGTTTACACAGTCTTCTAATCTGAAATCACACAAAAGAATACATACTGGAGAGAAGCCTTACAGGTGTGATGTTTGTGGAGTAGGGTTTACACTGTCTTCTAGTCAGAAAAAACGCAAAAGAATACATACTGGAGAGAAGCCTTACAAGTGTGATGTTTGTGGAGTAAGGTTTACACGATATGAAAATCTTAATAAACACAAAAGAATACATACAAGAGTGAAGATATACAAGCATGATGTTTATGGAGTAAGGTTTGCACAGTCTTCTGTCTGAAAGAACACAAGAGAATACATACTGGAGAGAAACTTTACATGTGTGATGTTTGTGTAGTACGGTTTACGCATTCTACTAGTCTGAAGGCACATAAAATAACACATACTGGCGAGAAACCTAACAAGTATGAGACGAGTAGGGTTTACTCAGTCTTCTTGTCTGAAAATGCACAAGTTACTACATACTTTAGAGAAGTGTGAAGTTTGTGGTGTAGGATTTAACAGTGGTTATCTAAAATAAACACCAAAAACTACATATAGGAGAGAAGCCTTACAAGTGTGATGTGTGTTGCGTGAGGTTTGCATGGTTTTCTAATCTGATAAGACACCAAAAAAATACATAGACGAGAGAAATTTTTCTAGTTTGATATTTGGGGTGTAGAGATAACACTATTTGCTAGTGTGAAAAGACATCGAAAAATGCATACTGGAGAGAAGCCTTTCAAGTGTGATGTGTGTGGTGTAAGGTTTACAGATTGTTCTTTTCTGAAAAGACACATAAAACACAAACAGTAGAGAAGCTTTTCAAATGTGGTGTTTGCTATGTAAGGTTTAACAGCTGCAGCAGTCTCAAAACACTCAAAAGAATACACTTAAAGGAATGACTTTACATGTATTATGTATGTGATATATTGTTTACATAGGCTGTTGGTCTTGAAATGCAGAAAAAATACACACTGGAGAATATTCTGACATGGTTGGTGTATTTTGGAATTTAAAAACATTAATTCATACTTTTCTATTCACTGAAATACTATGTTCCCATCACTTGTTGCAATCAAGATTAAAACTGTCCAGTTGATTGATATTCACATGATATTTATTTTGTTTAATTTTGTAATGATTGTCCATTTTATTCAGCAAGAACATCTTGTAATTGTTTTCTTGTAATATTTTGAGTGACTTCTGTTACTAACCTTTGTCTAAACCAGCATGTCCTTCGCATTTCTGTGGTATAAGTAGTCTACTCTTTATGGTTCACTTAAAAAGAGTGACTAACATGTATGGCGTCTGCCTATAATTATAAAGGTACTGGGTTTGATCCCAGCACAGGGAAGGTAATTTATGAAAATTTATTTAGAACCAGTGAGTCCTAATGATTTCATATTTTGAGACTGCGTCTGCATTTAGTTCTCTATGAAAAAGAACTCTCACAAAGTCAGTCATCGGCCTCTTAATCTCCTTTACACTCAGGGGGGGCCCACTTGGGTCATGACTCCCAAGTGTCCATCTCCTGTTCACTTGTGCAGAGAATTAACCCACTCCACCTTGGTTGCAGCTTTTAACTTCACTCCTGTTTTCTTCCAGCTGGAGACAATTGTGGAGGTAACCCCTATGTTGAAAACTCTCATTTGTCTTCTACTTTTTTTGTGGTGGGTTACATTCCATTGCCTCCCTGACTCCAAACACTTTGCGACAGTGAAGATATATTATGTCGCCAAATATTTCCAGCTTTTTTTCCAAGGTTATCTGCTTCAGGTTGTTATCCTTCAACAAGGCTTCATCCAGCTGTTCTCAAAGCTCTTTTGCACTGGCTGGTAGAAACTTAATGGCATCTCTTTTCCTGTCCAAGAAGTGTGTGAGATCATCATCGGGCAGATCAACTTGAATATTCTCAGCACTGGGGAGTGACTCCTGGCTGAGGTCTTCTTACGTCTCACCCATCGAAACAGAGCACTTTTGATCTATCACAGATGAGCTTCCACACCCCTTTTTTCATTCTGTGGATTTTCAAGCCTCTCTAAGTAGAGAATTTCCTAGCACATGCACAAGGAAATTCCAGCCATTGGTCAGAACTTAAAGTCCGTGTAACTGGTCTGGTTGATTCCAATAAGTCACCTGTGGATTCATCATTCTCACCCCCTTTCGGTAAATCCTGTAGGCATATATCATTTGTGAGTCCTATAGCGATTGTTTACAGCTTATGGGGTGCCAACATGGTCAACTGGTTTTTAGTCTTTCCCAGTGTCATCTGGCTTACCATAAGACCATCAGTCTTTTCTCTGAATGTCAATGGTCTGACCATGTAATTATGATAGGAAACTATACAGAGCAATAAAACAGGAGGCAATCTGATTATAAGAAGTTGATTCCTCAGTCAGTCAAGTGTTTTGGCCCCTTACCCTCCTTTACGATCTAAGAGGGCGAGCTCACTTGGGTCATGACTCCCAAGTGTCAGCCTCCTGTTGTCCTCTGCAGAGAATTGAACCTACTCCACCTTGGTTGCAGCTTTAAACTTCACTCCTGTTTTTTGCCAGAAAAAGAACTTACCTCAGAAAACTTTAGGAGATGCAGACTTATGGATCAGGTCAATAGTGTTGGGCAACTTGGTTAAGCAGTGCATCATTATTCAGATAATGAATTCAGTAGCTAATGGGTTAAACTTCTGTGTTTATTTTGTAAATTACAAAAAGCACATAAATAAAGTCATTGTGCATCCAAATGCAAACGTCCTTTTAAGCTGCGTTTATTTGTAAAGGTTGTTTCTCTTCCTTGTAGTAATTTTGTCCTTGTATGTTGAGTGTTGCCCCATGGTGTGTAATTATCTTAGCCGGTCTATTTTTGATTGAGATGATTGCACCATGTGGCACCCCCAACTAAAGACATATTTAGACGCATCGTGTAGAATGGGATGACGCGATACACCTAGTTACAAACAGTCGATGTGTGGCATTGAGGTCAATTAGATGTGTTTTCTAAACATGTGGTTTGACCACTAGGATATATGTAACTAGGATATATGTAACTATTATCTGCATTAAGGCATCTGAGCCTAGAGATAGAGTCTTCTAAGGAAGGTGGTTTTATCCACTCGTCAATGTAACGTAAAGTATGGCCGTTGCCATTATTTGAATTATTACTAAGAAGTGTTTTAAGGACTTGAGAGTCCAGGAAGAAATAAACAGTAATCAATATGATACTGATCAGTAGAGGTGGGCAAATCGACACACTCCGCTGTTTCGAGACATTCGGCTCAGTGATTTAAACTGTGTCGACACACTGTTTCGGCACAACGGCACTTTTGCCCGTATCGGGGAGAAAGAAGTCTCTAATAGACAGTATACATTACTATACATGAACTGTGTGATACAATCCCCTCTGTTTTTTCTTGCGCGCTACTGGCGTGTGTGAAAATCTATGGCGTTTCGTATGACCACAATTCAATATTTTTACACAAGTCTTCATTATGATGAAATAAAACGGAGATATGATGATAGCTGTGCAGTATATGTGAAAATAATAAAAAAAACAACAATAATAATAGTAATAATAACACATGATATCAAACTAGAGTAAGCTAGTTTTGGTAGACAATGATTCAAATCCACACCGAGTACACAGATATCAGCAGAGCTAATAAAGTGTCCATTACATTTATACGAACACACGGACACTTTCAACTTTAGCATAGTGCCTAAAACATTGACAACTGCAGCACTGACACAATTTCCAGTGTCTATAACTTCTCAGCAAAAATAATATCACTTGTAAAATCAAGTCATCATAACACATCCCTGAAAAATATGACGTGTTTGATATTCCATACTAATGTTCCGGACGGTTGACTCAAATTTTACAAAGGCCCACGGAAGGTGAGACAGTGTGTCTCTGCAAAACAGCGAGGCAGACAGGAACTGAAACTGTTTCAAAACAACAAGTAGGCTGTGTTTCAAATCTTTCGGACTCAATGCTGTTTCGAAGCATTGTTTCGACACACACACACAGTAGCCATCTCTACTGATCAGTATGGCATGAGAAGCCAAACAAAGTATATTATAAACTTAAGGTTTAAATTGAGTCTAGCCTTGCCAGAATGTTTTACACAGACATGAATAATATGGAATAATGTTTTGATGCGATGTCAACATAAGTTATAGACATTGAACAGTCTAAGAATTGCAGTTAATACATAATGTGTTGTGAAGAAAATCTAAGAACTTTACCAGAGTCACGAATTTAGTTAATAGAATGAAACCTTGTTTTACTGTGAAAACTTGTGTACGTAATTAAATATTTCCAGTCATCTGTGACGGAGTTATATTCTTGATGAAGTTTTTATTCGTCATAAGTATTGAAGAATTTCGACTGTTACTTTCTTGACCTTGTCGTTAGCATTGGTTACTCAACACTGAACATTATATCAACTGGCATAAGATCGTGAGAAGATGACAATAATCATAATAATAAAGTTGAACATAAAAGTACACAAGATAAGAACTGTAATACAAGAAAGAATGAATTCTATAATAACGAAGAGATCAATGAAATAACTCAAGTTTTATTCAAGGTTATCTCAAAATGAACCCAAGAACCCAACAGTGTATAACAGAACTTTTTTGTAAACCAGAGCTTTCAAGATATTGATGAAGAGCGCATTTTGATGTGCAAATCTATGACATCTTGATGTTGAGACCATGGAATTAACATTGAGAGTAGCACCACAACTTCAATATATGCATGAGGTGCAATATTTTTAACATTCTATTGATATAAGACAGAGAAAAACATTGAGAGTTGTAAGTATTCAACAGATTACTAATCAGAATATCATGGATCCGTTTGCTCTTATAACATTTACAGATTATCTTGATATCATAAACACTGGATGACAAATTTTTAGTCAGTTTAGAAATCGGGTCTTAATCAAATTGTTGCCCTTGGATTAAGCCCCTTGATGTACATGATGTCGACTTAAACATTGATGTCAAGGAATTTCGACCTTTTTGTTTTTGATAGCACTCAAAGGCAGTCCTAGTTCTAGAATCATCATCATGTGACGTATTCTTTCCAGAATGTT
Source organism: Oreohelix idahoensis (assembly GCA_024509875.1). Classification (NCBI taxonomy): domain Eukaryota; kingdom Metazoa; phylum Mollusca; class Gastropoda; order Stylommatophora; family Oreohelicidae; genus Oreohelix; species Oreohelix idahoensis. Next base: position 83,224 of record JAMPIV010021032.1, on the reverse strand, counting down.
GTCTCCATTACAGCTGCTCTGAATGCATCACGATTCTGGGCAAGTCGACTTGCATCAGTCAAAGACAAGTTCAGACTCTCTGTGATGTCCTAGGTCCACCGTCGTCTAGGTCGACCCCGTCCCTGTTTTCCATTACTAATTTTTCCAGTCTATTATGTCTTTTTATATGACCGAAAAATTTCAGCTTCCTTATTGCGATGGTATTTAGAAGCCAATTTTCCTCTACATTTAGTGAGTGCAGTACTTCTCTGTTGGTCTTTTTTTCTGTCCAGGATATTCTCAACATCCCTCTGTAGCATATCATTTCGAATGATGTAACCTTTTTTGCAACTGTTTTATTGAGTGTCCAAGTCTCGCAGCCGTATGTTGCTACTGGGAATATACATGCTCCGATCAGTTGTAACTTTGTTTCTTTGCTTGTGCCTTGCCATAGGTTTTTCATCTGTATTAGTTTATGTGAAACAATTGCAAGTCTTCTTTTAATTTCTACTGCACAGTCGCCAGAGCTGTTGATGATTGATCCTAAGTATTCGAATTCATTAACACTTTCAAGTTATTTATCAATTTCCATTTCTGGTTTGGTCTTTACTTTGTCTGTTGTCAATACTTTGGTCTTCTTGGTGTTTAGGTATCGATTCTGGGCCTCGCTGTGTTCTAGAATACACTAGGTAAAAGGAATAAAATGAGAATTAACAATTTTTAAAAAAAACATGCGCAGAAGCGAACTACAGACAGACATACAAATGATATGGACGTCAAGGGGGACCGAAGACGCAGCAAGAGAGATGAATGCAGTCAGCGACTCATAGCTTGACTGCTTGCGTCAAGGTCAGCGAACCAGAGCTGACCAAGACCCTACTCCACCTCCAAGTGGTGGTCCTGGAAACAGGCTGCATCACTGCAGTCTAGCAGATAGAGTAGTGATCGACGAGGGAAGGCAAACCCGGTCCCAAAAAATGCCATGCAGAAGTCTGATGTGTTGGTTGAAAGTTGCAAATATCGCAGCTTCGCTGTAAACGGACACAACACAACCAACGTCCTTTTTAGGATGAATGAAGAAGAAGGACGTCAAGGAAAGTACTTGAACTGATGGCTTAACATGAAGGCGTTATTGCGTGACCTAAAGAAGACAAATTTGAAGAAAAAAAATTAGAATCTTTAACTCAAATGTGAAGTCAGTCTTGCTGTATGGCTCAGAGACATGGCAAGTCTCAAAGAGTTTCACCTCCAAGCTATAGACATTTGTAAGTAGATATCTCCAGCGGATCCTCCGAATAAGATGGCCAGATGTAATAACAAATATAGAGCTAAGAAAAAGATGCGGACAACAGCCAATACAAACAGAAATTAAGTTAAGAAAGTGGGGATGGATAAGACATACACTCAGAAGAGAAAAATCAAGCATAGCCAGAGTTGCCCTTGACTGGAACCCACAGGGGAAAGGGAGAGTGGGGAGGCCAAAGAGAACTTGGAGAAGAGGAGGCTAGGGAAATTTGAATGACTTGGGAACAGACGAAAAAGACAACCCAGAATAGAAATCGATGGAGAGCAACTGTTTCCGCCCTATGTTCCATAGGGAACGAAAAGGAGTGATGATAAGAAAGAAGACATAAGTGTCTGACTGAAACATAGTGACTAGAGCTCTTCTCTCGCGGCAACAGTGCGAGGTTTGAAACACGGTGGCATCACACGACAGTCTATCCAGCTGTAATTGGATAATTGACTCTGCTCGTGAGTTAGGGAAGGAAATGGTAGTGAGGAAGGGAACTGGCCGCCCTACTTCACTAAGCTGGACCTAGTATAGTCAAGTCTCTAACACTTCACTAAGCTGGACCTAGTATAGTCAAGTCTCTAACACTTCACTAAGCTGGACCTAGTATAGTAGGTACCACAAACTGATTTTTTGTTTTTACAGTGTCTTTGTTTATAGATCTTAATGGATCTCTTTAAGCCATGAAATTTCCTTTTTAAATTTTAAAAATCGGACATCAAACAACCGACTTACAGCATTTCAAAATTGTGGGGAATTACAAAATTTTTCAAACATCTTTGCACCGAACAAATTGCCTGACTTTGCACAATCATAACTACAGTCAACAAACACTTACCAAGTCAATAATGCTTTTTGTACAAAGTCATACAAGTCCTTATTGCAGAAAAGAAACATGGGAAGTACAACAAATCAATTAAATGAATTATGGTCCATCAAAATTGACAAAAGATACAATTTCAAGTCTCATTGTTGTGCTCGCAAAGTGCAAATATGCATTTTTATGCACTCATAAATCAAAAACTACACACAGGAAAGCTATAAGATTTATTGAGCTTAAAGAGAGCATTATATACTTGATGCTTAATTTTTTTGAGCCACATGAAATACTGAATACTATAAAACTGCATTATGTGAAAATGGATCAAAGGCTAAATGTGCAGTTCGGAAGAAAAATCTCACGAAATTCCAAATGTTGTCATAAAATCATGAATATTGCAGCTATAGAGCTGAAAACTTCCATATTTACGTAATTTGAGTTGTACAATTCAAATTGATGGTTATTTTCTTGATTGAAACAAACTTTACTGCATCAAAAGATAATTGTGTGTTCAGAAAGTCCTCAAGTGAATCTCCTCTCAGGGCACTGGCTTGTTGTACTGACATCTGGCACCTGTACTGTAGCTGTCCTTTACTCACATTCTGTTCGGGTAGCACAGAGAAACCAAGAGGTCACCTGAGAGAAATTTGTTGGGAGGGACGGGAAGAGGACAAATTGCATGATTGTGTTATTTTATTATTAATACAAAAAATGTCGACTAAATTATTTTTTCTTTCCCTTTGTTAATCATTAAGCATTTATTGCGGCATTAATTTTTACTGCATTTACCATTTAAATCATTGTATTAATTATACAGTAGATTTAAGTGAAGTCTCTCTTTTACATGGATTATGTCATTTGTCTTTTATGTTTGTAATTGTAAAATAAACTCAAAACCTGCAGAGGCTTCTAGGAAAGCTTCAACTACATAGTAGCCTAATGATTTTTAACATCAGAGAATGAGAGGAAATAATATGATATATAAACTTTACACAACAAGACGTACTAGCTCCCATGTTGCATTTTCCTAGTCCTCCAGAAGATAGAACTGTGCCAATAGTCTGTTTGTCATAGTAGAAATCAGTGGCAGAGCCCGACGTCTGCCTCTTCCCGTCATTGAAAATGTGCATCATAACGATTGTCCCCTGAAATAATTGAGAAAAAAAAAGGTTAATTAAGCGAGAGAGGCAATTTAAAAAAAAAATTAACGTTCACAAATGTGTAGCAAGCTAAATTCTAAACATGACCTTTGACATCCATCACATAACTTATCGAAAGGAGGTCAGCGGCTTTACAAACTGTTACTAAGTTTTAGACCTTAATTCTGATACCGAATGTTTAGAAAATGGTGATGGTCCGATAAAACAACCAAATAGCTACATTAACAACAATACCTGTTGCTGTCGTTTTTGACGGTTTCATAAGACGTAAATCTATTTAATATTTTTTGATGATCTAAGTTAGAGAACTGTATGTTAACTCCCTGGGACAGGTTGATTTGGGGTTATCTTCCCTTTGTTTTATTCATTGTGTTGATCTGTCTTAAGCCGGGGTTAGCTGTTCTCGGATCTGTTTTGTCTATGCATGCGCAAGTTTTTTTAGCGCGAAACAGATAGACTTCTGTCAGGGAGTGTTGAACTGGGTTCTGACCGGACTAGTATGTCCGTTGTACTTCTCTGCATTATCTGGGGGAAAGATAGTCTTCAGTGTGACTGTGATGTTAGTGATTCTCCCCAGAGTTATTCTGTTCGTCAAGAATGACGACAGTTGTTAGTTGTGTATTTCTCGGATTCTGTCAAAGGTAAAAGAAACTTTATTATTATGCCTAGATTGCAGAACATTTTGTGTCAACCTGTGAGTACAGCTCACAGTTCTTTGAGATGCAGAGTCCATTATGTGTGCTCGATGTAGCCAACTAAGACTATTCGTCTAACTATTATACAGAAGCCCAGTGAAGAGATATTATTTATGAAAACCGCATGTTGGCGGGATGTTTCGGCATGGATGATGATGCCTGCCTATGAAGAATACACAGTTGTTCACATTATTATAGAGGCCCGACATTACGGCCAATATCTTTGAGCAGAAGAAGAAGTGTCTGGTGGGTGAAGCCAGATGAAGTCTTGACTTTCATTAAACAAGTTCATAGACTTTGATATTAAGCAACTGGAACCGCTTTTATCGTGCGGTATATATTTGTTAAAGGACTACCTGACACGTTTAGTCAGGGGCCCTGAGCTACAGTATGAAAGAACGTAGATTGTCAAGCCAGCGTTACTAGCATCTTACACATGAGCTATCCAAGATTTATGATGCTAGACGTTTATAATCATTACCACACATGAAATGTCCATGATCCTTGTTCAATTGACTGTGTCGTCTGTCAGCGTACTGTTGCCGTAATAAATGTTGAAGAAAAGTCATCTGTTTTATCCACGTCTATGACTTCTTCTTGTGGTGGAGTGAGTTTGGTGTGTAGATGAATAAGAGCCTATACGACTTCGTGTCCACGATCTGCTGTTTCCTACACACACACCTTTACTCTCGACTACATCCTATTACGAGTACTACACACCTGAGAAACATGTATGCTGTTTGTGTGTGAGTGTCTGCATTACACCCCTGGCAGCGCCTCACGCTGGTGACCTAAATACACCGCAACACTGAACCGTCCAGGTGATAAACGACACGCCCACTCAACGACACTTCAACACGATACAAAAACAGATTTTACATCTTTAACATCTGGATTTAACATCTGATGCCCAGTTTGATGGGGCTATACATCTAATAAATTCGAGGTTTTACATACCCCACCCCCAAAATTGCTTAAAAAACGAAAAACTTTCTGTCTAAATGTGTGAATCGAGACATCACATTTGGCTGTTCTTTTACTAATACATCCACCCTCCGTCACTTGCCGTTGCTATATTGCAAATAAACAAAATAGGTCTGAAATGAATAGAAATAAAACAAAGTTCAAAACTTACTCAGAACACATATTGCGTCGACTTCCATTGGTAAAACTTTCAGTTCAGCACCTGAGTCATTTCGTGCTGTGTTTCGTACAGCCGGCCCATCGTGTCCGGGTTTGTCAGATGGAACATCCGCCATTATGTTTATATGCCGAAATGTGTTAGAGGCGCTCTATTTTAACGTTCGTTCGCTCTTTTTACTCAAATAATGATGGTGTTTAAAACTTTGATACGATTTTAGCAGAATGGTTGCTCGTTTGTTTGATGTAACACGAGTTAGAAAGGCCTCCCAGATGTGTATTAAAATCCAAACTTTCTCATTCACTTCAAATTTACGATATCTTCCTATAAAAAATATGTGCCTCGTGTTACATGTGCGTAAACCTCAGTTTCTGCTCTTCTCATTGGTGAAAACCGTATTAGTGTAGCATTTTTGAGGACATAGCGTGGACGCTTTGAATGAGGTGGGGGTCCTTTCAGGGAATTTCGCTCTCTTGAGCGCCAGTCAGCTAGCGCACGGCAAGAGCAGTTTTAATGGTGTTTTTGTTTTTTGTCTCACTCAATTTCAATGACACGCAGAAAGTTATAATTGACATATTATGAAAGAAGAAAGATCAAGGAACCAGAAGATATAATTTTTATTTAGAAAAGGCAAATTAATTACTAGGCAGAGCGAGGTTGAAAAAGGCCCAAAGTGGGCCTCGCTTGCGCGTCACAGAATTTTTCGACCGCCGCAAAGCGGCAGTTTGTGGTACCTAAGTATAGTCAAGTCTCTAACACTTCACTAAGCTAGACCTAGTATAGTCAAGTCTCTAACACTTCACTAAGCTGGACCTAGTATAGTCAAGTCTCTAACACTTCACTAAGCTGGACCTAGTATAGTCAAGTCTCTAACACTTCACTAAGCTGGACCTAGTATAGTCAAGTCTCTAACACTTCACTAAGCTGGACCTAGTAGTCAAGTCTCTAACACTTCACTAAGCTGGACCTAGTATAGGTCAAGTCTCTAACACTTCACTAAGCTGGACCTAGTATAGGCCAAGTCTCTAACACTTCACTAAGCTGGACCTAGTATAGTCAAGTCTCTAACACTTCACTAAGCTGGACCTAATATAGTCAAGTCTCTAACACTTCACTAAGCTTGACCTAGTATAGTCTAGTCTCTAACACTTCACTAAGCTGGACCTAGTATAGTCAAGTCTCTAACACTTCACTAAGCTGGACCTAGTATAGTCAAGTCTCTAACACTTCACTAAGCTGGACCTAGTATAGTCAAGTCTCTAACACTTCACTAAGCTGGACCTAGTACAGTCAAGTCTTTAACACTTCACTAAGCTGGACCTAGTATAGTCAAGTCTCTAAGCTGGACCTAGTACAGTCAAGTCTCTAACACTTCACTAAGCTGGACCTAGTACAGTCAAGTCTCTAACACTTCACTAAGCTGGACCTAATACAGTCAAGTCTCTAACACTTCACTAAGCTGGACCTAATATAGTCAAGTCTCTAACACTTCACTAAGCTGGACCTAGTATAGTCAAGTCTCTAACACTTCACTAAGCTGGACCTAATATAGTCAAGTCTCTAACACTTCACTAAGCTGGACCTAGTATAGTCAAGTCTCTAACACTTCACTAAGCTGGACCTAGTACAGTCAAGTCTCTAACACTTCACTAAGTTGGACCTAGTATAGTCAAGTCTCTAACACTTCACTAAGCTGGACCTAATATAGTCAAGTCTCTAACACTTCACTAAGCTGGACCTAATATAGTCAAGTCTCTAACACTTCACTAAGCTGGACCTAGTATAGTCAAGTCTCTAACACTTCACTAAGCTGGACCTAATATAGTCAAGTCTCTAACACTTCACTAAGCTGGACCTAATATAGTCAAGTCTCTAACACTTCACTAAGCTGGACCTAATATAGTCAAGTCTCTAACACTTCACTAAGCTGGACCTAGTATAGTCAAGTCTCTAACACTTCACTAAGCTGGACCTAATATAGTCAAGTCTCTAACACTTCACTAAGCTGGACCTAATATAGTAAAGTCTCTAACACTTCACTAAGCTGGACCTAGTATAGTCAAGTCTCTAACACTTCACTAAGCTGGACCTAATATAGTCAAGTCTCTAACACTTCACTAAGCTGGACCTAATATAGTCAAGTCTCTAACACTTCACTAAGCTGGACCTAATAAAGTCAAGTCTCTAACACTTCACTAAGCTTGACCTAGTATAGTCAAGTCTCTAACACTTCACTAAGCTGGACCTAGTATAGTCAAGTCTCTAACACTTCACTAAGCTGGACCTAGTATAGTCAAGTCTCTAACACTTCACTAAGCTGGACCTAGTATAGTCAAGTCTCTAACACTTCACTAAGCTGGACCTAGTACAGTCAAGTCTTTAACACTTCACTAAGCTGGACCTAGTATAGTCAAGTCTCTAAGCTGGACCTAGTACAGTCAAGTCTCTAACACTTCACTAAGCTGGACCTAGTACAGTCAAGTCTCTAACACTTCACTAAGCTGGACCTAATACAGTCGTCTTTAACACTTTACTAAGCTGGACCTAATATAGTCAAGTCTCTAACACTTCACTAAGCTGGACCTAGTATAGTCAAGTCTCTAACACTTCACTAAGCTGGACCTAATATAGTCAAGTCTCTAACACTTCACTAAGCTGGACCTAAAATAGTCAAGTCTCTAACACTTCACTAAGCTGGACCTAATACAGTCAAGTCTCTAACACTTCACTAAGCTGGACCTAATACAGTAAAGTCTCTAACACTTCACTAAGCTGGACCTAGTATAGTCAAGTCTCTAACACTTCACTAAGCTGGACCTAATATAGTCAAGTCTCTAACACTTCACTAAGCTGGACCTAATATAGTCAAGTCTCTAACACTTCACTAAGCTGGACCTAGTATAGTCAAGTCTCTAACACTTCACTCCCCTACGGCAGTATCTGCTATGGGAACACCTTTACCTTTTTAATGAAGACATGGGAGCCGCGCTGGTGTAATGGTTACCACATTGCGCTGGCAATCAGGTGTTCAAGCCCGGGCGTGGGCTTTTGAAAGAGTGTCATCGACCGGGATTTTGACTGAATAACCTGAACGGCTCCTGAGATAAACCCTCTGACCGGGTTGGAAGGAAAGTCTGCAGGCTCCCCAGCTTCACAATGACATGTCATTGGGCCGAAGGGCTGAAAGCCTGAGTGCCGCTGGTTAAAACAAAAAAAAAAAGAGGAAGACGCGTTCCAGATGGAAATTATTGGTGATGATACTGATGATGAGCAGGGTGGTCGTGGTATAACAAATGATATGATCAAGAACCTTGGACCTGTAGCCAGGCACAAGCTGCTCCTAATCTTCAATCAATCATGGAGTAATGGAAAATTTCCAGATCGATGACGAGAAGCAATCATTGTTCCCATCAGAAAGAAACAGGGAGAAAACAATCAAGTCCAGCTACTGACCAGTTAGCCTACTGAGCTGTATGAAGACTACTCCAATCCAGGGAATGGAGAGATACACCAATATCCACTCCCTTGATGACAGACATGAGGAAAAGACGCCTACTCACAGCGAGAAGCTTCTGCGAATGCCAAGTCATCCAGTGCATGCCAAACTCCATAGCTCGACACAAATCAGACTGAAGAGAACCAGTTTATTAAACATCTCAAAACATCTGCATCAATGTCATGAAGACCTCCTCCCAAAACAACCTACAGAAATGGAAATGGTAATCGACTATGAGGAGCCAAACTACTGCCATGAAAATATATCTATCATCACAGAAGTCCCTTGAATAAAACAGAAAGGCCACCAGACACCTCCACAACTAAAAACCTTTGATCAGGATATGATTGAAGAAACGTGCAAACTGAAGGAGTAGACACACGTATACTCAGATGGATCCGCAGAGGGGGGCAGTAAAGAATGGTGGAGGAGGCATTTTTATGTTTCATTATTGGGAAGATCATCCAAAAGACCTTCACAACCGGAAAGATCTCCTCCAATTTCAGGGCAGAAGCTATGGCACTACTACAAGCTCTGAAAATCCTTACCAGATCAGAACAACAGCCACCAGCTAAGATAGTAATCTTCACTGACTGTTGATCGTTACTGGAATCAATACAGAACACTAGAAATGAAAACATGACGCATCAGATCTGAGCTTAACATTATCCAAATGTCGTCAACCATTGCCCTTCAGTGGTTACCCTCCCATTGTGAAATTGCTGGAAATGAGACAGCAGATGTTATATCCAGGAGTGGCAGTAAAATGGAACAATTCAGCCACCTATTGCCCTATAGAGAAGCTAAAACCATCATCCACAACAAGCACGCTATTAGTGGAAGGAGGAAGGTGATATACGTAACAGAGATGGCCCAATTCACCAACTAAACAGACACCAACAGACCATCATTTTCCACCTGAGAACTGGCCACTGTAGATTACTTGGTCACCTCTGTCGCCTAAAGATATCTCATACAAATAATGTCAGTGAGCGAGCCCAGTACCTTTAGAATTAGAGGTGGACGCCATACCTCTTAGCCACTCCGACCCCTTTAAGATAAGATCATAGGAAACTCTATACAGAGCAATACAACAGGAGGAAATCTGATCATCAGAAGTGTCCCCCCCCCCATCAATCAAGTGTTTTGGCCCCTTAATCTTTACACTCTGGGGGGGGGGGGGGGGGGTGTGTGTGTCCGGGCCCACTTAGGTCATGATTCACAAGTGTCAGTCTCCTGTCGTCTAGTGCAGAGAATTGAACCCACTCCACCTTGGTTCCAGCAAATTCATTCCTATTTCCTGCCAGCTGGAGGCAATTGTGAAAGTAACCCCTATGTTGAAAACAAATTACTGTCTCGAGTTCTATAGCCCGTTGCGATTGTTCCACAGCCAGCACGATGCCTTTTCTGCAGTGTCGCTGAGCCTCTTAAGTGCCCTTGTTCTTGACTGTGCCCTCAATCCCAACAGTTTCAGTAGATCATACACTGAGGCAGCTACGAGAACTCTTGCACTCACCTCGATAGCCATCACCCTTGCAGTGAACCCATCGCATCTCAAGTCCGCGGCCAGATCATTATACTTGGCTACTTTGAACGAGTGTTGCTCATCCAATCTGGATTCAAATGGCACGGTCAGCTCAATCATTATAATCTGGTGCGATGATGAGTAATGCAGCACGGTATCTGGCCGTCTTTGAGATCTTCTGATCTCTTTGGATATGCCCCTAGCCAAGGTAGGTCTACTCAGTCTCCCAGTCATTTGCACAGTCAAGAAGAGATGGTAAACTGTTACTTGATTCACTTGGTTTGGGATGTGCTGACTCTCCAAGGAGTCTGCTTTCGTCTATGATCTGCAATCCCCTATTTTGCCATTTCTGTTGTCTGCTTTATTGTCTTTGAGTCTGTTAGTTAGACATCATACACCCTGCCAAGAATTTTTACAGGTTCTTCAATGACAGTAGGGATTTTATGTTTTGAAACCAAGAATACAAGGGGATTGACATAAGTCTTGGGCCTGACCATGAAGGACATGTCACAGAGAGCTGAAATTTTGTATAGTGTTTATTCCTTTTCAATATAGCCACCTTCTGAATTGACACACTTCTGCCATATCTGCTTGACCTTGAAAAGACCTTGGGAGTAGAACACCCTATTTTTCAAACTAAACCAGTCATCACATGCCAGTATAACCTCTTCATCGCTGTCAAAATGATTTCCTTTTAGCTGTTTTTTAAGATTTGGGAATAGAAAAAAGTCTGATGGAGCCAAATCTGGAGAATATGGTGGGTGTGGAAGAATTTCAATATTCAAATCGTTGGCTGCTAGCTGCACAAGCCGTGCTTTGTGAGAGGGCGCGTTGTCTTGAAGCAAAGGAAGATTCTGAGTGCGCATTATCCCTCGTTTCCTGGTCACAACCTTTCTTAGTTTGGTGAGAAGATCTGCATAGTACTGTCCATTAACTGTGTTGCCACGAGGCAGATAATCTTTCAAAAGGACACCTTTGCCATCCCAAAAAACAGTCAGCATCACTTTTCCTGCAGATTTCTGCGCTCTCGGCTTGACAGGTGTTGGGGAGCACGGGGTTTTCCATTGCATGCTGGCAATTTTGGATTCAGGGTCATAATGGTGTACCCAAGTCTCATCTACTGTCACCATGGTCTCCAAAAAATTTTTGGAACTAACACTTTTTGAGCAACTGATGACAGCAATTTACCCTCGTTTGCTTCTGTTCACATGTTAACAGTCGCGGAACCCACCGTGCACACACTTTTCTCATGTTCAGTCTGTTGTGTAAAATTCTATAAACTGTTCTTTCATTTAGTTTTACTCTACTAGCTATCTCCACAATTGTCATTTTTCGATCCTGGTCAATGATTTTCTTCACTCTTGTTGCATTTTCATCGTTGCACTCTGAGGCTGGTCTACCAGATCTTGGCAGATCGGCAACATTTGAGCGGCCACACTTAAACTGTTGACACCAGTTTTTTTTACTGAAGTATATGAAGGACAAGAATCACGAAACACTGGTTCCATCTCCCTGTGTATTTCTGTAGGTGTTTTTCCCTGAAACATCAGAAATTTTATCACAGCTCTGGCCTCCTTCTTTTCCATTGTTTTGTCAAATCTTTGGAGCAGCAGATCCAGTCAATAGGGTACACTGCGCCGTACACCGTAGCAAAAAAATCCATTGAAGAAACAAACGCGTACTTTACACATTCAGTGCAAATATGATGAACTTTAAATGTGCCAAGTTTCATCTTCCTCCTGTGACTCCTTCATGGTCAGGCCCAAGACTTATGTCAATCCCCTTGTATGACCTCAGATATCTTCCCTTTCCTGACTGATAAGCTTCTAGACTTCTTAGGTTTGAAGCTCATTCTGCACCAGCTGACTAGTTCATCCAGGCTTGCTAACATTCTCTGTTCCCGGTGTTCATCTGATGTCAGAATTGTTGTGTCATCCATGAATGCTTTAAGCGGTGGCATGTGACACCTTCCATTGAGCTTCGGACCTGTTGCAAATCCTTCAGCCGCTTTGAGGATTACTTGCATAGCCAATACGAATAGTATCAGAGAGATGGTACATCCCATCGCAATTCCAACTTGTAGGTCAATCCACTTCGTTGTGTACTCTCTGGTCGAAAATCTGACAGAGAACCTTGAGAAATACAGCTTCAGCATTGCTGCAATTTCTTGTGGAACATGGTACATTTCCAGGGCCTGCCACAACATCTGTTGTGGAACTGAGCCTTACGCATTTGCTAGATCCAACCAGATTACATGGAGATTCGTTCTGTCAGACTTTGCCTTTTGAATTGCTTCCTAGATCATTGTGGCATGCTGTAGACACCCTGGTGTACCTGGGATACCTCCTTTCTGGATGGTAGTGTCAATGTATCCATTTTCCAGGAAGTACGTGGTGAGACTTTTAGCCATCACTGAGAAGAATATCTTCCCTTCCACATTAAGTAGTGAAACTGGCCTGAACTGACTGATGTCTGTGGGATTTTGTTTCTTCAGGATGTAGACTCCATTCGCCTTTCTCCATTCTTTGCTTACAAGCTGGTTTTTCCAAGCCTTTTTCAGCAAACGGAGCAGCCGTTTCAGAACATCTCATTCACAACATATGGGACACCATTAGGACCTGAAGCTGACTTGCACCGTGCTTTTTGGACAATGCTTTCTATTTCTTGCATTGTCGGGGGCTTGATATTGAATTCAGCTCCTGGCTTACTCGGTTATATAAGGCCTTCCATGCTGCCGAGCAGCTCATCTTTTTGATCATCTGAATAGGTCATTCTAAGGTGTTTTCCCAGATCTTCTTTCCCCGATGTTTAGTGTTCCCGACCATGGCTGTTCAAACAGTTCTTTGGCAAACTTGAAGGGCTCCCTGAAGAATCTCTCCTTATCCCTCCGTGTTTTCCTTCTTTTCCTGCACAACCTTTCTGCTCTATGAAGACCATTATGTTGGCCTTTCAGGTGCTCCCAAACCTGTCGTAATCGTTCCTTCTCTGTGTCCACTGCGTTCTTGAACTATTTTTGGGCATGCTTCTTCTGTTTCCTGATCTCTTCTATTCTGATATGTCTTCTACTTGTCTGTGGTAGGTTACTTTCCATTGCCTCCTTGACTCCAAACACTTTGCGACAGTAAAGATATATTTGTCGCCGAAGATTTCCAGCTTTGTCTCCAAGGTTATCTTCTTCAGGTTGTTATCCAACTCTTTTTACAAGGCTTTGTCCAGCTGTTCCCACTTAACACTTAATGACCCAAGTTCAAATTTGTCAGTAAGTTGTTTAGATGTTACTATATGTCTCATGTTGATGAATGTAGCTTTGGCCATTTTTATTCTCTTCTTGCGTCGCATCTGCCATCTTTTTTTGTTTTTTGTCTACGATATAATGTTATTACTAGCAAGTAACCCTTCAATAAACTATACCAAAGTAATAATAAATATGGGGAAAGAAGAAGGAGAGAGAGTAATGAGAAAATAATTATTTTTTTTTTAAATACAAAAAACAATAAATAAATAAATAATGAAATATATATATATATCCAGCAACAGCAGCTGAGGTTCAAAGATGTGTGTAAGAGAGACATGAAGGCATTGGGCATACATCCAGCAGCCTGGGAGAATGAAGCTGTCAATCACACCAAATGATGATGCTCCCTACAGGGCCAGCTCAGATTTGGCGAAAAGCTCTCAAAACAAGCAGAAGAGAAACACGCCAAAAGGAACACCAGGCAAAAAACAGTTGAGGGTTAGCAGCAGAGGGGTCAATTCCCAAAGTCAGTTATGACTGAAGGGGGCTTCTACTACTACATCGTAGATAAATGTGACGTTTCACTTTCTTGCCAACTCTTTCTTTGTCTAAAGTATCCTGTTTAGTCACGAGAATTCTCTTTGAATTAAGGATTTCAAGTAGACTATTTCCTGAGGAGAGGCAGTTCCTTCGAACTCGCAAAATATCATATAGATATCACCTTTTTTATTCTGTCATTCATTCTATCTGTCACTCTCCTACAAATTATCCACCAAATAATGCCAAGAATTCTTCAGCTTGACACTGGTTGCAAAAGAGCGACAAGATCAGCAGCCCTTGTTAAACAACAACAACAACCTCGTCCAACATTGCCGCATGATATTATCACCATCATCAACAATTAAAACAAGAAACAACAATGATAATATACAAGAAAAAAACAATATTTTTTAATCACACCAAACTGACATAATAAAACTAATAGAAGATTGATGTGGCAACCGCCATTGGAATGAATAAACATTATATAAGAGCATACTTATACATTAGAACCTCGATAAACCAAACATCAATAAATCCGAACGTCAATAATCTGAAATGTCAATAATTAATCTGAAATGTCAATAATCTGAAATGTCAACAATCTGAAATGTCAATAATCCAAACAAGCCAGCAGTTTTTAAATGCTAGAGCCAGAAAGTAAGCATTGAAGTCTGTGATGGGTTCACCCAAGCAACAAATTGAATGATGTCAAAATCAACTAGTCTTGCTGAAAAGAGTGACAGACCTGGCAATAAACAGATGGATTTACAAAAAATTGTGCTGTTAAAAGTTCCATTCGGCATGTTACCAATGAATACATATATGTTAAGTACAACTCTGTGTGTGTTTTTTAATTACTAAACCCTTTTTAAGAACCCAAAACAGTATTTTTGATATGCTGGAAAATCCAAATAAATCAGACAACCTAAACTACTCCCAGTCCCCCATTGTTTGGATTAGCGAGGTTCTACTGTAATTATAAAATGAGCGACAAAATTTAATAAAACAGTCGCACACAAAAATAGACTGGTGTCATGATGAAAGAAAATATGCATACAAACATACAAAACCACTCAAAACAAGTTTTTAAAAAAAAGTGCCATTTTACACAATATTATAAATAAAATCTTTGGTTTTCCAACCTGGATTTTTTGTAGCTAATGACAGGATTTCAGAACAAATTTGTGAGAATACCCACAGACATAAGACAGGACATACATTTACAAAAACCAGTTGACAACATTACAAGGCAGTCTCTGATCTGGAAACCCCCTGTGTAATAGAAATCGGGGGGTGGGGGGGAGACCAAGAAGCACACAGAGAAGAAAAGTGGATACAGAAATGAAAGGTATGAGGAGGACCTAGAGCTGATGGTATGCGGCAGGAGGACTTTGCATGTATTTGTTGAAGGCCTAGGTTTGAGGCTCCTTGCGCAGGTCAAGAGCATTGACTGACTTACTGATTTAACTATTTATTTATCACAGTTTATGAATGGTACTTTATGAATTATTCTTTATGAATTACTCTTCATGAATGTTCTTTATGAATTGTTATTTACATTAAACAGCTCTTAGTTCCATCTTGTTTCTGCCCAATCAGAGACATTTTCTATGAAGCAGACATTCACAACCCTGAAGGAAGATGAAAGACTAAAAACCAAACAGAGATCTGTGGAGGCCAAACTGAAAAGCATGAACCAGTGCTGGAGCACCACATGAAGGCTGACCATGGACCAGTGCTGGAGCACCACATGAAGGCTAACCATGGACGAAGTGCTGGAGCACCACATGAAGGCTGATCATGGACCAAGTGCTGGAGCACCACATGAAGGCTGACCATGAACCAGTGCTGGAGCACCACATGAAGGCTGACCATGAACCAGAGCTGGAGCACCACATGAAGGCTGACCATGAACCAGAGCTGGGGCACCACATGAAGGCTGACCATGGACCAAGTGCTGGAGCACCACATGAAGGCTGACCATGGACCAGAGCTGGAGCACCACATGAAGGCTAACCATGGACCAGTGCTGGAGCACCACATGAAGGCTGACCATGGACCAAGTGCTGGAGCACCACATGAAGGCTGACCATGGACCAAGTCCTGGAGCACCACATGAAGGCTGACCATGGAACAAGTGCTGGAGCACCACATGAAGGCTGACTATGGACCAGTGCTGGAGCACCACATGAAGGCTGACTATGGACCAAGTGCTGGAGCACCACATGAAGGCTGACTATGGACCAAGTGCTGGAGCACCACATGAAGGCTGACTATGGACCAAGTGCTGGAGCACCACATGAAAGCTGCCCATGGACCAAGCAAAAGTGGTTGCTGTCCTACAAGATGGCCACAAGGGGTGATTGACACTGACTGCTGTGTCAGACAGGGGCTAAGCATCCAGAGCAGAAGAAGAAACAATTTCTTTATCACCATTATCCCTTGCACTCCTTACAGGGCATGTAGTCACTACTGTAACTGATCCACAAGAAACCTGAACCAAACATTCACATACTCCTGTAGTGGTGGTTTCTGCCGCAATTTGTTTTACACGATGAGGTTGCCAGCCTCGTACACAACCTCATATTAATCGCCTGAGGATGCAGTGGAACTGTTCATTCTTTGTCTCTATAGAAACTCCAAGGACATACATCGGCTAATATCTTTCAGTTTATGATTATTTACAGAAATTATTTTAATACAATTTTTCTATCTAAGCAGAGAAATTTTCTACAAAACGACATTAGCTAGCAAAAATATGGACTACGTGAGACAATTGGCCATATGAGAAAATGGGCTATGTAAGACAAAGGGCCTTACCGAAGGATGGCAGGCAGACCGTGCACTACTGATAAATATAAACTGACTATCGCTCTCTGACATGTGACGGTGAGAAAAGCAGAGCCGCTGAACAAGACTACTCAATAAACACATCTGAAGGAATGAGAAACTTCAGATCAGAATTACATCAGGTGACCACAAACTGTAATTTTAATCATAAAATATTGTACGTAAAAAAAAACATTATTTATGTTTTTTTTCACACAAATAATAACAAAAACAATCATATAGATAAATGGCATAAGGACTCACATGTTAAAATTATAACAAGAATACAAAAAAAACTATAACGACCTTAGTCTAGAAAACTTCAATTACATAATAATAGCTTTGAGCAAACTTTAACAATGCAGTCTAAATTTATTATGCAACAAATATTAAACATTAAACGCAAATTTGATTTTGTTTAGGTTTAACAAGACAAGATAAAAACATACAATTTATCAGGAATGAAAAGGACAGAAAACGGTAGTTACAACTATTAATTAATACAACAGCCTTAGTTAATAAAGAGTTATAATGGTGTTACGTACATTTTAGAATGGAAAGTAACTGAATATAGATGAGCAAGTACCCTGTCAAAAAGAATTACAGGAATGAAGTATGTTGTGGTCTTTCTGCTGCAGACCCTGATGTCAGCACTAAATCTCCTGTGATTATTTCTTCCCTTTCCACTCAGTTTCAACTTCATTTGATCTTTGTAATCAAACTTATCATGCCTTATGGTCAATGGTCAATGCACTTTGAACAAATCTGAAAGGCCTGCATGCTCTTTTAATGGGTGTTCAATGTAGCTTTTACAATGCAATGCAAGCTGTTTGCTTATTTTCCAAAAATGCATCATGAAAAGACTGTAAGGCATGCATGTTTTTTTTTAAGCTTATGTTCAATTTAGTTTTCACTTCATGTGTTCCATTTCCATATTTTCTAGAAAAGCTGGTTGGATTGTTTAATTGATGGTTACAAACACTTCTCTACGTCAATTAGTAATATGAGGTTTAAAAAAAAAAAGAGAAGGCAACTGCTGTGACAGTGGTGATAAAAAGTTACGAAATGAAAAATGGTGCAGGAGTAAGTTTAACAAATAAACAATAACACTATACACCGTGTTAATGGATTACAGGATCGAGAACCTGGTAGCGGTAAATGAGTGCCCGACTGTGCTCTATGAGGGAAAGCAATGGCAATAAGGAAGAGAACCAATCACCCCATCCCCTAATGCCAGACCTATGCAACTGTTGCTGATGAAGGGTGAAACTTGAAACGTTCCTAGTTTTTAGTGTACCATCCTTTTGTAAAACTGACTCCATACGGTTTTTTTAAATATAAATATCACGTCCTTTACTTTGTTCGTTCGTTCTTTCGGAGACTATATTGTTGTTATACCCTGTTCAACCAAAGAGGTTATAAATTTTTTTTTATATACCCCTTCTGGGGCTCAAAGTGAGGTCTATTGACTTTATTAAGTAAAATGTGTAAATTGTGTGTGATCCCAGCCCTGGCTAAGACACTTTGATCTTAGCCAAAAGGCCGTTCAAATAGAAAAGACCTTGCGGTCGGTTATATTGTGCGTCCTTTACAATATATTACATCCCTTACTATATATTTTTTTTTTCTTCTTCTGGGGTTCAAAATGAGGTCTAATGACTTTATTGTGTTTAATGTGTTAAGGTGTGTGATCCCGGCCCTGGCTAAGACCCGGCATACTCTAGAAATGATCCCTAAAAGTATGACACTTTGATCTTAACTATAAATTAATTCCCTTACTAAATATATTACTTCCCTTACTAAATATATTACTTCCCTTACTATACATTTCTTCCCTAACTATAAATTAATTCCCTAACTATACATTACTTCCCTAACTATAAATTAATTGCCTTACTATATATTACTTCCCTTACTATACATTACTTCCCTAACTATAAATTAATTACCGTACGATATATTACTTCCCTTACTATACATTACTTGCCTAAATATAAATTAATTGCCTTACTATATATTACTTCGCTTACTATACATTACTTCCCTAACTATAAATTAATTACCTTACTATATATTACTTCCCTTACTATACATTACTTGCCTAAATATAAATGAATTCCCTTACTATGTATTACTTCCCTTACTATATATTACTTGCCTTACTAGTTTCACAGCAGCCTCCTTATTTATTTACTTACATTTTACAATTTCTCTTGCTGCTAACCTGTTTTCATTTCATCTTAATTGTTTTTGTGTGCACTTCTCTATTCCTATGTTTGATCATTATACATTATCATATTTGCGTGTTTGCAGTGTCCATTGGTGTTGTCTTTTTTCTTTTGACATGTTTATATTTCTTGCCTTTATCTCCTGTTTATAACCGTGGCTGACAAAGGGTGAAACCCGCAACGTCCCATGTTTCTCGTGTACCGTCAATTTATAAAACTGTCTCCATACCATTTCTTTTTTTTTTTAAATTATATATTACAGACCTAGCATAGCGAAGTCTTCAACACTATTACTTCCCTAAGGCAGTATCTGCTATGTGTCTACCTTCACCTTTTATCTTCTTTGTTTTTTATTTCTGACTGGCAGAAGGGTAATACAGTAGTGCCCCGCTCATATGGCGGGTCAGGTTCCAGACCCCTGCCGAAAAGTGGAAATCACCAAAAAGCGGAACATAAGTCATTTTTTAACTTGGAAATACATATAAAATCCTAATAACATGTTTACACTATCATATATTAAGTGTGCAACTGAGCTAGGCCTTAAAAAAAACATGAAAGTAAAATGAACATACAGCATTTAAAGTAAGAGGCTTACAACTCTTCCTGTTATCACTACTAAAACTTGGATGCCATTGTAGTTATGTCCAACAAATATTATATATAATATATTTACATCTAAAAAGTTTGAAAGTTTGGAGAATAGCCAGAAGGCAGAGAGACGCCGATCGCACAAATGCTGAAAACAAACTTACTAATACAATGACGACCGAAGCCATTCTCAGACTCGGCTGCCAAATGCATCAAGCCTAAATACGCAGAAACAGCAGAACAAGTGGCGAATATAATGAACACGTATATAATTAAAGACCGCCATATTAGCAGGACACTGAAGAGCAGGGGACCTAACTCTACTCAACTGTTCAATTTTAAACTGACCCCAATAAAACTTTTCGTCTTATTTCTTTTGTTATTTTTTTTTGTTTGTGTGTGAATAGATTTGAAAAGAACAATAGCAACACGCATGCCTTGGGGGAAAAAAACCAGAGTCTGCTAAAGAGAGAACAAAATTAGAAAACAAATACAAAAAAAGGGGACAATAAACAAATATATACAGCTGCTGATGACACAAGGGACATAAATAAGCATGGGAAAATTAAATATAAATATGCTTACAAAAACACAAATGGTAATCAAAAAAACTAAACACTTATGTATTAAAAAAGAACACACAAAAAATGGAACATCTCAAAATCAAAGAATGGAACATCCAACAAAAGGGACGTTGAAAAAAAAAAAATTATGTATTTATATTATTGCACATAATCATCACCCCACCACTAATACCAAACTTAACCGTGCTGTGATAAAATCATCACCCCACCACTAACACCAAACTTGACCATGCTGTGATAAAATCACCATCCCACCACTAATACCACACCTGACCATGCTGTGATAACAATTTTGACAAATTGTGCCACATAGATATGGTTTAGTTATAATGAACATGGAATGTCATTTTTCGGTGCTGTACATTAGTACAGGCCCAAGTGTTTCCACAAAATAGTTGTGTAAATCACAGTGTATGTGATCAGGGAGTACTGGACATGCATTCCGAAAGGGGCATGCCGTACAAGGCGACAAATATAAGGATGTAAATGAGGCTGGCAACAACATCATATAACACAAATTGCTATAGAAACCACTGCTGTAAGTGAATGTGAATGTTTGGTGATCAGGCTTCCTGTGAGGGCACCAGCTGCAGAAATGGTTCCATGCTCCATTAGGAACGAAAAGGAAAATAATAATGATTTTGAAAGGACTCTTTCACCAGCTTTTGAATAAGCATTTACGTTTCAGTTTGAAGCCCCAAACAAAAAACAGTGAAGGAAGATGGCTAATTAATGTTGCAAAAGTATTTTTTGTTTCATGCATAATGCCTCTTTTTTTTTTCGTTTGTTTTGCAAGACATGCCTCACTCAGCCAAAATACAAGTTCTATCAGTTATATTAGATAGTATATCCGAATAATATAGACCTTGTCGTCTGGAATATAGATTGTTATAAGGGTAGGCCATGAGACCAAATGAGGATGTCATGAGGACAAATAATGTTACAAGGGTAAGTAATGAGGCCAAAAGATGTTACAAGGGTAAGACATGAGACCTAGTGATGTTACAAGGGTAAGACATGAGACCAAATGAGGACATCATGAGGACAAATCATGTTACAAGGGTAAGTAATGAGGCCAAAAGATGTTACAATGGTGAGTCATGAGGCCAAATGATGTTACAAGGGTAAGACATGAAACCAAATGAGGACGTCATGAGGACAAATCATGTTACAAGGGTAAGTAATGAGGCCAAATGAGGATGTCATGAGGACAAATGATGTTACAAGGGCAAGACATGGGACTAAATGTTACAAGTGTAAGTCATGAGGCCAAAAGATGTTACAAGGGTAAGACATGAGGCCAAAAGATGTTACAAGGGTAAGACATGAAACCAAATGAGGACGTCATGAGGACAAATCATGTTACAAGGGTAAGTAATGTGGCCAAAAGATGTTACAAGGGTAAGTCATGTGGACAAATGATGTTACAAGGGTAAGATATGGGACTAAATGTTACAAGTGTAAGTAATGATGCCAAAAGATGTTACAAGGGTAAGTCATGAAGAAAAATAATGTTACAAGTCGCCCCAATTTATCCCCATTTTCTTATCCATCTTCAAGTTACCCCAGATTTTTCCCCTACTATCCTAACTAACTTGTCAAGCCATCAAAAAATGTTTTCCTGTTGCCCTAGCCATCATGTCACAAAACTGTCCCCCTATTATCTTAGCCACCTTGCTAAGACATCCCACATGTTCTCCCATTATCCTAGACATCTTGTCCAGTCATCTCAAATTTGTTCATATTATTCTTGGACATCTAGTCAAGTCATTCAACTTTTCCCCACATTATTCTAACCATCTTGTCAAGTCCTCCCAAATGTTTCCCCTGTTATTCTAACCATCTCGTCAAGTCATCCCAAATGTTTCCCATTATTCTAACCATCTTGTCAAGTCATCCCAAATGTTTCCCCCATTACCCTATCTTGTCAAGTCATCCCAAATGTTTCCCATATTATTCTAACCATCTTGTCAAGTCATCCCAAATGTTTCCCCCATTACCCTATCTTGTCAAGTCATCCCAAATGTTTCCCATATTATTCTAACCATTTTGTCAAGTCATCCCAAATGTTTCTCCTACTATTCTAACCATCCCGTCAAGTCCTCCCAAATGTTTCCCACATTATTTTAACCATCCCATCAAGTCATCCCAAATGTTTCTCCTATTATTCTAACCATCTTGTCAAGTCCTATCAAATGTTTCCCACATTTTGTAAAGTCATCCTAAATTTGTCCCCTATTCAAACCACTTTGCCAAGTCCTCCCAAATTTTCCCCTATTATTCTAACCATCTTGTCAAGTCCTCCTAGCCAGATACTTTCCCTATGTCACACTCTGCTCCATATGTCCGGACACTTTCCACCGACTCCAGGTTTTATTCACAAATAACCAAGAGTTCTAAACAGAAGTACAAAAGCTAATGTGTGACATACACAACTCAGCCACACACACATAAAAAAAAAGTGTTAGCATATTTCTAACAATCGGATGTGTAAGCATACAGGCAAGGAAATCTAATCTTTTGGGAGTCATGACTGTAACTGTCTTTTTTCTTCTTGTTGATGTGATCACTGGCCCAAGACAGTATACATGTTGTTAGATGTGTAGTGCGAGCGTATGATGAATTGAGCGTGGGTGCGAATGAAGACGCGAATGTGTTTAGGCTCGTATAGATGTAGATCCTGCAACCCATACTCTCACATGCAGTAATCAAGGATGCTTTGACACTGCAGGCATGTTTCAAGACATTTATTGACGGGAACACACATAGTATCAACAGGAACAGTCAGTGTAACAAGGTCATGCTGACCTGACATCGATAGGTATACATTTGGCATTCAAAAAGGTAAACATCAGAATAGACGTGCATGGTCAATAGCAAAGTTCTTCAATAATGACAGTTCGTAGCGTCGCCCTTGGCGTCTCTGACTAAACGCGTCAGATGCCTTAGTTACTATGACACACAGGTGCAACTTGGCACTCCCCGCCAATTGCACATATCAGGCTGTAGTATAATAGCCGAAAGCACAGGCCTCGTTCTGACGTCGGCCGTGTACTTCTGTTAAATAGGTTATCATCAACCCTGCAGTAATACTTATTGTAGATAGAAGTTCCGCCAATCTGCGGCTCCCACAATATATCTTCGTCACTGGATTTCTGGACAATATAAGACTAACAGTCTTGGATGGCTACCTCGAGCACAAATATATAAGTTCTGAAATGGCGGATCAGTGAGCTGCTGTTCACCCTAGGTAATCCTTTACATGTTCTGCCACCGAAAAGCGTAATAATGCATAAAGGTCGGTATTACCTGGTAAATGAATCCTCAGAACTACACAAGGAATTCTGTCGTCATCCCGACGCACAGAGATTCACTGGGGAAAACTGCCATAGCAGTTACTTCGAAGATTCTCCCCGAAAAACAATGGACTCTTGGTCCCTTCAGAAAAACAGGACCTCCCGGCTTCCCGGAAGTATATCTCACTCCCGCTTAAAAAACCTTCCCATAGGCCTACGCCGAACTGTCAACCTCTGACCCTAAAGGTCAAACACAATGAATGAATAAACAAGGGAAGACAACCCCTAATCAACCTGACATCGCAGGTAAAGACACAATTATACTTATGATACAAACATAAGCAAATAACTTGACAGATGACTCCGTCGAAAATGACAGCAACATTACTACCACCCCCCTGTAAAAAAAAAATGCAATTTTTTTTTTTTAATATGTTCATGAGCAAGATAGCACCAGTATCACTTCTGTGCTCATGCAAACAATGAACCTAATATCAGGTACAATAGAAGAGGGTACAAATCATCTCCCAACATAGGAGAAAATATTTCCTTTAAGCCAAACAAACTAAGGGATACCATTCAAGAAACCTAAGTTGCTGGCAATACCAATCATATATCAAACATTACTAAATAATATAATCATAGCAATATACAAATGTCAATGCTATTTTAGCAACATATCACTGATGGATGGACAAAATGAAATTTGTTAAATTATCTAAACATCATCCAAATACATTTGTATTACAACATATTATGATATTAAGGACAGACCTAAGTCTGAAAATATATCAGGAAAAACTAGGACACAAGATTTAACTGGAATCATGTGGGCATCTAGACAATATGTCCGCCATCACATTATCCGAACCACGGATAGCTCGCACCGTGAAATGGAAAGGCTGAAGAGCAATAGCATAACGAGTAGATCTCGAGCTCTTCAAATCCTTACTTTGCATAGCCGTAAGAGCTTTTTGGTCGGTTTCCATAAAGAAATGCGCGCCCAGAAGGAACCTTTGTAGCTTAAGAATGGACCAAACCATAGCCAACAATTCACGGTCCAAAACCGAGTAATTCCTTTCTGCCGCATTCAGCTTCCTAGAAATATACATTACAGGATGCAGAGTTCCTGAATATTCCTGCATTAGTGCCGCTCCAATGCCAGTGGAAGAGGCATCACTACGAAGGACAAAAGTCTTATCAATCGTCGGTAGTCTTAAGATAGGATGAGATGAGAACAAATTCTTAACCTGATCCAATGAAGATTGGCATTCTTGGGACCAACGCACCATATTAGGAGAACCTTTTTTCAATAACGTTGAAAGTGGTGCCATAATGGAGGACAGATTCTCAATGAATCTTCCATAGAATTGTATCAATCCCAAGAGACTACGCACTTGCTTTTTTGTCTTCGGAACCGAGATATTTAATATCTTTGAAATGTTTTGGTCCTCTGTCTTCAACAGACCATGACCAACTCGATGACCTAGGAAGGAAATTTCACTAAACCCAACAAAAGCTTTAGAGGGTTTAGCAGTCAAACTATGCTCACGTAGAGTAGATAGCAATTCCTTCAGACCCACATAGTGTTCTTCCCAAGTATCGCTGAAAAGACAGATGTCGTCTAAATATGCAATGACATCTGCACGATCTGATAGAATTCGTCGCATCATGCGCACGAAAGTCGCTGGGGCGTTCATAAGCCCGAAAGGCATAAAATTCCATTGAAACAGACCCCTAGGTGTCGAAAAAGCAGTGAGAGGTTTGGCGTGTTCCGTCAGTGGGACTTGCCAATAACCTTTCGACAAGTCTAGTTTAGTAAAGAATTTAGCTTTAGAAAGTCTAATAAGTAGATCATCTAATAACGGCATAGGTTCAGCATCGAACTTCGTAACTTGATTTAATTTGCGATAATCAACGCAAAGACGTATGTTATTGTCTTTCTTTCGAACAATAACTATCGACGAAGAATAAGCTGAAGTGGATGGTTCAATTATTTGTAGTTGAATCATTTCATCCAATTCTTTCTCGACTTGTGCTTGAAAATGAATAGGTATTGGGTATGGTCTTACTCTGATCGGATTACGATCAGTAAGTATGATGTCATGTTCTATGACATCTGTGTGTCCAGGAATGTCGGTAAGGACATCCTGATATGATTGTAACGTAGAGGATACTTGACGCTGTTCCTCAAAAGACAAGTTGGAAGAGACTGTAACGTCTCTCCACGATTCCGTTGAAGTAAGTGGAATCGCAGGAAGAGGTAAGTTCACGTCAGAAAAAATAGTTTCCTCATCCTGTATAACGGACAGGGATGAGATGTGACCATGTTGAACTGGAGAGTCGTCCGTCGCCTGGAAAATAGGCTGTAAATAGTCTGGACGTTCAATAAACTCTGTTAGCATATTTATATGGAAGGTTTTATGCCTTCCATCCACATCGACAATATAGTCGACATCAGAAATTTTCGAGACTATAGTGTATGGACCCTTCCAAGAAATGAGAAGTCTATTCTCTCTTGAGGGCAGTAAGACATATGCTTTGTCTCCAGGACAAAGTTGACGTAGGCGTCTTTTCTTATTAGCAAATCGCCTAGCTTTTTCTTTCGCAAATTCGGAAGATGAAGTTGCTAACCTGCACGATTCGATAATCTTTTCTCTAAGAGCTATAACATATTCATATGACGATTGTGTATCATCGTCAATATTATCGGAAGTTATCAAATCGTGTAACAAGGACATTGGCCCGCGCGGTTGCGCGCCAAAGACAAGTTCGAAAGGAGAAAACCCTGTATGCTCGTTGGGAACCTCTCTATAGGCAAAGAGGACTGCAGGTAAAACCCTGTCCCAATCTTCAGGATGATCCTCCGTTATCTTGCCAAGTAAGTTCTTTAGTGTCCTGTTAAGACGTTCTACCAATCCATTGGACATTGGATGATAAATACTACTGAGAGACCTTTTAATGTCTAGCGTAGCCATTACCTGAGACATAACGTCCGAAATTAACTGAGTGCCGTGATCCGACAGTATTTCTCCGGGGAATCCCAGACGAGAAAATACGAGCCAAAGAGCATCAGCGATATCGACAGTTGATATGCTCTTCAGAGGAATAGCCTCTGGCCAACGCGTGCACATGTCCACGCAAGTGAGGATAAATTGGTGTCCTCTGGCTGACTTAATTTTGAACGGACCAATGATGTCTATAGCCATTTTCTGAAACGGCCGAATCGGAATATCTGCAGCCTGAATAGGAGCAGCATGTCTCGGACCCCTAGACTTGACCTCTTGACAAATTTTGCAAGATCGGCAATAAATTCGGATGTCTTTATTCACGAATGGCCAAAAGAATGACGCAAGGACTCTAGTTTTAGTTCTGGAAAAACCCATGTGTCCAGCACACTGAGAATCGTGTGCATGCCGAAGAATTAAGGCTCTCATACACTTAGGCACAAGAATTTGCGAATGCATAGACTTGTCCGAGTGTTGTACCATTCGTACCAATATACCATTCTTCATAGTAATATACGATTTGTGATTCGTATTTTGATTGGGATCCCCTTTCTTTGCAAGAAGGAAGTATTTCTTCAAAGAAGGATCCTCTTCTTGACGTTTAACAAACGAGTCATGGGAAATCACCAAGTGCTCGTCTTGGCTATCAACTTCATTACTATTATCAGATGAAGTTGGGGGATTAAGAGCTTGAGCTCTTGTCACCACTGCATTGACCGTTTGAATGTTTTTTTCTTCCCAACTAGAAATTTGTTGCGGGGTGCATTCCTTAACCCCATGAATACGACCGATTATAAGATCCGCAATAGGATTAGGAAGAAGACATGCATGGACATCTCCTGTGAAGAAAGGAGTGTCAATCCTAATAATAGCAGTAGGATAGCTTTCCATAGTACCACCAAATGTAACACATTTGATTGTTTTTCCAGTGGCACAGCAAGGATCTATCAGAGACTCCTTAACCCCGACGGTAGTACATCCCGAATCGAAAAGTACTGAGACTAGCCTATCATTTATTAGACCTTTATGTAAGATGAGAGATCCTCTCCCATCATGCGCAACTGTAGCAGGTAGAGCAGGAAGAGGGTGACCACAACTTAGCGTAGATACAGTTGATGAGTCAAACAATGTTAAGCATTGGGGGCATTCAGTTGCTCTCCCAAAATCGAAAGCACAACCAGTGATAGCCCTAGAGTTACCACTATCATTTACTGTATTACAGGCTCCATCAAACTCTTGTTGCGCAGAGTTTGCCTGTTGGTAAGGTCTTTTCTTGTTAAACCTAGGTCTACCTCGATTATCATTTCCCCTGTAATTATTTCGACTATCATTTCCCCTGTAATTGTTATCATATTGCCTATTGTAATCATCATTCCGGTTTGAATCCCGGTTTCTAAATTCACCATCGTCATAATCTTGACGTCGAGAATGATTACCTCGAAAATTTGAATAGTTATTATTTGGATAGCCTTTGCGAAAGTGTCTCAAATTATTACCACTAAAATTACGAGAACTACCATCTTGTCTCCACTGCATAGACGAAGAACCATCATGTGTTGGATTACTCCGCTTCTGAGTGTAATTTTGATTACTTCCCCTATTCCAATTTTGTTGAGCACCCTGAAATTTTTTTTTGAAATTAGGGCCATATGGTGTTGCCGAAGCAGCTGGCAACCCTTCTTTCACTTTAGAATTGCTAACTGTAGCATGGGGATGTGCTGTGGCATACTGACAACAGTATTCCTCCATTTCTTTTAAGTTTTTAGGCTTACGCTCATGAAGGAATGCAAGAAAAGAATCATTAACAGATGACAAAACCTTATCTCGCAATAATAAGTCCATTAGACCTTCATATGTTTTCTCAATCTGAGACAACTCAACCCATCGTGTAAATGTACGACGTATCTTTGTAACAAAATCAGAGAAATCTACTCCATTTTCTGGCAACATTGTCCTAAAACGAAGACGATAGTCTTCTTGTTTTAGTTGATATTTTTTTAGTAATGCTGCCCTGACAACATCATAATTAGTCCTCTCATGTTCGTCTATTGTCATAAGAGTAGTCACTGTGTCACCTGTAAAAAATGGCATCAGTTGTTCAACATATTTTTCCTTTTTTATGTTATGCGTATCGCACAAAAATTGGAATCTATCTAGATAATCTGCTACGTCATCCTTTAAAGGATTGAAATGAGGCAATTTAATCCTACTAACAAACTCCTTTGTCGTACTCGAAGTTGTTTGCTGAGCACCCGTACTCGCCAATTTCAATTTCTCTAACTCCAAAGTTGCGAGTTTTTCATCAAGTTCCATCTTCTGTTTTCTTTCCTCATGTTCCATTTTTCTAATTTCAGCCTCAGCTTGAGCTTTCCTCTCCTCTGCAGCAGCTTGAGCTTTCCTCTCCTCTGCAGCAGCTTCTTTGTCTAATCTCTTCTGTTCAGCTTCTTTGTCTAATCTCTTTTGTTCAGCTTCAAATCTCCTTTCCTCCACCTGCATCTGCAATTTCTTTTGTTCAGCAGCAATACCAGCTTCTCTTTCTAATCTTTTCTCTTCAGCCTGAGCTTTTTTTTCTTCTGCAGCTAATGCTTTGTCATACTGAGCAACAGCCCATTGTTCTAACTGTTGACCAGTCTTATCAAGGGCTCTCCCTTGTGTAATAAAGTAGTCCAATGTAGACATCTTGTCTACTGAGATCAGAAACCTGAAAAAACAAATAAATTAAATTATCCCACTTTAATGGGAGACAAGTCTGAAATGATAGACTTGTATACTCACTTCACTTTCTTTCACACTCTTAGTCTTGTTTATAATGTACCCAAAAAATCACCTGAGTACCTGTGGAAAAAAAAATTCCCTTATATCCCACTCACTATGGGCACAAGTCTTTTTTATAAAGAACTTGAATATGTATTTCACCTTGTCTCAATCTTTGTAGATAACAAGTCTTTTATCAAAGAACTTGTATAAATATCTTATATAATATTATTTAACAAACTCTATATGAAGAGTCTACCTTATCAATAATATCAAAACATGACCAAGTATGTGTATGTAGACTGTGCATGACAGTAATGTAGTACAACCAAAAAAAAAATACAAAGACAAAAATACAAAACAATACAAATGGCAACACTGTTTTAACCAAAAATGTGTAGAGAAATACACAAGAAAGGAGAGACCTACAGAATACAAACAAAACAAATCGACAATCAAAACTGAAAAACAGACAAAATATTACAAAAACAACGTTAAGTACAATTACATCACAGCTAACATCAATAGCGACCAATTGTCACTAGCAAATTTCCAAATTAAGAAAATTTGCACCTACAGAACGCTTACAGTAAGCCTCGATCAAGTGGCATATTTACCGTAAGACCCACCAACCGAAAAACCCGCAGAAAAATACACAAAAAACAGTAGAAGTAACATAAACATATAGCAATCAATTTCAATGTGTTGCAGAACAAGTTCAGTCACAGCTGAAACTAAAATAAATTCCTTGCTCCTTGCGAACACAGAAACGAAATGTCAAACGCGCACTGAACGTCAAATCCACTGTAACATAAAGTGGTATTCACGAACCAAAGTTACTATGACCTTCTCAAATTAGGGCTTGCACATTGAATGTTTACAATTTCCACGTACTGTTTACAGACACTTGACCTCCAACAATGTAGCTTGAATGCTCTGACCTAGAAAAGTCTGTTGTTGAATGAAACGTGTAACAACCAGCAGTACTGTTTACAATAGGAACCCGCCTTCTATGCAGTTATGGTCCACGTAGCAAATGCCTAGTAGTTAACTTCAGTACATGTCTTGTTATGCTTTATGTAGCATTATAATATAAATGCTCGTACTGTTTATTTGGGTCAACCGTTGATGACCTATATCTGTCCTGTTGTAGCCAAAACTTGCAAGTGTAGAATTAGCGCTGTGTGTTACGGCTGTCCCGTGTGTAGCTTAGACCCACAGATCAGAAGTGTAATGTGTACTTGTCCTTCTTGTAACTTTCTCGACAAAACTGGAGACATCATACATGTAACAGCCAACCAGGAATGTAAATTTCTGGATCCATAAATGTCAACAATAATGTCAAATGCTCGCTCTGTTCTTTTTAAACCCACAGATCTGGTCCATCAGAAATGTAAGTTTCTAGGCCACATTGGCGACAAGAAATGTATCATAAGAGCCCACGTAACTGGTCCACCAGAAATGTAACTGTCTTTTTTTTCTTGTTGATGTGATCACTGGCCCAAGACAGTATACATGTTGTTAGATGTGTAGTGCGAGCGTATGATGAATTGAGTGTGGGTGCGAATGAAGACGCGAATGTGTTTAGGCTCGTATAGATGTAGATCCTGCAACCCATACTCTCACATGCAGTAATCAAGGATGCTTTGACACTGCAGGCATGTTTCAAGACATTTATTGACGGGAACACACATAATATCAACAGGAACAGTCAGTGTAACAAGGTCATGCTGACCTGACATCGATAGGTATACATTTGGCATTCAAAAAGGTAAACATCAGAATAGACGTGCATGGTCAATAGCAAAGTTCTTCAATAATGACAGTTCGTAGCGTCGCCCTTGGCGTCTCTGACTAAACGCGTCAGATGCCTTAGTTACTTGACACACAGGTGCAACTTGGCACTCCCCGCCAATTGCACATATCAGGCTGTAGTATAATAGCCGAAAGCACAGGCCTCGTTCTGACGTCGGCCGTGTACTTCTGTTAAATAGGTTATCATCAACCCTGCAGTAATACTTATTGTAGATAGAAGTTCCGCCAATCTGCGGCTCCCACAATATATCTTCGTCACTGGATTTCTGGACAATATAAGACTAACAGTCTTGGATGGCTACCTCGAGCACAAATATATAAGTTCTGAAATGGCGGATCAGTGAGCTGCTGTTCACCCTAGGTAATCCTTTACATGTTCTGCCACCGAAAAGCGTAATAATGCATAAAGGTCGGTATTACCTGGTAAATGAATCCTCAGAACTACACAAGGAATTCTGTCGTCATCCCGACGCACAGAGATTCACTGGGGAAAACTGCCATAGCAGTTACTTCGAAGATTCTCCCCGAAAAACAATGGACTCTTGGTCCCTTCAGAAAAACAGGACCTCCCGGCTTCCCGGAAGTATATCTCACCCCGCTTAAAAAACCTTCCCATAGGCCTACGCCGAACTGTCAACCTCTGACCCTAAAGGTCAAACACAATGAATGAATAAACAAGGGAAGACAACCCCTAATCAACCTGACATCGCAGGTAAAGACACAATTATACTTATGATACAAACATAAGCAAATAACTTGACAGATGACTCCGTCGAAAATGACAGCAACAATGACCCAAGTGAGAAAGAGCGGTAGACCAACACACACACACACAAAAAAACATGGAGAAGAGAACTGGAAACAGAAGTGAAAATGGTGAAGAAGACCTGAAAAGAACTTGAGCTGATGTCACATGACAGGAGGACTCTGTGTGTGTTTTTTTTTTTTTATTGAGAACCTATGCTCTGTTGGAAGTAGAAAGGTGGTGATGCACAGACTGGGAAGAAGGTGTGCAACCTCAATATATAAAACAAACAGCTTCAGAGATTATCACTGCATGAGCAGTGGCCAGGTATTTCAATAAAGGGGGCCAATTTCTGTGACAGTTCCATGCTCTATCAGGGGCACAGAAGTAGAATGATGAGGATGATGATAGTCTGTCTACCTGTAACATAAAATTGAGGAGGGCCCCAGCAAAGGACCCTAGCTACACAAAAAGTGTTGAAGCACTAAGGCATTCTAAGCGACTGAATAAATATGTACAATATCAATTATTAAAACTACATGGGCATTCTAACTAAATTACTAAAAATACCTTCTAACTAAATTACTAAACATGTAAGAACCTTCTAACTAAAGTATGAAAATTATGTGAAAATTGTAATTATATTTCAAAAATTATATGAACATTCTAACTAAATTACTAAAAATTTCTTCTAACTAAATTACTAAACATAAATGAACCTTCTAACTAAAGTATGAAAATTATATGAAAATTCTAATTATATTTCAAAAATTATATGAACATTCTAACTAATTTACTAAAAATATCTTCTAACTAAATTACTAAACATAAATGAACATTCTAACTAAAGTTCGAAAATTATATGAAAATCCTGACAAAATTACTTAAAATATATGAAAATTCTGTCTAAATTACTAAATGTATATACACACTCTAAATAACTGAAAATCTAAGAACACTCTACTCATAAATGGTAGAAAACAATATACAGATCTTCTAAATGGTTAAAAATATAAGATCATTCTAAAAGTCTAAAAATACATGCATATTCAAAATGGCTGAAAGTAAAATAACAATCTAAATGGCCAAAAATAATAAGAAAGTTCTAAATGACCAAATACAAAATATAATTTCAAATATATAAGAGCATTCTAAATGACGAAATGCAAATGAAAATTCTAAATGGCTGAAATTGTATCGAAAACTATAAACGGCCAAAACTTTAAGACCATTCTAAAAGAACAAAAAAAATATAAGAACATTCTAAATCACCAATAATAAATGAACATTCTAAATGTCTAAAACTGTAAGAAAACTCTAAATAGCCAAAATTATAAGAACACTCAACATGGTGAATAAAATATATAAGAACATTCAATAAGGCTGAGAATATAAGATAATGCTACGTAGTCACAAATACATGAATATTCTAAATAGCTGAAAATAGGAAAAACTCAAATGCTGAAAATGTAAGAACAATCTAAATGGCTGAAAATACAAAGACATATATATATATGTGTGTGTGTGTATATAAATGTATATATGTCACATACAGGCACACAGCTATCTATTATAACACGTAACAAAACTTACACTAAGGGAAAACACAGCACAAGAGAAGAAAGCTAATGTAAGATCGCCACGAAGTTTGCAATACAAATGTTAAGAGATTACTCCAACTATACAGACATTACTCCAACTATACAGACATTACGCATATAAGACTACAACAATAAAGGTAGTTTCATAGCAGATTCTGACATAGGGGCATCGAGTGTTAAGACACTTTGCCAAACTAGATGCAGCTTTATGAGATGGGGTGACCAGTTACCTTCCCTGCTGTCTTTGCCTTTCCTAACTCAAGAGCGGAGGTAGGTACACATTTACAGCTGGGTAGATGGTAGTGTGACTAATAGGGTGTCGATCCTGGAAACCTGAAAACTTTACCACTAATGGCCAGTACTCTAACAACTTAGCCAATCGGAACGCCCCTACTATAACAATACAGATTTTATACATACAAGACTTTGACTAAACAGATATAAAACTTTAAAGAACTCCAACAAGTAATGTTTAAACAAGTGAAACTACCATAAAACACCGTATTAGCATTAATAACATTTGACATTTGCTGAGGGAGATTGAAACAAAGAGCCAGGGATCCAAACCTCCAGGATGACCCAGAGTCCGTTGGGAGGACAATATTAGACAATCTTTGAAGGACCAAGAACTAGAATGGAACCAGGCCAGGAGGAAGACAGCGGATAGGATAATCTCTTCCAAACCTCTATACCTCACGGTAGAAGGGAAACGACGAAGTAAGTAAGTAACTGGCCAATAAACTGGCATTACCAGAGACAGCAGAAATTGCTGCCCGTTATGAAATCATAAGTTGAACAAACCGGATCTTACTCAGAGTTGTCATTTTAACATGGCTATGCATTCTACATAATAAAAAGGCAGATAATAGTCTTTATTCTGACAATTGTTTCACATAAATTCATTAGATAAGATAAGATAAGATAAGATAAGATGGCTGAAAGTGTATAGAAAACTATAAATGGCCAAAACTATAAGACCACTCTAAAAGAACCAAAAAAAAAAATGTTAGAACATTCTGAATCACTCAAAATAAAAGAACATTCTAAATGACCAAAAATAAAAGAACATTCTAAATGGGTAAAACTAAGAAAACTCTAAATGGCCTAAATTATAAGAACACTCAACATGGCCAAAAAATTAAACAAACATTTGATAAGGCTGAGAATATAAGATAATGCTAAGTAGTCACAAATACATGAATATTCTAAATAGCGGAAAATAAATAAGAAAACTCAAATGCTGAAAATGCAAGAACAATCTAAATGGCTGAAAATACAAAGACATACAGTACTTTGCAAAAAAAATGGCAGTCATATTGCTCAGCTAAATAAGCTGACATCTAATTAAATATGCATGTTCTGCCCAAAAGGTGCACTCCACTGAAGTGAGCAAACACTACCAAAAGTAAAAAATAAATTAGCTTAGAGTAACGTCCCTTGATAATAGAGCAGACGACAATTTCTAATGCTAGTGGCAGAAAATGGATACAAAGTCAAAGTGTATGTTAATTTCACAGCTTTGGAATGAAGGAAATCAAACATGTTCCAACATTTCTAAAACCTTGAACATTCCTGAGCAGACTGTCTACAGAGTTGTGAGTAAATTAAAAGCAGGTAATGGAATCGAGTGAAAAGAAGGTAGTGGGAGGCCAAGAATTTTGGACACAAAGGACCATCGGCGTCTCGCCCAAATCGTTCGGGCTGAGCCAATGAAGAGTGTAGAAAACATACGGCAGCGCATGATCGAGTTGGGAAGTCCAGAGGTATCTAATGCTACTGTCAACCGGGAGCTACACAGGATGAATTACACAAAAAAGCGGGTAATTTCGTCACCATTGCTCACAGAGACTCACAAACAGATGCGCTTGAACTGGTGCCACGAACACCAAAATTTGTCATGGGACAATGTGATTTTTTCAGATGAATGTTCTGTTTCGTCTTATCCTGCTCAAATAAATATTTGGACGAAAGGCTCTGTAACGCCTTTGTACCAGCGACCGAAACATACCTAGAAATTCCATCTTTGGGGAGGGGTGTCAACAAGAGGGGCCACCCCACTGTGTGTTTTCACAGGAATTCTCACGAAAGAAAGGTACATCAACATACTAGAGGGACACCTTCTGCCATTTATGCAGGTCATGTACCCCGATGGGTGCACATTTCAACATGACAATGACCCAAATCATACAGCTCATACCCCCAAAGCATGGCTGCAAGAGAAGAATGTGATAGTGCTGAAGTGGCCCAGCAAGTCCCGATCTAAACCCAATTGAAAACGTTTGGGCACTACTCAAGAATCATTTAAAATAGAGTGGACTCAGAGACGTTGAACAATTGAAGAAGGTAGCTGAAAAATACTGGGACAGTCTGACTCTCATTTACCTACAAACATTTGTGGGAAGTATGCCTCGCCGCATCCAGGCTTGCCTTGCTGGAGAAGGCAACATTATATTGTACTGAAACCACTGTTAATAGATAGGGGAGATAACAATCTTCCTCTGGACATACAGTTTTTATTATTATTTGCTTCTATGAGTTTGCTGTGTTGCGAAAATATGACTGCCATTTTTTTTGCAAAGTACTGTATATATATATATTTGTCACGTACTTTTTAGATAAGAGTGAAGAAATAACAACTTAAAAACAGGAAGTGATGTTTTAATCACCCCGTAAACTTCGATAATAAATAAAAGGTAAAGATAGTACCATAACAGATACTGCTGTAGGGGGGTGAATTGTTAGAGACTTCACTATACTAGGTCCAGCATCAAGAGCTGAGGTAACCAGTTCCCTTCCTTACTGCTTTTTCCTTCCCGAACGCTACAGCAAAAGTGAGGTACCCATTTACAGATGGGTAGACTACAGCATGCCGATACCCTGAATCGAACCTGGCACTTTTGCTGCGAGAGACCAGCGCTCTAACCACTCTGTCAATCGGACGCTCACAATAATAAATAGCTAGATGAAAAAAACTGAGTTGAACAAAATCTAAAGATATGCTACCCTGTAAATAAAATGAAAATACAAAATTCGCAATTTGTTACAATGGCTGAAGACTCTTTACAATGAATGTAAGTAAAATATAAACCAACCATATTGGTGTCCAAAAACTGGCAATGTCAAAGCTGGACCACAGTTGTCTACAACTGTTCTCTCATTCTGCTACAAATTAATACACATCCGTATTCTTTTATTGGAAATCCTTAGGAACAGTTATGTTTCGAAAATTGGACTTTTTTTTGGCTTCGAAATGTCGCCCAATTCTTGTTGAAAAAATATCTCAAAAGTCTCCCATAGTAGTCCAAAATATGTTCAAAAATCGCCAAATGTTGGCCAAAATGTATCTGAAAACTGCCCAAAGTTGGCTAAAATGTTCTTAAAAACTGCCCAAAGTTGGCTAAAATGTGTTTGATAATTGCCCAAAGTTGGCTAAAATGTGTTTGATAACTGCCCAAAGTTGGCTAAAATGTGTTTTATAACTGCCTAAAGTTGGCCAAAATGTGTTTGATAATTCCCTAAAATGTTGGCCAAAATGTGTTTGCTAATTGCCCAAAAAAGTTGGCCAAAATATGTTTGAAAATAGCCCAAATTCGCCAAAAGAAACTTTCAATTTTCACTATCTTCAGGTTTTTGTGTGTTTGGATAAAAGGATACGGACATGTACATCACTCATCATCATCATCATCATCATCACTGTCCCTCAGTTCCCCAAGGAGCATAAGCCTTCAACAAACTCATGTCCAGTTCTTCTGTCCCATGCCATCAGGTCTTTCTATGTCATCTCTTTTATTTATGTCTCCAGTTCTCTTCTCCATGTGTTTTTTTGTTGTTATTGTTGGTCTCCCACTATATCTCTTATTCTGGGGGTTCCAGAACAATGATCACCTTGTGATGCTATCAAAAGATTTCCTTAGTGTGTGTCTCACCCATCTCCAGCATCTTCTTCTCATCTCTTGTTCCACTGGCCCTTGTCTGGTTCTTGTCATCAGTTCCACATTAGTGATCTTGTCATATCATTTCAATCTTTCTATTCTATGCTAAGCACCCATTTATGTAGTTTTTTTTTCTCTCCATGTTTCAGAGCCATACAATAGAAATGACTTGACATTTGAGTTGAAGATTCTGACTTCTGTGTTGGACTTGATTTCATCTCATCTCCATATACAGGGTGTCCCTAAAATCCTTGTGCAACTTTAAAGTTTAATAACTTTGGATGTATACATGATAGAAGCCCACTATAAACAACACATGGCTGAACACCATCACCATCCAAGAACTGCTAACTCGGAGACACCAAGAAGACATGCGCACCATCATAGCAGGTTGACACTGGAACTGGGTCGGCCACATCCTCAGAAGAGATCCTGACACCATCACCAGAACTGCCATGTTATGGACTCGAGACAGAAAGTGAAAGCAAGGATGGCCAAAAGCCACCTGACGGAGAACTGTGGAGGCTGAAATGCTAAGCATGAACCAGAGCTGGGGCACCACATGAAAGATGGCTGTTGAACAAGCAAAGTAGAGACGGTTTGTTACTGCCCTACAAGGCACCACTGGTGTGATGGACACTGACTGCTTTGTCAGTCAGGGAGCTAAGGACCAAAGAGGAAGACAAAGAAGATAAACAGCACATAAAAGCATAATTGATACATTTTATTAATGTTAGAATGACAAAAACAAAAACAGTGATACGTCTTACTGGGAGAAAGGACAAGAAAACACCTACGTTGCAGCCACAAGGCCTTCATCAAGGACAAACGAAAAACAGAAGGGAAAGAAACTGAGAATTAAGTAGAGAACATAAAGCTATATAATACGAGAAAACACTCCCTGATATGTGTCACATGTTGGAAATAAAATGTCTGCCACTCAATGTTAATGTTAGTGTTGTCAATTTTGTGTTAATTTTTGTAAGATCCTGTAACTGATTGAAAATGGTGACAGTAAAAGAAAAGGTTAACTGTGTGTTAAACTGAATGATATGTCCCAAAAGATGGCAGTTAAGTGGAATCCTAAAAATGTGAACTGAATTATGTTAAAACTTAATAAATTATGTTTTTAAATGCTGGTTACAGTGGGACAAATGTTGAAGTGTTGTCACGTGCTGGCCTTCAAAGCATGTATACAATGCTTAGACAGCACAG
The DNA here is from genome assembly GCA_024509875.1 of Oreohelix idahoensis. Classification (NCBI taxonomy): domain Eukaryota; kingdom Metazoa; phylum Mollusca; class Gastropoda; order Stylommatophora; family Oreohelicidae; genus Oreohelix; species Oreohelix idahoensis. Next base: position 44,744 of record JAMPIV010021032.1, on the reverse strand, counting down.
ACTATGCTGACTTGGCCATGTCCACCGCATGGAAGATGGTTGCATCCCGAAAGATATCTTCTACGGACAACTGGTAGATGGCAAAAGAACAGTTGGGCAACCGCAGCTGAGGTTCAAAGTTGTGTGCAAGAGAGACATGAGTGCACTGGATATAAATACAACAATCTTGGAGGATGAAGCTGCCGATCGCACCAAGTGACAATGTTCTCTACAGCACCACCTCAGATTGGGCAAAAAGAAGCTCTCACGGCAAGCAGAAGAGAGGAGACAACGTCGAAAGGAACACTAGGAAAATAAGCAGCGAGGGCTGTCACCTCAGGGGCACATTCCTTTAGTCAGTTATGACTGAAGGGGCTATTATTATTATTACAGTGTGCTGCTATCATGTTTAAATCCAAAATTATTCAAGTTTAACATCTGCACACAAACATCACATTGAACGAAGTAGCTGATAGACTGGCAAAGAAGGGAGCAAAAATGCCACAAATTGACCAACCATTGAATATGTTAACAATAAAATAATCACAAACAACTGTAAAGAAGATTGGCTGAACACATGGGCACAAGCTAAAACAGGAAGAAGAAGATTGGCTGAACACGTGGGCACAGGTTAAACAGGAAGAAGACTCTTCATTCACTAAACAGCCCCAAATAAGGAAGATGCTATGAACCATACAGAACGAAGATATCAAACCAAAATTTTCAGATTGAGAACAGGTCACTCTACACTAAATGGCCACAGAAACAGAATGTGTTCACAAAATACTGCAAAATGTAGACACTGCCAAAACCTGTTGGAAGCAAGTAGAACACCATCTACTACAGTGCCCTGCACTCTAGGGAATGAGACAACTCCTACCACACAACCCATTCAAAGACAATACACTTTATAGCAGCCCAGAACAGCTTATACGAACTGCGCAGTTCCACATAATGACACCAAGAGCTGACGCTCAATGACAGTGGATCAAAGTCAAGTCAAGTGAAAATTTGCACAAGGACTTTTGGGACACCATGTACTTTCTAATGCAATGAGTGCATTGAACATAACTATAATACTAAAGACACTCACTCTTGTGCTCACAAAGTCAATCAACTTCAGCCTCACTTAAACTAAAATGAACACAGTTTAGCTGACCAAGAAGATCATTACAAACGGTACAAGCTGGCACATACATATTAGGCTGAAATATCTACATCGCCAGGTTCAGCAAAGAGGCTTCTGACTTCTAAAGAGGTGGCCAGATCCAGAACCAGCTTGTACAGGGCTGGATGCTCCAGGATTTCATCTGTTGGCAGAGCCGGGTGGGACGCTGGGTAATAACTTGGTCCCTGGAAAACACAACGGGGAAAATTAAAAAAAAAAAAAAACAGTAAACCAATACTTCACAATTCAAAAATTTTTTTTTTTAACTTGATGATGAAAAATATCCCATTCAATCCCTGAAGGGTTATAATTACAATTTATAGTGTTTTCAAGTCCAAATAATATGTACAATTGCCAATATGCAAAATTTCATCATATCTTCTGTCCATTTATTGTAAATAGGGCAAATCAAAATGATCAAATTGTGTTTGTGTATGTGAAAAAAACAAAAAAACAAACAAAAAACAAAACAAACGAGACCGAAAATATTTAAAAAAAATTTTTTTAACACCAAACACAAACAAGAAAGAGTGTGTGTGTGTGCGCGTGTGTGCATGTGTCTGTGTGTGTTTAAGTGTGTGTGTGTGTGTGTGTAAGTGTGTGTGAGAGAGAGAGAGAAAGAGAGAGAGAAAGAAAAAACCTGAACTTTACTTTAATACTTATCTAATCATAGAACCAGGCCAGGAGGAAGACAGCTGAAAGGATAGTATGGCACTCCTTCTTCTAAACCTCTACACCTCACAGTAGAAGAGAAATGACTAAGTAGGTAAGTAAGCTTATCTAATCAAGATGTCTCGAGTCAAACACGAGTGACAAAGGTATTACCTAATCAAGATGTCCCGAGTCAAACATGAGTGACAAAGGTATTATCTAATCAAGATGTCCTGAGTCAAACGCGAGTCACAAAGGTATTAGCTAATCAAGATGTCCCGAGTCAAACACGAGTCACAAAGAGCTTGTCTAACCAAGATGTCCCGAGTCAAACATGAGTGACAAAGGTATTATCTAATCAAGATGTCCTGAGTCAAACACGAGTGGCAAAGGTATTATCTAATCAAGATGTCCCGAGTCAAACACGAGTCACAAAGAGCTTATCTAATCAAGATGTCTTGAGTCAAACATGAGTGACAAAGGGATTATCTAATCAAGATGTCCCGAGTCAAACACGAGTCAAAAAGAGCTTATCTAATCAAGATGTCCTGAGTCAAACATGAGCCACAAAAGGATTATCTAATCAAGATGTCAGGAGACAAACATGAGTCACAAAGGGATTATCTAATCAAGATGTCCCGAGTCAAACACGAGTCACAAAGAGCTTATCTAATCAAGATATGTTTTCTCTATGTTTCAGAGCGCTGGTCTCTTGTGGCAAAGGTTCCAGGTTCGAATCACTGTACCGACACGCTTCAGTCTACCAAGCTGTAAATGGGTACCTGACTTTGAGTAAGGGAAGGAAAAAGCAGCGAGGAAGGTAACTGGTCACACCACCTCTTGATGCTGGACCTAGTATGGTGCTGTCTATAACACTTCACTTCCCTACGGCAGTATCTGCTATGAGAATCCCTTTACCCTTTTTTTTTATGTTTCAGAGCCATACAATAAGACACTGGAATTGAAGATCTTTTTTTTTTGTGTGATTTTTTTTTTTAATTTTTATATAATATTCCCAATGTGATGAAAGCTCATCATGCATTCTGCACTCTTATTTTGTATCACTGTCCCTCCAACTGTGTCTATATTGTTGCCAAGGTAAATGTATGATTCTACATCTTGTAGTGGTGTTTCTTCCAGTACAAACTTATCATTTCTTGCATTTATTCTCAGTATCTTTGTCTTCTCCCTGTGTATTTTAAGACCAACTTGCTGTAACCTCTCATCAAGTATTTTCATTTTGTCTTGCATCTGATTACATTTATGAGACTGAAGAACCAGGATGTTGGCAACATTTAGATCATCAAGCTACTTAGTTCCACTCACTTCCAATTTTGTTGGCAGATGTCACTGTATTCTTCTTCACATCCTTAGCCGCAGACTGTCAAAGCAGTCAGTTGCCATCACGTCTAGTGGCATCTTATAGGGTAGCAAAAAACTGCTCTGGTTCGTTCTTTGCATCTCAGCCTAACAGTTCTCTGCCAAGTTATTTTTGGTCGGCCTCTCTTTCGCTTTCCTTCAGGGGTCCATAGCGCAGCTGTTCTTGAGATGGCATCAGGGTCTCTTTTGAGGGCGCGGCCAACCCAACTCCAGCATTTGCCTGCAATGATGGTGTGTATGCTTTTTTGACTGCACCGTGTAAGCAGTTCCTGGTTGGAAATTAGCCCATCAAAACACCCAAAATAGTCGGAAACTGCCCAAACTGTTATTGAAAAGTGGCCCAAAGAAACTTTAAATGTTCAGAAAATTTCAGTTTTTAGATAAAAGGATATCGACCAGTACTATTATTCTAACATGAACTAATAGTGTACTGCCTTGCTGTAGGACCTCGTGTTATGAACTACATAACTAGTACATTTATTCTAAGATGAACAGATAGTGTACAGCCTTGCTGTAGGACCTCGTATTATGAACTAGATAACGTTTGTTCAGTACAAAGTTTTGAGATTGACTAGTGACTTCCTCGTTATTTTCTTACGCCTGTAGTGACTAACATGGATGTTAATCCTAGATGGCATCTAAGTTATTATCAGAGACCGCGAGTCATTTCTGTTATTTATCTTTCCGCCTGTTTCTTTACAGTTAGTGATAGCCTTCTCCAGTTAAAACTGACTATGGGGATGGTGCGCCCTTGACGTGATAGCCCTCAGCTGCTTTTTATGTGCCTGGTGTTCTTTTCGGCGTGTTTTTTTTTCCCTTCTGCTTGTTGTAAAAGCTTCTTTTCATCCAATCTGAGTTGGTGCCATAAGGTGCATCTCCACTTGGTGCAAACGGCAGCTTTGTCCTCCCTGGTTGCTGGACTTATGCCTTCATGTCTCTCTTGCACACATCTCTGAACCTCAGCTGCGGTCACCCGGCTGTTATTTTGCCATCCGCCAGTTGTCCATAGAAAATATCTTTGGAGATGGACATGGCCAAACCAGCGTAATTCTGCACTGTCTAAAGTATATACATGCTTTGAAGACCAGAACATGACAGCACCTCGACATATGTCACTTTGTCCTTCTACTTAAAACCAAGGATGTGTTTCTTTATAGTTACTTACTTACTTACTTTACTACTTACTTACTTAGTCGTTCCCCTTCTACCGTGAGGTGTAGAGGTTTGGAAGAGAGAGCGCCAGACTATCCTATCGGCTGTCTTCCTCCTGGCCTGGTTCCATTCTAGTCCTCGATCCTTCAAAGATTGTCTAATGTTGTCCTCCCAGCGAACTCTGGGTCGTCCTCGGGGTCTGGATCCTTGGCTCTTTGTTTCCCATGCTTGTCGTGGTATCCGATCTTCTCCCATTCTGCAGACATGGCCAAACCATCTTAATTGGGACTGTTCTACTTGGGTCTGCAGGGGGTAGGATTTAAGGCCTTGACGTATCGTCTGGTTGCGTACCATGTCTCTTCTTGTTACTTCAACCACCTTCCTCAGATACCTCATTTCTGAGGTTTGGATCTGGCTTTTATGGGTTGTAGTCATTGCTTTATAGTTACCAAGGGTAAATCAAACTGAAAGAACCAACATCAACAACAACAAAAATTGTGTTCTGTTTTACCTTAAATCCTTTATGTAATATCAGAACAATGTAGCAGAACACAAATCGTAGAAGCAGCAGACGTAGAAAGTCATCCCCTACAAACTGAACATAGGCATGGTCTGAGGATAAAAAACATGTACAAGCTTGATAAAAATGATATGTTGAAACAAGAGAAGAGTGCCTGTCAACAGCAAATGTTTTATGTGAACTATGTGTGATATATAAAATGTTTTACATTAATTATGTGTGATATAGCAAATTGTTTATGTGAATTGTGTGGCACAGAAAAATGTTTTGTGGATTTTGTGTGGCACAGAAAATGTTTTGTGAATTATGTGTGGCACAGAAAATGTTTTGTGAATTATGTATGGTACAGAACGTTTTATGAGGATTTTTTTTTTTTTTAATGAACAATACTAATTTTAGATCCCTTTTCTCCTTTTCAAAGTGTGTTTAATCACTAAATCTTTGATTAAATTGTTTAAAATTTCTGGCTTCTTTTAGATAAAGACGACACCATAGCTACAATATGATAAAAGTAAAACTATACAAACACAAGACAATCACACTTGCACTAAGCAAACTGATGAACTGACTGGATAAATGTGAACGTTAAAAATAGACACTTTTTCCTACTACAACTCTCGCTGTCAAGTACATATTTTGGTTCAGCTCAGACACGCTCCTCACTTTCTGACTCATTAAGGTTTATTGAAGTTTTGGATTACAGATGTTCGAATTATTGACTTCAAATGGATGACTTCTAACAATGTATGTCTCTCTCTTTGATCCATAACTGCCAACCGTCAAAGCAGTCTACGGCCATCACTCCTGGTGGCATCCTGTAGGGCAGCAACAAATTGATTCCACCTTGCTCGGTTGGTGGCCATCCTTCGTACAGTGACCCAACTCTGGTTCATTCTTTGCATCTCGGCTTCCACAGTTCTTCGCCAAGTTGTTTTTGGTCTGCCTCTCTTTCGCTTTCCCTCGGGAGTCCATAGCATAGCTGTTCTTGTGATGGTATCAGGGTCCCTTCTGAGGACGTGGCCAACCCAACTCCAGCGTCTGCCAGCTATGATGGTGTGCATGTCCTCCTGGTTACTCCAAATAAGTAGTTCTTGGTTGCTGATGGTGTTTGGCCAAAAGATTCGGAGAATTTTCCTTAGGCAGATTGTGTGGAAGGAGGATAGTTTCGACATTTCCTTCTCTGTTACTCTCCAACATTCCGCACCATAGAGAAGCACAGAAAGTACACAGCTCTCATATAGTCTTAATTTGGTGTTTGTGCTGTACTTGGAAGACTTCCAAATGTTGTTGAGAATAGCAAAGGCTGTTCTCGCTTTATTCATTCTGTTGTTAATGTCCTTGCTTGTTCCGCCGTCAGGTGTTACTATGCATCCTAGGTAAGTAAATGTGTCTGTCTGTTCTAACTTCTGGTTCCTTACTGTTATGGCTCAGGATTGACCACATTTAGTGTCATGACCTCTGTCTTCTTCAGACTGATGTTCAGGCCAACCTGCTGACCATACTTATTCAGTCTATCGGTTTTGTCTTGAATGTGTTGATGTGAATGCGCGAGTAGTGCAATGTTTTCTGCATATTCCAGGTCTTCCAGTGTAGAAAATGTTGTCCATCTAATTCCTCTTGGACTGCCCTCTGTTGTCTGGCGCATCACCCAATCTATGGCTGTCAAAAATAATATTGTTGATAAGGGGCATCCCTGTTGTACTCCTGTTTTCACTTCAAAAGTTACATTACTCAATCCAACACTGCATGCAAAGTTAGAATAGAGGCTTCTTATGATGGAAACAAAGCGGCTGGGAATTCCATAAGCCCTCAGTATTTTCCATAGACTGTCCCTGTGTATGCTGACAAAAGCCTTTTCAAAATCAACAAAGTTAATGTACATCTGTCTCTGCCATTCTGAGCACTGCTCTATAATGTTCCTGAGGGTGAATATAAACAATGTATGTCTTCTATGCTAATTCTGTTATTCTTATGAAACTTTAGAATGCATGGCTACGACGTGACTGGAAAACATCTACGGAAGGCTCAAGACTTCAGGAACTGGTGTAGATTTAATGTAATGTCATGGAGGGGTATGTGGTAATGAGAAAGCTGACAGACTATGCTCCAGACTTCAGAAACTGGTGTGGATCTACTGTTCTGTCATGGAGGGGTACGTTGGTGGTGTGGATCAACTGTTCTGTCATGGAGGGGTACGCTGGTGGTGTGGATCAACTGTTCTGTCATGGAGGGGTATGCTGGTGGTGTGGATCAACTGTTCTGTCATGGAGGGGTACGCTGGTGGTGTGGATCAACTGTTCTGTCATGGAGGGGTACGCTGGTGGTGTGGATCAACTGTTCTGTCATGGAGGGGTACGCTGGTGGTGTGGATCAACCGTTCTGTCATGGAGGGGTATATGGTAATGAGAGAGCTGACAGACTAGCCTCCAGACTTCAGGAACTGGTGTGGATCTACTGTCCTGTCATGGAGGAGTATGCAGCAATGAGAGAGCTGACAGACTAGTTTTGAGACCACCCATTGTGAGGACACTGGACATGGATAAGGGAGAGATATTAAGGACAACAGATGATCGCCTGTTAGAGAAAGACACTGCAACAGAAAAAATCAAATAGGCTAAGATTGTTGGAATTCGGCATCAAACATTAAGACCAGCAAGGATGGACATATAAGACGATGCATCCGTCATGTATACAACCAGCGCACTACCAGAACAAATAGCATCCATACCCTTCGACATTTGCTGAGGGAGAATGAGCACCTATGGGTCTGCCCAGAGTACACAGATGTTGATTCTGGTCAACAATAACAATCTGTTATTCTTTTTCCTGCACTCTCTCAATACCACTTTTTTTTCTCAATCTCAGATCTCTATAAACTTCTCACTTTTTCTTTCTTTCAGTACTATGTCAAGTTCGCTCTCACTCTTAACCTCTCTCGGTGTTCTCACAAATTCACTTTCACTTAACCTCTCTCGGTGTTCTCACAAATTCACTTTCACTTAACCTCTCTCGGTGCTCTCACAAATTCACTTTCTCTTAACCTCTCTCACTTCTTCTTGAAGTACCATGCCTGGTGGCGAAGGCAATCATGTTACTCCACAACTTCCTGTCTCCAGTACTATTTATCAATTCTGTTCCCTCACGCGGCTCTCTCAATTTCATTCTCCTCCCCGGTGCTACGGAGCTTGTGCACTGTGCTGAGATCCTCCTTGTGTGATCCAAGGGAGGAGATCGGAGCACTAATGGAGTTGTCCGTGTGCAATGAAGATGGTCCTTAAAACCAACCATTCTCTTTTACCACAATCTCTCTCAGAGCTTTCTCTTTTACCACAATCTCTCTCAGAGCTTTCTCTTTTACCACAATCTCTCTCAGAGCTTTCTCTTTTACCACAATCTCTCTCAGAGCTTTCTCTTTTACCACAATCTCTCTCAGAGCTTTCCCTTTTACCACAATCTCTCTGAGCTTTCTCTTTTACCACAATCTCTCTCAGAGCTTTCCCTTTTACCACAATCTCTCTCAGAGCTTTCTCTTTTACCACAATCTCTCTCAGAGCTTTCCCTTTTACCACAATCTCTCTCAGAGCTTTCTCTTTTACCACAATCTCTCTCAGAGCTTTCCCTTTTACCACAATCTCTCTGAGCTTTCTCTTTTACCACAATCTCTCTCAGAGCTTTCCCTTTTACCACAATCTCTCTCAGAGCTTTCCCTTTTACCACAATCTCTCAGAGCTTTCTCTTTTACCACAATCTCTCTCACAGCTTTCCCTTTTACCACAATCTCTCTCAGAGCTTTCTCTTTTACCACAATCTCTCTCAGAGCTTTCCCTTTTACCACAATCTCTCTGAGCTTTCTCTTTTACCACAATCTCTCTCAGAGCTTTCCCTTTTACCACAATCTCTCTCAGAGCTTTCCCTTTTACCACAATCTCTCTCAGAGCTTTCCCTTTTACCACAATCTCTCTCAGAGCTTTCCCTTTTACCACAATCTCTCTCAGAGCTTTCTCTTTTACCACAATCTCTCTCAGAGCTTTCCCTTTTACCACAATCTCTCTCAGAGCTTTCCCTTTTACCACAATCTCTCTCAGAGCTTTCCCTTTTACCACAATCTCTCTCAGAGCTTTCTCAGTGTCATTCACTTTCTTTGTTAGTCTCTTTCAAGTACAATCGCACTATCAATCTGCCTCTGTGATAATGCACATTAAAACAAACATATACTTCTCCTTCTTCATGTACCATGCCTCGTGGCGTAGGAGATCATGTATGTCAATAGCTTCCTGTCCCCAGTACAATTTATCAATTCTGCTGTTGACTTCTTTCTGTGCCACGATGTCAAACTGTGCAGGTTTTTGCTTCTTCATCTTCCCCATCTCTTTTTTCTTTCAATCTTACCTGTTGTTACAATATATTCCTGCTTTCTTTCTAACTTGTGAAATAAGTTTCCTTTGTGCATTGGCCTCTTTCAGGACATCCTCATTACTCTTTTTGGCTGCCCATGGTACTGTTAACATTCTTCTGTAAAACCACATCTCTGTGACCTCTAGTGTCTTCCCTACTTGTTTACTAATTGTCCATGACTCACTCCCATATGTCAGGATTGGTTCTATATAACACTGAAGAACTCTCTGTTTTTACTTCCATTGACAAAGAATTGTTGCATAAAATACTCTTCATTTTAAAGAATGCTGTTTTTGCCTGAGCTATTCTGCTCTTCACTTCTGAGATGCATCTTCCATCTGTTGTTATTAATGTGCCCTGGTATTTGAATATATTGACTTGTTTTAAAACTGTTCTATTTACTTAGATAGTGCCATCAGGGGAAGCCATTTTCATTGAGATGACCTTAACTTCGTCATTTTGCTATTAAGGCTGAGGCCTTTATTTTCACCTTCTATCACTATTAGATCAACCATTTCCTGCAGCTCCTATATACACTCACTTATAATCTTTCTCTGCATGCATGTACACTCTCTCTCTCTCTCTCTCTCTCTCTCTCTCTCTCTCTCTCTCTCTCTCTCTCTCTCTCTCTCTCTCTCTCTCTCTCTCTCTCTCTCTCTCTCTCTCTCTCTCTCTCTCTCTCTCTCTCTCTCTCTTGCAGCCTTTAAAAAAAACAACAAAAAATCCATACCAAGTTTTCTTGCCCTGCTGAAGAGCTTGGAAGCATCAGCCACAAACTTGTCCACCTGCGTCTGGCACTTGTCCCACAGGGTGATGGGCACATCTACAATGTTACACACACAACACATGGCCATCAACGGGCAGTGCAGAAACAGTGTGAACAAGTTCCCTTTCAGCTGTTGGTCTGTCAACAGTTAAACATTCATATAATCATCATCACCACCATTATCATCATCACCATTATCATCATTACCATCATCAACATTACCATTATCACCATCATTACTATCATCATCACCATTATCATCATCACCATTATCATCATATTTAACATCATCATATTTAACATCATCACCACCATTATCATCATCACCATTATCATCATTACCATCATCAACATTACCATTATCACCATCATTACTATCATCATCACCATTATCATCATCACCATTATCATCATATTTAACATCATCACCATTATCATCATCACCATTATCATCATCACCACCATTATCATCATCACCATCATCACCTTTATCATCACCACTATTATCATCATCACCATTATCATCACCTCTATTATCATCATCACCATTTTCATTATCAACATTATCATCACCACCATTATCAGCATCATCATTACCATCACCACCTTTATCATCATCACTATTATTATCAACACCTTTATCATCATCACCACCTTTATCATCATCGCTATTATCATCAACACCTTTATCATCATCACCACCTTTATCATCATCACCATTTTCATTATCATCATCAACATCATCCTCACCCTTCAGCTGCCCAAGGAGCACAAGACTTCACCAAATGTGTGCCAGGTTGTCCTGTCCTGTGCCATCAGCTCAAAGTCTGTCCATGCCTTTATCCTCATTTGTCATGTGTCTCCAGTTCTCTTCTCCATGTGTTTATTTGCTCTCTCTCTCATACTCTCTTACAGTTGGGACTGCAGAACAAGGACTGCCTGGTAATGCTATTGACAAGTTTCCTCAGTGTGTGTCCTATCCATCTCCAGCGCCTTCTTCTCATCTCTGGTTCCACTGGCACTTGTCTGGTTCGTCATCTCTGGTTCCACTGGCACTTGTCTGGTTCTTGTCATCTCTGGTTCCACTGGCACTTGTCTAGTTCTTGTCATCTCTGGTTCCACTGGCACTTGTCTGGTTCTTGTCATCTCTGGTTCCACTGGCAATTGTCTGGTTCTTGTCATCTCTGGTTCCACTGGCACTTGTCTGGTTCTTGTCATCTCTGGTTCCACTGGCACTTGTCTGGTTCTTGTCATCTCTGGTTCCACTGGCACTTGTCTGGTTCTTGTCATCTCTGGTTCCACTGGCACTTGTCTGGTTCTTGTCATCTCTGGTTCCACTGGCACTTGTCTGGTTCTTGTCATCTCTGGTTCCACTGGCACTTGTCTGGTTCTTGTCATCTCTGGTTCCACTGGCACTTGTCTGGTTCTTGTCATCTCTGGTTCCACTGGCACTTGTCTGGTTCTTGTCATCTCTGGTTCCACTGGCACTTGTCTGGTTCTTGTCATCTCTGGTTCCACTGGCACTTGTCTGGTTCTTGTCATCTCTGGTTCCACTGGCACTTGTCTGGTTCTTGTCATCTCTGGTTCCACTGGCACTTGTCTGGTTCTTGTCATCTCTGGTTCCACTGGCACTTGTCTGGTTCTTGTCATCTCTGGTTCCACTGGCACTTGTCTGGTTCTTGTCATCTCTGGTTCCACTGGCACTTGTCTGGTTCTTGTCATCTCTGGTTCCACTGGCACTTGTCTGGTTCTTGTCATCTCTGGTTCCACTGGCACTTGTCTGGTTCTTGTCATCTCTGGTTCCACTGGCACTTGTCTGGTTCTTGTCATCTCTGGTTCCACTGGCACTTGTCTGGTTCTTGTCATCTCTGGTTCCACTGGCACTTGTCTGGTTCTTGTCATCTCTGGTTCCACTGGCACTTGTCTGGTTCTTGTCATCTCTGGTTCCACTGGCACTTGTCTGGTTCTTGTCATCTCTGGTTCCACTGGCACTTGTCTGGTTCTTGTCATCTCTGGTTCCACTGGCACTTGTCTGGTTCTTGTCATCTCTGGTTCCACTGGCACTTGTCTGGTTCTTGTCATCTCTGGTTCCACTGGCACTTGTCTGGTTCTTGTCATCTCTGGTTCCACTGGCACTTGTCTGGTTCTTGTCATCTCTGGTTCCACTGGCACTTGTATGGTTCTTGTCATCTCTGGTTCCACTAGCACTTGTCTGGTTCTTGTCATCTCTGGTTCCACTGGCACTTGTCTGGTTCTTGTCATCTCTGGTTCCACTGGCACTTGTCTGGTTCTTGTCATCTCTGGTTCCACTGGCACTTGTCTGGTTCTTGTCATCTCTGGTTCCACTGGCACTTGTCTGGTTCTTGTCATCTCTGGTTCCACTGGCACTTGTCTGGTTCTTGTCATCTCTGGTTCCACTGGCACTTGTCTGGTTCTTGTCATCTCTGGTTCCACTGGCACTTGTCTGGTTCTTGTCATCTCTGGTTCCACTGGCACTTGTCTGGTTCTTGTCATCTCTGGTTCCACTGGCACTTGTCTGGTTCTTGTCATCTCTGGTTCCACTGGCACTTGTCTGGTTCTTGTCATCTCTGGTTCCACTGGCACTTGTCTGGTTCTTGTCATCTCTGGTTCCACTGGCACTTGTCTGGTTCTTGTCATCTCTGGTTCCACTGGCACTTGTCTGGTTCTTGTCATCTCTGGTTCCACTGGCAGTTGTCTAGTTCTTGTCATCAGTTCCACGTTGGAGACCTCGTTGTCCCACTTCAATCCTTCTATTCTACACAAGCACCTGTTTATGAGAGCCTGTATCTTCTTGTTTGTTGTTCTTCATGTTTCAGAGGTCCCATGTGCAAGTTGCGCACGTTAAAAATCCCTCGGCAGTTGGAAATTGTAAAGAGTAGGCCATAAGGCCGCTGCTCTGGCAAATATTTAAAAACTAGAAACCTACCCACCACAACAAATATTTACAGAATGTGTGATTTCCATATACACACAGTGAAATTCTTGCTGGTGCTACAGAGTTTGTGCACTGTGCTGAGATCCTCCTTGTGTGATCTAAGGGAGGAGATCGGAGCACTGATGGAGTTGTCTGTGTGCAATGAAGATAGTCCAACATCTGGAAGTCCTTTCAGTACAGCATAAACACCAAATAAAGATTATATGAGAGCTGCGTACTTTATGTGTTTCTCTATGGTGTGAAATGTTGAAGAGTAACAGAGAAATATCAAAATTGTACTTGGAGCAACCAAGAAGACATCATAGCTGGCAGACGCTGGGTTGGCCATGTCCTCAGAAGAAACCCCGACATTATCACAAGAAAAGCTATGCTATGGACCCCAGAAGTAAGGTGAAAGGGAGGCCGACCAAAAACAACTTGGCGGAGAACTGTGGAGGTCGAGATGCAAAGAATGAACCAGGGTTGGGGCAATGCCCGAATGGTGGCCACTGACAGAACAAAGTTTGTTGCCACCCATCAAGAAGCCACTAGTCGTGACAGCCAGAGACTGTTTTGACAGTCAGCGGCTATAAATCCAAGAAGTAGAAGAATCAAAGACATACTAATAATAAAAAACACAGAAAGTTAAATTGTATAGCTAAGATGTCAAGAAAAAAGATTGTTTTTCAAAACCATCCTTACACAGTCTCCAAAAAAGGAGAAAGGGGGTTAGACAAAGACATGACGTATACAGGTACGAAGTAGATATGCAAAGACCTTGAACTTAAGGGCACGATAGGCATTCTTGGTGGGAACTTTGAACTTAAGGGCACGATAGGCATTCTTGGTGTGAACTTTGAACTTAAGGGCATGATAGGCATTCTTGGTGTGACTTTGCTATGCCAGGAAATTATGAGTAATGAATAAATGAGGTATGATAATGGCTGTCAATAATAAGATGACAGGGTAGAGTGTTCGACATGTGTATTCAAGTCTCAAAGCTCTAAAAGAAAATAAAAACCTTGTTCATTCTTTGACGTGTCATCTACTACTTACCCTGCATTGTGGCAGGAATCTGTTCCGGTGACAGCAGACACACAAGAGGTTGGCCAAACAGGTTGGGAAAACTCTGCATTAAATAAAGAAGTATTGAGGGCATCCACGGCAGTGAAAATCGAGTTTCAAGTACAAAATATCAATTTTTTACTTTTGAATTTATTTTATTAAAGTCTTTATCTTATATTTGTGTCTAGTAAGAAGCAAATTTTGGCCTCATAGTGTTTAATTATTCCAAACACAACGCATTTCTTCTTGTGACATGTCCAAGCAGGTCTTTCATTAAGGGGTGGCGCTACATCAAAATCCTATTTTTATAAATAACTCCAGGATTTAAATTAAAATGCACATTTCCTATTCTTCATCCTTAACCTTTAGGTCCCCAAGGAGCATAAGCCTCCAACAAACATATATGTACATGCCACACCCTGGAGACTGCCATCAATGGTACCTATACCTTGTAGCGGTATGGCAGCTTGTGTACCCTGACAATCCCCAGAGCTATGCCAGTGGGAGTTTTACTCCTGGTAGGTTCAACCATGCTGGACTGGTCTGCGTGGGTAGGGGTCAGACAAAAGCTGGTACCCTGGTCCTCCAGGTTGGGGGTTTTAGCACAGGGCCGACACCCCTGTCTGTGTAAAAAAATCACACACGTTACGGAAACAGCAATAAATGAAAATACTTTGATACGGGACGGACATCCGGAGTCTCAGGCTCGTATGACTGACAGTGGTGAAAGCCGAAAGGAAGCCACTGGCATGAAAACGGATGCCCAGACCGCAAAACACGAAACCAGAATTGGTTTTTGGAATGTCAGAACTATGAATGGAGCAGTGGAGGACCCTGTCTGCTGATGCTTCCACCATGGCACCCCTACGACCCATGACAGGTTATGGGTTGAGATGATGATGAACTATGAATGAGGCAGGAAAGCTGAGACAGATCACAGCAGAGATGAGGAATTACAAACTACATATCCTGGGAATAAGCGAGAGCAGATGGACAGGGATGGGGAGAATAAAAACAGCTACAGGGGAAACAGTACTTTATTCTGGTAGAGAGGACGGTCAGCACAACGAAGGTGTAGCCATTATCCTTAAGAAAGGAATGGAAAGGTCTCTACTGGAATGGAAACCCATTAACAACAGACTAATAAGAGCAAGACTGAGAGGGAGATTCACCAACACCACAATTATACAATGCTATGCACCAACAAATGACAGCGATGAAGAGATCAAGGACGAGTTCTATCAACAGGTACAAAAGGAAATGGAAACTGTACCCAGGTACGATCTTATTATAGTAATGGGAGACCTAAATGCGAAAGTTGGAACACACAATAATTATAACGAAAGAGTAATGGGGAAATGCGGCAGTGGAACAGTAAATGAGAATGGGGACAAATTAATAAGCTTCTGCAGTATTAACAACCTGGTCATTGGAGGAACACTTTTTCAACACAAAGAAGTGCACAAGTTAACATGGGAATCACCAAACGGACGAGACAAAAACCAGATAGATCACATAATGATCAATGGCAGATGGAGACATGCACTACAAGACGTGAAAGTAAGAAGAGGCGCAGATGTGGGAAGTGATCATCACCTAGTAGTAGCAAGACTGAAGGTGAAACTCAGAGCTGCTGGACCAGTTGCAGTCAAACAGAAAAGATATAACATCACGAAACTTAAGGACCCCCTCACCAGAAAAGCGTTCGTGGTCGACGTAAAGAGACGATATCTGATTACCAAAAGCCAGGAAAGAACAGAGACCGACGATGTGGACCAGAAATTCAACACCATCTCAACAATATATAAAGAAAGCAGCAAGTCATGCTTGGGATTCCAGGAAAGAAAGAGCCAAGACTGGATAACACCAGAAACGCTAAACACCATAGCGAAGAGAAAGGAAATGAAAAGAAAGAAAACAGAAGCTAAGTCTCCCAGGTTAAAGGCAATATATAGTGAACAGTACAGTCAGCTGGACAAGGAAGTAAAACGTCAAACCCGTGCTAACAAAAGGACATTTCTGGATGACCTTGCAAGACAGGCAGAAGAGGCAGCACTGAGAAATGAACAAAGCACAGTTTATAAAATAACTAAAGCTATCAGTGGAAAACGAGGTGCAAACAACATAACGTTAGTAAGAGACAAGCAAGGAAATCTCATCACCACAGCACAGGGGCAGGAAACAAGATGGGCAGAGCACTTCAGAGAAACACTGAATAAGGAACCACCAGAGACTCAGCTGAATGTTCCTGAGGCTGAAAGTGACTTAGACGTAAATACAGACATTCCACGAAAAGAAGAAATTATCACAGCTATCAAAGGGCTAAAAAATGGAAAAGCGCCTGGTCACGACAATCTGAATGCTGAGCTATTCAAGACAGACCCTGAACTAGCAGCAGAACTATTAGAACCACTATTTGCACAAGTCTGGGAAACTGAGACAACACCAACAGAGTGGAGTAAAGGAATAATTGTCAAATTGCCCAAGAAGGGCGACCTTGCAGACTGCAACAACTGGAGAGGAATTACCCTCCTCTCAGTTCCCAGCAAAATACTAGGCAGGATAATCATCCAGAGAATTTCAAAAGCAGTTGACCATAAACTGAGGAAAGAACAAGCGGGCTTCAGAAAGAACAGAAGATGTGCAGATCATATATTTGCCCTCAGGAACATTATAGAGCAGTGCTCAGAACGGCAGAGACAGCTGTACATTAACTTTGTTGATTTTGAAAAGGCTTTCGACAGCATACACAGGGACAGCCTATGGAAAATTCTGAGGGCTTATGGAATTCCCAGCCGCATTGTTTCCATTATAAAAAGCCTCTATTCTAACTTTACATGCAGTGTTGGATCGAGTAATGTAACTTTCGAAGTGAAAACAGGAGTACGACAGGGATGCCCCTTATCAACAACATTATTTTTGACAGTCATAGATTGGGTGATGCGCCAGACAACAGAAGGCAGTCCAAGAGGAATTAGATGGACGTTTTCTACACTGGAAGATTTGGAATATGCAGATGACATTGCACTACTCGCGCATTCACACCAACACATTCAAGACAAAACCGATAGACTGAATAAGTATGGCCAGCAGGTTGGCCTGAACATCAATTTGAAGAAGACAGAGGTCATGACACTAAATGTGGGCAATCCTGAGCCAATAACAGTAAGGAACCAGAAGTTAGAACAGACAGACACATTTACTTACCTAGGAAGCATAGTAACACCTGACGGCGGAACAAGCAAGGACATTAACAACAAAATGAATAAAGCGAGAACAGCCTTTGCTGTTCTCAACAACATTTGGAAGTTTTCCCAGTACAGCACAAACACCAAATTAAGACTGTATGAGAGCTGTGTACTTTCTGTGCTTCTCTATGGTGCGGAATGTTGGAGAGTAACAGAGAAGGAAATGTCGAAACTGTCCTCCTTCCACACAATCTGCCTAAGGAAAATTCTCCGAATCTTTTGGCCAAACACCATCAGCAACCAAGAACTACTTATTCGGAGTAACCAGGAGGACATGCACACCATCATAGCTGGCAGACGCTGGAGTTGGGTTGGCCATGTCCTCAGAAAGGACCCTGATACCATCGCAAGAACAGCTATGCTATGGACCCCCGAGGGAAAGCGAAAGAGAGGCCGACCAAAAACAACTTGGCGGAGAACTGTGGAAGCTGAGATGCAAAGAATGAACCACAGTTGGGGTACTGTACGAAGGATGGCCGCCGACCGAACAAAGTGGAATCAATTTGTTGCTGCCCTACAAGACGCCACCAGGCATGATGGCCGCTGACTGCTTTGACGGTTGGCGGTTTTGGATCAAAGAAGAAGACACCCTGGAGATGAAAAACCTGTACCAAAAAATCTGAAAAACCTGTACAAAAAAAATTTGGAAACCTGTACGAACATCCTAAAAACCTGTAGCCTACTACAATGAAATCCTCATGGAACGCTGATTATGAGAAGACAGAAACCTTCATTCATCTGCACACATATGCAAGTGAACAGGGCTGAAGTGAACACAACTTCAAGGCCCCTCTGAAACACAACTACTGGGTTCACCCTATCCACTTCCTTTTGGCATGGTAGGTTCAGTGGATACCAGGCACCCCTGCAGAGATAATGGAAAGCCGTTAGAAGGCCCAGAAGAACCTTTGCAAATGGCAAGATGCCCCTTCAGTGGACCTTTCTATGGGGCCCCTAATAAAACAATTTCAGGTAGCATGACAGAGCGGAAGAAGAAAGGACCGTTTTCGCCTGACATCAGGAGAAAAACTATTACCTCACTCCCCCGGCTCTTCTCTGAAGAGAGAGGCAACTGGAGAGGAGCGGGCATTCTCTATCATCCATGGAGATAGACACTTGCCTAAATTGCCTAAGTCAGCCTTCCCCCAGGAAGGTCTCCTTTGTTGGCTGGTCTCCTTGGTATGAACAAAATCTATTGCACAATGGGTTACTTTCCCATGGACTTAAGAAGAACGTTGCCTGTTGTGGACAATAGGTATTCACAATCGAAATGTAGCCTTACTCGTGTTTCATGACACCTGTCACCGAGTGGATTTAAGTTTAGGGCTTGTCGGAATATATAGACAAGACACTAGTATGAGAAAGTCTGAGAAGATAGATTTAGATGTGAATGACAGTGACTGTGGAAAGATGAGGCTGATAGCTACAAGGGTGAGAACTGAGATTGACTCTCCTTCACCACTTCTGACCTAGTTAATTGCTACAGACTCACCACCTCTGACTACCATAAAGGAGATAAGGTTTAACTAAAGATCACAGACACACTATACAGACAAGTATATACGTACAGTATAGTTAGATAGACACTGATCAAGTGAACATTTTATAGTTTTATTAAAACAAATCAAAAAAATAAAATAACACAGTAAAATAAATAACGTGCAATGTTGCACAGACCTGAAACAAAGAAACAATTAAATTGATAGACACTAGAAACAACCACTTTCACCCTCTCGTTCAACCTGTCTGGGAAAAAAGGATTAATGATTTACCCACAATCTAATTGGTGGGGGTCTCAACCTTGAGCCACCACTCCCGACTACCCTAATGTTACTACTGTCACTGTCCTGCTGACGATACCTATACTAACTATCTACACAGCTTCACCAATCTTTAGGCGATATACACGCCCCTAAATAACACCACTGGACTGCTAAACTAGTAGACTTATAGCTCTAGCTCAGAGGCTGTCCTCTAAGTATACTATATAACCCTATTGGTCCCAGCTAATTTCTCTCTCTCTCTCCTCCACCTTTATTCAGTGTCTCTCTGACACTCCCAACTTCTTCTGATGTGGTGTCTCCATTATGCCCCTTCTCTTGTTAGCATTCGGAAAAGGAATGATGACCCTTTCTCCTGTTCCTGACAACTGCAACTGATGACTTTGGTATCAAGCATGAGGTACTTGACTCAAAATGTAGAGGCTTCACTGCTGATGAAAACTTCTTTCAACTGCCCAGTTACTCCTCTTCGGGTTTAGGACAACGACATTATTATGGTCATGAAGAAAAAAAGAGAAAACACCAACAACAACACCAGGCGACACGCTTTTTTCGGTGTGTTAATACGAGCTTAGAGCTCTGGATTTTTAAGAAATCCGTTCCCGCTGAAGAAATGTGCTTCACTGCATGAGAACGTCTCTTTTCTTTAGCCTCTGGCGATATCTCGAGCCCTCGGCTCCTGAGATGACTAATTGCCTTTGGTAAATTGTAAGGGCAGGTTACACAATCCCAATGTGCCGTGAAAATGCCAATTATCGAATTTCTCTAGCTTGAGCAAGCTTTAGATTCACAGCTGATTTTTCTGGAGATGAAGAGACCGCTAAAGGCTTAGACACGATTATTTGTCATAGCAAAACTGATGCAATCCCCACGCTCTGAGTCATCTTGTGGCTTCGCTTAGGGGCTGCTATTAGACCAATAATATTCGACCTCTGCCAATAATATCGTAAGCTAACTATGACTCATGTTTATCATGCCAATCGTGAAGAAATGTTTGCTCCCATGCGAAAAGAATTACATAACATTAGATCATACTACTACCACTCGCGTTATCCAAATAAATTTGATTGGGTATAGCGTAAGTTCGACGTACCTGGGTCGTGTTTTTCCCCATCCCCCCAATAAACCGGGTGGGTGTTTTCATAACATCAGAAAATTTTACCCAACCTAATAATAACTACACGCTCAACTGCTTAATAAAATAAAATGAACGCAATTATTCTACAAAGAAAAGAAGACTGGTGCGGATATTAAAATTAAACCCCACAGTAATTCCTCATAAAATGCAAATAATTACCTAGAGAAAAAGAATGGGGCCTGTTGAAAAATAAAACTACAGTACTGCATCACAACACCTACAAAAAAATATTTAAAAAAGAACCATACAAAGGAGAAAGATTCATACACTGACCATTTTGTTCTTTGAGAAGTCATAAGAGCATTTTTTAACATGGGCGAAAAGCGTAAGGTATTGTTTACAGTGTTTTCCTTGTTTGTACATTTGGTACAATTCTTCATGTTGGATATAATTGGAAACTCAATACAGAGCGTTACAACAGGAGGTGGTCTGATCATCACAAGGGTTCCGTCTGTTGGCCAAGTGTTTAGGCCCTTTAATAATCTCCAATGTGACTTGAAGAAACACCACTACAAGATGTAGAATTGTACACATATCTTGGCAGCAATATAGACAAAGTTGGAGGGACAGACAGTGATATCAAAATAAGAATACCAAAAGCAAGAGGAGCTTTCATTGCATTGGGAAATATATGGAGATCAAGAGAAATAGGATCCAACACGAAAATAAGAATCTTCAACTCAAATGTGAAGTCAGTCCTATTGTATGGCTCAGAGACATGGAGAACAACAAAGACAACTACCAAAAAGCTACAGACTTTCATAAATGGGTGCTTGCGTAGAATAGAGGGATTAAAATGGTATGACAAGGTTATCAACGTGGAACTGATGACAAGAACTAGACAAGTGCCAGTGGTACAAGAGATGAGAAGAAGACGATGGCGATGGATAGGACACACACTGAGGAAACCTGTTGATAGCATTACAAGGCAGTCCTTGTTCTGGAATCCCCAGGGCAAGAGAAGCAGAGGTAGACCAAGAAGCACATGGAGAAGAGAGCTGGAAACAGAGGTGAAAATGATAAGTAGAACGTGGAAAGAACTTGAGATGATGGCACGTGACAGGAGGACTTGGCATGTGTTTGTTGAAGGCCTATGCTCCTTTGGGAGTGGAGGGTTATGAATATGAATGAATGAATGTGACTTTTACTATGAACCCGTCATGTCTCAAGTCTGTGATCAGATAAACTAGATCTTGTGTGTGTTTAGGTCACGGGTTTCCTACAAAGTCACAAATTTTAACAAAAGTATGCTGTATTGTCTGTCATCAATATTATTAGGCCTAAGTTTTTCCCTGGATTCACATTCGTCACTGGAGTAAATCAGACCGGTATTCAATACCCACGTCTGATTCAACCACATCGTCATCTTCCTGATCACATAAAAGTCACCTCTCAGCTCCCAAAGCAAAGATTCCACCACCCAAAAAAGCCATGACTTAAAAAAAAAAAAAAACCGTGAAAAATCAAAATATCGATTCATTCAGAAAACAATTTCCAAAAACGGAAGCTTCTCTCATACTGAAAATACTCAGGTCTCGCTAAACAGTGTTCCCACTCTCAATTTTGGATGGTAGACTTTGCGCACTGGCATTTTTGGACAAATCAAATTGTAAAGAGTTAATAATTAGGCAAAAACCTGTACGGAAAGTATGTACGGTTGTACAGATCTGAAAATGAGAACATTCTGTACAGATTATGGTAACCCGTACTACTTGGCATGTATGCACATGCCAAGTCTTCCTGTCGCGTGCCATCAGCTCAAGGTCTTTCCATATCTTCATCATTTTCATTTCCGTCTCCAGTTCTCTTCACCCTGTGTTTTTCGGCCTGCGTCTACTTCTCTCACCCTGAGGGTTCCATAACAAGGACTACTTGGTAATGCTATGTACAGGTTTGCTCAATGAGCGTCCTATCTATCACCAGCTTCTTCTTCTCACCTCTTGTTCCACTGGTGATTGTCCGGTTCTTGCCATCAGTTCCAAATTGGTGACCTTGTCACATCATTTCAATCCTTCTATTCTATGCAATCACCAATTTATGAAATTCTAACTTTATTTCAGTTTTCACTGTTCTCCATGTTTCATGACCATACAATAGGATTGATTTGACATCTAAGTTGTCAGTTTTACATCCTTAGTTTTACATTTGACGTCACAGCTATGCTGTTACTGTTGCTGTCAATAGTTTTTTCCCTAAATAATATAGTCATTCTTTTAAGTATGTTAGTAAAAGCAAGTAACACACCAAAACCTCACTAAACATCACATCTGTTCTGTTAACTGCTCTTCCTAGTTTTACACCAAACATCACAGCTGCTCTGTTAACTGCTCTTTCTAGTTTTACACTGAACATCACAGCTGTTCTGTTAACTGCTCTTCCTAGTTTTACACCAAACATCACAGCTGTTCTGTTAACTGCTCTTCCTAGTTTTACACCAAACATCACAGCTGCTCTGTTAACTGCTCTTCCTAGTTTTACACCAAACATCACAGCTGTTCTGTTACCTGTTCTTCCTAGTTTTCACTAAACATCACAGCTGTTTGATGCTCCACATGGACCTCTAAAATAAATGTAAAGAATTATGCTCCACACATCTCTCCAAGCTAGAAACAGCTTGGAATCAATGCTTCATACAGCCTGTGTGGATCCACACCCCCACTAAGTCGGTCATAAAGACATTAAGGACTGATAGCATAAAGCTAGCAACCTCATCATGCAAAACTAATTGCTGCAGGAACAACCACTGCAAGAGCCTGCACATGCACACGGCTACACAGAGAGAGACGTTCTGTGACAGGGCCAACTGCTACGTTATGACACCAAAGCATATACCTGGAAAGCTGAGCTGTTGCTGCTGTCAATGATGAGGAAAAGTGGTTTTCTGGTATACGGGTACAAGTCTCCTGGATGTAAGCTGGAAGGTTAAGAGTCACAATATTATTATGATTCCCAGTACGTACTGCGTAACTAGTCAAACAAAGTTCCAACATGGCATCATTCACACTGAACACGAGCTTCCAACATCCACGTTTAACACAAACTTCCAACACCCACGTTCAACACAAACTTCCAACAACCACATTCAACACAAACTTCCAACACCCACATTCAACACAAGCTTCTAACATCCACATTCAACACAAACTTCCAACATCCACATTCAACACAAACTTCCAACATCAACATTCAACACAAACTTCCAACATCAACATTCAACACAAGCTTCCAACACCCACATTCAGCACAAACTTCTAACATCCACATTCAACACAAACTTCCAACATCCACATTCAACACAAACTTCAAACATCCGCATTCAACACAAACTTCCAATGTCCACATTCAACACAATCTTCTAACAAAAACATTCAATACAAACTTCTAACACCAACATTCAACACAAACATTAAACACCAACATTCAACACAAACTTCCATATTCAACATGAACTTACAACACTAACATTTGACACAAACTTCCAACATCAACATAAACTTCCAACACCAACATTCAACACCAACTTTTAACACAAACTTCCAACATCCATATTCAACACAAACTTCCAACATCCATATTCAACACAAAATTCCAAAACCAACATTCAACACAAACTTCCAATACCTACATTCAACACAAACTTCCAACACCTACATTCAACACAAACTTCCAACACCCACATTCAACACAAACTTCCAACACCAACATTCAACACAAGCTTCCAACACCCACATTCAACACAAAATTTCAACACCCACATTCAACACAAACTTCCTACATTCACATTCAACACAAACTTTCAACACCAACATCCAACACCAACATAAACTTCCAACACCAACATCCAACACAAACTTCCAACACCAACATCCAACACAAACTTTCAACACCAACATTCAACACAAACTTCCAACACCAACATTCAACACAAACTTCCAACACCCACATTCAACACAAACTTCCAACACCCACATTCAACACAAACTTCCAACACCCACATTCAACACAAACTTCCAACACCCACATTCAACACAAACTTCCAACACCCACATTCAACACAAACTTTCAACACCAACATTCAACACAAACTTCCTACATTCAACACAAACTTCCAACACCAACACCAACATCCAACACCCAACATCATGCACAACCTGACATTAGTCACCTTGTACAACATGCCTGAGGGTGTAGTGGTCCTATACTTTCTTAGTCTCCTCAGAAACTTCTGGTAACTCCACGTAAGGGGTGGCGGGTTTCCATAAACATACAGTTCATTCATTCATAACCCTCCCCTCCCAAAGGAGCATAGGCCTTCAACAAACACATGCCAAGTCCTCCTGTCACGTGCCATCATCTCAAGTTCTTTCCATGTTCTCCTCATCATTTTCACCTCTGTTTCCAACTCTCTTCTCCACGTACTTCTTGGTCTTCCTCTGCCTCTCTTGCCCTGGGGGTTCCAGAACAAGGACTGCCTTGTAATGCTATCAACAGGTTTCCTCAGTGTGTGTCCTATCCATCGCCATCGTCTTCTTCTCATCTCTTGTTCCACTGGCACTTGTCCAGTTCTTGTCATCAGTTCCACATTGGTAACCTTGTCATACCATTTTAATCCCTCTATTCTACGCAAGCACCCATTTATGAAAGTCTGTAGCTTTTTGGTTGTTGTCTTTGTTGTTCTCCATGTCTCCGAGCCATACAATAGGACTGACTTCACATTTGAGTTGAAGATTCTTATTTTCGTGTTGGATCCTATTTCTCTTGATCTCCATATATTTCCCAATGCAATGAAAGCTCCTCTTGCCTTTTGTATTCTTTTTTTGATATCGCTGTCTGTCCCTCCAACTTTGTCTATATTACTGCCAAGATATGTGTATGATTCTACATCTTGTATTGGCGTTTCTTCAAGTTCAACCCTGTTTTCATTACCTGCATTTATTCTCATTATTTTTGTCTTTTCCCTGTGTATTTTCAGACCCAATTGCTGTGACCTCTCATCGAGTGTTTTCAATTTGTCCTGCATCTGATTACGGTTATGGGACAGGAGAGCCAAATCATCAGCAAAATCCAGATCATCCAACTGCTTAGTCAGAGTCCACTGGATTCCATTTCTGTTGTGTGTTGTCGATGATCTCATAACCCAATCTATTGCCAGCAAGAAAAGAAATGGAGACAAGAGGCATCCCTGTCGCACTCCTGTTCTATCCCAAATGGTTCTGTAAGCTGTCCTTCATGAAGAACTCTGCACGTCATGTCTTCATAGGTTTTCTTTATTAAATTAATGATTTTCAGGGGAACTCCATAATGCCTCATCAATTTCCAAAGTGATTCTCTGTCCACACTGTCAAATGCTTTTTCGTAGTCCACAAATCCGATGTATAGTGGTGAATTCCATTCCAGACTTTGTTCAACTATTATTCTCAAAGTGGCTATCTGGTCTGTACATGATCTGTTTTGTCGAAAACCTGCTTGTTCATCTCTCAATTCTTGTCTATGGACTCCTTTAATCTCTCAAGGATAATCCTGTTCAATACCTTTCCTGGCACTGATAGTAACATTATTCCTCTATAATTTGTGCACTCTTGTAGATTTCCCTTCTTAGGCAACTTAACCAGATATCCTTCCTTCCATTCTG
Source organism: Oreohelix idahoensis (assembly GCA_024509875.1). Lineage (NCBI taxonomy): Eukaryota > Metazoa > Mollusca > Gastropoda > Stylommatophora > Oreohelicidae > Oreohelix > Oreohelix idahoensis. Next base: position 18,934 of record JAMPIV010021032.1, on the reverse strand, counting down.
CTGGTATCTCTTCTTTTTCCCAGACTTTACCAAGTAATTTATATAACATCTCTGTAGCCGTGTCGATATCTGCTTTGATGGCCTCTGCTGGAATGCCATCAGGTCCAGACGCTTTTCCATCTCTTAGAAGCTTTATGGCTTTCTTTATTTCTTCCTTCGTGGTCTTTCACCGTTAATTTGTAGCTCTTCTTCTGCTGGCTGGATGTCCGGCGGGTTTTGTGGAGCTGGTCTATTGAGAAGGTCCCCAAAATATTCTGTCCACCTCTTCATTTGCTCTTGTATATTGCTGAGCAGTTTTCCATTCTTGTCTTTTATGAGGCAACTTTGTTTGCTTGTATTTCCCTGTTAGCTTCTTTGTGCTGCTATACAGTTCTCTCATATTTCCTTTGGCTGCAGCATCTTCTGCCTCTCTTGCCAACTCCTCAATATACTTCCTCTTGTCTCTTTTGATACTTCTTTTTACTTCTTTGTTTGCTTCTGTGTACACTTCTTGAGCCTTGGCTTTGGAACTTCTGGTTTTGCTTGTGTTTAACTCTGCTTTCTTGTTTTTCTATCTTTTATCTTATTGATGGTTTCTGTTGTTATCCATGCTTTTTGTTGTCTTTCCCTTTTCCCCAGTATTTCTTCACATGTCTCCTTCCATACCGTTTTGACCTGCTGCCAATAGTCTTCTGTATTCTCTACATCTTCCAACTGTTGGAGCACTTGGAATTTGTTGGATACTGTGACCGCAAATTTGTCTCTTGTTTCTTGATTTCTTAGCTGTCCTACATTAAACTGTTGTCTATAATTTTGCATTGTTGCATATCTCTTGAGTTTCATTTTTTACTTTGGCTATCAGAAGATGGTGATCTGATGCCACATCTGCTCCTCTATATACCTTTACATCCTGCAATGATGATCTAAACTTCTTCTTTATGCATATATGATCGATCTGATTTTCTGTTCTATGGTCTGGTGATATCCATGTTGCCTTGTGTATTCTCTTATGTGAAACATGCTTCCTCCTATAGCCAGTTGATTTGAAGCACAGAAGTTTGCGAATAGTTCTCCATTTTCATTCATTACTCCTAGCCCATGTTTTCCCATGACTTCTTCAAATCCAGTATTGACTGTACCTATCTTTGCATTCATGTCACCCATCAAAATTGTGATGTCTCTTCTTTTTACTTTATCCATAATTTCCTGTAGTTTAGTATAAAATGCTTCTTTCACAGACTCTTCTTTGTCATTAGTTGGTGCATAACATTGGATGACATTGACATGAATTTTCTTTTTAGCTGTTTTGAAAATAGCTGTTATTATTCTGGGTCCCACAGCTTCCCATTCAATGAGTGCTTTCTGTGCTTCTTAGATAACATAAGAGCTACCCCTTCACTGTGGTGTGAACTTTCGTCTTCGTGTCCTGAGGACAGCACCAATTCACCTGTGATGAGTTTCTTCCTGTCTACCCCCTTCCACTTTGTTTCACACATTCCCAGAACCTCGATTTTGTATTCCCTCATTTCTGCTGCTACTTGTGCCACTTTCCCTTGTTCGTTCAATGTCCGAACATTCCAGGTGCCAAATCTGGAAGTTCTCCTAGAAGAAAGAAGGTTAGTCAGCAACACAGACTCCTTTCGGCTTTCTCTGTGTTGCATCATACGCCTCCCCGCGAGAGGACCTTCCCCTGTCTTGGATGGCTGTGTTTTATTTTCTTTATTTGACTTGTCCATATTTGTTGAAGTTTTTTGTGGTTTAAATTTTTTTTTACAGGATGGGGTAACCGGCCCCATGCCCAACCCTCCTTAGTCGCCTTCTACGACATGCTTGGCAGGGGACAGTGTTACTATTCTTTGCTCCCCTTTCGGGCCCCGGTAACACACGGGTGATAAACATACAGTACTTGCACAAAAATCTGCCACCAGTTATGATAACGACTACGTTTAATATCACCAACATAACCCAGCACAGGAAGGCAGGGACTAAAATCTTAAATGTCAATAAACTTTGATCAGTTTGTGAAAAACATGGGTCGGCTGGATCGGCCAATAGATAAGAGTTTTACAGAAATTCTTAAGATGACCTGTCTAAATTTGCATGTCATGTTTACCTTCATTGGCTAATGAAAGTGATGGTGGATGTCCTTCGAATTAAGAGGTTAGAAGCCATAGAAAGGAGCGAATTAGCTAACTCCGTATTAAAAGCTCTGTCATTAATACGATCTTCAAATTAAAACCTACAGTATAGTACACTAATGGAGCTAAAGCAAAGACATGTTTCATTTACATAACTAGAATGCATCGTAACACCAGCCGGCGGAACAAGCAAAGACATCAACAACAGAATGAATAAAGCGAGAACAGCCTTTGCTAGTCTAAACAATATGTGGAAGTCCTCTCAGTACAACACAAACTCAAAATTAAGATTATATGAGAGCTGTGTACTTTCTGTGCTTCTCTATGGTGTGGAATGCTGGAGAGTAACAGAAGGAAATGTCGAAACTGTCCTCTTTCCATACAATCTGTCTAAGGAAAATTCTACAAATATTTTGGCCGAATACCATCACCAACCAAGAACTACTTACTCAGAGCAACCAAGAAGACGTGCACCCCATCATAGCTGGCAGAAGCTGGGATTGGGTTGGCCACATCCTCAGGGGAGACCGCAATGCCATCACAAGAACAACTATGCTATGGCCCCCCGAAGGAAAGTAAAAGAGAGGCCGACCAAACACAACTTGGCAGAGAGCTATGGAAATGGAGATGCTAAGAATGAACCAGAGCTGGGGCACTGCATGCAAGATGGCCACAAACCAAGCAAAGTGGAAGCAGTTTGTTGCTGCTCTACAAGACACCACCAGGTGTGATGGCCACTGACGACAAAGAAAGACCTGTTTAAAGTTTTGAATTAAGTCCAACTTTGAATTATTACGCTTCAGATCAAGTGCACTTCACTGTAATATCTGCTTCAAATCAAGCACACTTCACTGTAATATCAGCTTCAGATCAAGTGCACTTCACTGTAATATCAGCTTCGAATCAAGCACACTTTACTGTAATATCAGCTTTGAATCAAGTGCACTTCACTGTAATATCAGCTTCAAATCAAGCACACTTTACTGTAATATCATCTTTGAATCAAGCACACTTCACTGTAATATCAGCTTTGAATCAAGCACACTTCACTATAATATCATCTTTGAATCAAGCACACTTTACTGTAATATCAGCTTCGAATCAAACACACTTTACTGTAATATCATCTTTGAATCAAGCACACTTTACTGTAATATCAGCTTTGAATCAAGCACACTTCACTGTAATATCAGCTTTGAATCAAGCCCACTTCACTGTAATATCATCTTTGAATCAAGCACACCTTACTGTAATATCAGCTTCGAATCAAGCATACTTCACTGTAATATCATCACAATTTCCCTTTTTTGCTCCTTATGCAGTACATCAAAGAACTCACGCTCTTACAACAGCACTTTCAGTACCAATTTGTTTTATATGATGAGCTTGCCAACACCTTTTTAAAATATAAACCTCATATTACTTGTCTTGAATGACGTGCCTGAAATAGGAGTAGTCCTACTTTTTTGTGTCTCCTCCGAGACCCCTAGGAACTACAAGGTGCCACTGTATATAAATATATAAAATAAAATATTCTTTGTAACTAACCAATGCATCTCTTTATACAACTCTGTCTTCTTTCCTTTGGAAGGTTCCTCTCCTTCACGTCTGCTGTTAGTGATTACGCCACCAAGGTCATAGGCAGCTGTGGAAAGAAATGTCTGGAATGTATAATTTTTTTCCTCATGTGCACTTAACAACAGCCTGTCTTTGATATTCTGTGTACGAACGAACAAACTTTATTTTCAAAGGGTTTAGAAATGGGCACGCAGGCCTGTCTAACATTCTGCCCTTCCTTTGTAAATAAAATTAGGTAACAAGTCTATACTAGGACAAAGAAAGAGATTATGTGAAGGCTATACGGTCAATGTCATGGACAAATTAGTGAAAAAAGAAGAGGAAAAAAGTGAGAACTAAGTTAAATACATATGATGAATTAAATAAACATCATATGTAGGACATTTCCTTCTGTGTCGGCGTTACATGTAGGACATTTCCTTGCCAACACAAACATCGCATATAGGACATTTCCTAACCCAGGTAATCATCGTATGTAGGACATTTATTATCTGTGCCAGCATTGTATTTAGGACATTTCCTAACCCAGGCAAACATCGTATGTAAGACATTTTGTAATACAGGCAAACATCATATGTAAGACATTTCCTAAGCCAGGTAAACATCACATGTAAGACATTTCCTAACCCAGGTAAACATCGTATGTAAGACATTTCCTAACCCAGGCAACATTGTATGTAAGACATTTCCTAACCCAGATAACATTGTATGTAAGACATTTCCTAACACAGGCAAACATCATATGTAAGAATTTCCTAACACAGGCAAACATCGTATGTAAGACATTTCCTAACACAGGAAAACATCGTATGTAAGACATTTTGTAATACAGGCAAACATCATATGTAAGACATTTCCTAAGCCAGACAACATTGTATGTAAGACATTTGCTAACACAGGCAAACATCATATGTAAGACATTTCCTAACACAGGCAAACATTGTATGTAAGACATTTGCTAACACAGGCAAACATCGTATGTAAGACATTTGCTAACACAGGCAAACATCATATGTAAGACATTTCCTAACACAGGCAAACATTGTATGTAAGACATTTCCATACCTAGGCAAACATTGTATGTAAGACATTTCCGTACCCAGGCAACATTGTATGTAAGACATTTGCTAACACAGGCAAACATCATATGTAAGACATTTGCAAACACAGGCAAATATCGTATGTAAGACATTTCCGTGCCCAGGCAAACATTGTATGTAAGACATTTCCTAACCCAGGCAAACAATGTATGTGAGACATGTCCTAACCCAGATAAACATTGTATGTAAGATACGTCCTAACCCAGACAAGAATCAAATCATTTGTAGGACACTGCCATTTCTGTGCAAGCAGCACATGCAGGACAACTACTTACCATCATCTGTGTGCTTCTGGTTACCCAGGCAACCGTCAGCAGAGATGTAGAGCAGCATGGCACCATTAGGAGGCAGCTCCTTGAATGCGGAAGCCAGGAATGTGTTCAGCTGTCCGTACGTGGGCTTGTACAGCAAGTATTTGTGAGGGTTGTCACGTTTGTTTGTGCGATCTCCATTCTCCTGTTGAGGAGCAGAGCTACAATGTAGTGCTATCTTCGTAAAATACAGCACAAACCAATATAACATGGGATCACTTATACCGCAGTCAGAGGTTGGACCCCCAATTTTGCCAATTACCCCCTTTTCTTACTTACTTAGTCGTTCCTCTTCTACCCAGGGGTGTACAGGTCATGCGGCTAAAGGAAGTAGTAGGTAAAACTGTGAACATCATTCTTCTTTGTGTTCCTTATGGAGCAAGCAGCCACCACTGCCGTTAGTCCTGCATAAAGCAGTTACATGCTATTGTAGTGGTACTTTTTGTGGCTATGTGTTTTATATGATGAGGGTGCCAACAATGAGAAAAACATCAGATTTGTTGCCTTGTACAACATGCCTTAGGGTGCAGTCTTTTTGCTAGAGCTTGTGAAGGCTTGGTGCAGGCTTTCTGCAAGGCTACTATTTACAGTGGTGGTTCTATGCTTTATACGGAGCACCAAGAAAATTTTTTTTTTCATACGCCCGCTATTACTCGAGGTTAATATGTCTAACCTGAGACTGATTTTACGTGAGTACCCCTTTTTTCCCTGTACAATGACAGGTGTCCTCTCGCTATTCAGGCAGATACTCGCCGATTTCTGAGGTACCCTTTAGAGCTGGGTCGGCTCAGGAGCCGTTCAGGTTATTCCAGTACCTGGTCGACAACACTCCTACAAATGTCTTCGCTAGGGCTCGAATTATTCCAGTCCAAGTCCCAGTTGATGCCACTCCTTCAAATGTTCTCACCAGGGCTCGAACCTGGATCACCCGATCACCAGCGCAGTGTGGTAACCACTACACTAGCACGGCTCACTTCCAAGGAAAATGATAGTGTTACTCAGCAAAAGTTGTAAATAATTTCTGCCAGGTAGTGACAAGATGACGCTGGGAGATGGATAGGACACGCACTGAGGAAACCTGTTGATGGCATCACCAGGCTGTCCCTGTTCTGCAACCCCCAAGGTTAAGTGAGGTAGAGGGAGATCAAGGAACACATGGAGAAGAGAACTGGAGATGAAGAAGACACAGAAAGACCTTGAACTGATGGCACAGGACAGGAAGACTTGGGATACGTTTGCTGAAGGCCTATGCTCCTTGGGGAGCTGAAACGAGATGATGAATGAGAGCCACACAACGAGCATGTGAACCACAACATGGCCACCACGGCTGACTTTCAATTCACTAAGGCTTTTTTGTTTTTGTTATATTTTTTTTTTTTAAATTATGAGAACCAAATCTAAACTTCAAGCTCAACTTTCTATTTTAAAACTGTTGTCAGATGAGATTTTTTTTATAACGTTGGTAGATCCAGAGTTACAGATTTAGTTCCTAAAATATTTACACAGTTTGCACAATTTTACAACATTATTTGCAATAAATCAACATTCTGATAAGTCATCAAAAACCTGATAAATGCAATGACCGATTTTTTTTTTTTTTAACGAAAAAGTATTCCATTCAAACTTGATGGGTTATAATTAGGATATAATGACCTCTTGAAAAGTGCCACTAGTAGAGGTACATGCCATGAAGTCATGAACTCTAAATTCATCGGCCACAAATTTAAGAAGGTCTTGAAAAATCTGTAGCAATAAGAAGGAAGGTTTAGAAAAAGTGAGTATGTGCAGTAATGCAGATGATGATGAGCTGAAAAGTGAACAGACGGCTAGTGCCACTAAACATGACATATGACAATTGACATCAACATGAAAGCCTTACAAATGGTGTCTTGCCAGGAGCTGGGGAGTTGTCGTAAATCTGATTTGAGAGGTCATCCTGTGGCTCCCTCTCTAGCGTCTGCAACATTCTAAACATGTCCAGTGTCAACTCGCTAAACTTCACCTGTCATAGAATTTTACAAACAGGATTATGAAACCATTTTTTTTCTTTTTTTACCAAATCTGGCTAGCTGATCAAGTCACAGCCTAAACATTTTGCTACATCTGGCTAGTTGGTCAATTCATGGCCTAAAATGTTTGCCTAATCTGGCTACCTGACCAATTCACAGCTTAAACTTTTTTGCCTAATCTGGCTAGCTGACCAATTCTCAGTTTAAACTTTATTGCCTAATCTAGTTAGCTGACCATTTCACAGCTTACACTTTTTTGCCAAATCTGATGATCTGACCTATTCACAGCTTAAATTTTTTTGCCAAAATTGACTACACAAACAATTCACATCCTAAACATTTTTGCCAAATCTGACTAGCTGACCAATTCACTGCCTAAACATTCTGCCAAATCTGGCAAGCTGATCAATTCATGGCCTAAAATTCTTTGCCTAATTTGGCTACCTGATCAATTCCCAGCTTAAACATTTTTGCCTAATCTGGCTAGTTGATCAATTCACAGCCTAAACATTTTTGATTAATCTGGCTAGTTGACCAATTCCCAGCCTAAACTCCAAGACATATATCAATGTCCCTTTATTCAAATATTAACTCTTTAAGAATAAAGTGGGTTATCCCATGTTTGATACAAGGATAAGGTGGTTTTTTCCATGTCTGATACAAGGATAAGGTTGTTTTTCCATGTTTGATACAAGGATAAGGGGGTTATCCCATGTTTGATATAAGGATAAGGGGGTTATCCCATGTTTGATACAAGGATAAGAGGGTTATCCCATGTTTGATACAAGGATAAGAGGGTTATCCCATGTCTGATACAAGGATAAGAGGGTTATCCCATGTTTGATACAAGAATAAGGGGGTTATCCCATGTTTGATACAAGAATAAGGGGGTTATCCCATGTCTGATACAAGAATAAGGGGGTTATCCCATGTCTGATACAAGAATATGGGGGTTATCCCATGTTTGATACAAGAATAAGGGGGTTATCCCATGTTTGATACAAAGATAAGGGGGTTATCCCATGTTTGATACAAAGATAAGGGGTTATCCCATGTTTGATACAAGAATAAGGGGGGTTATCCCATGTTTGATACAAGAATAAGGGTGTTATCCCATGTTTGATACAAGGAATTTTCTGCTGCTCTGAGATTTCACATAGTGTTAAAGTTTCAGGTCGATTTGTTTTTCAAAGTTTATTTAAACATTAAATAAAGTTATACACAGATCAGTCAATACCCTTTAGCTCCCTAAGGAGCATATGCCTTCAACAAACACATGCCAAGTCTTCCTGTCCTGTGCCATCCACTCAAGTTCTTTTCATGTTTTCCTCATTATTTTCACCTCTGTCTCCAGTTCTCTTTTCTATGTGTGTTTTTTTTTTGGTAAGACAGAGTTGATACATCAAGGCCTAAAATCCCACCCCCTGCAGACCCAAGTAGAACAGTCCCAACTAAGATGGTTTGGCCATGTCTGCAGAATGGGAGAAGATCGGCTACCACGACAAGCATGGGAAACAGAGAGCCAGGGATCCAGGCCCCCAGGACGACCCAGAGTCCGCTGGGAAGACAACATTAGACAATCTTTGAAGGACCGAGGACTAGAATGGAACCAGGCCAGGAGAAACACAGCTGATAGGATAGTCTGGCGCTCTCTCTTCCAAACCTCTACACCTCACGGTAGAAGGGGAAGTAAGTAAGATAAAGGAAACTGAATGAGGTTTAATAAAATATAAGATTGGGTTTGGTTTGGTTTTAAGGACTATCTTCCCTGCACATGGACAACTCCATCAGTGCTCCGATCTCCTCCCTTAGATCACATGAGGAGGATCTCAGCACAGTGCAAGAACTCCATAGCACCAGCGAGAATCCCAATGTGAGTATATTGGAATCACATGTTCTATAAATATTTCTGTGGTGGGAAGGTTTTTCTCATTTTTAAATTTTTGCCAGGGCTGCGGACATGTGGCCTACTCTTTACGATTTCCAGCTGCCGAGGGATTTTTAACGTGCGCAACTTCCACACGAGATCTATTTTTTTCGATGTTATCCGAGAAGGCTAGCCATCCGATCTCACTACCCAGGAGACCAGGGGGAAGTAAGACATCATTAGGAACTACTGGATCTGGAAAAAATTTCCATAAATTATATTCCCTTTACTGGGAATCAAACCCAGTACCTTTATAATTCGAGGCGAATGCCATACCTCTTAGCCACTCTGACCCCCCAGAAAACTGGGACAACCATGAAACAAAAACTTTGTTCAAATATTCATCACTCATCAACTCCCCAAGGAGCAAAACCCTTCAACAAACTTATGCCAGGTCTTCCTGTCCCATGCCATCCGCTCAAGGTCTTTCCATACCTTCCTCAAGGACACGAAAAGAATCCAAAATACTGTCCCTAAAAAATGTCTTCTCTACAACAAAGCCAAGCTGACTCACACAATTCTATTTAACAATGCCCCACCGTACCTACGATCATTGTTTCAAACCAGTAGAAGAAAGGGACAACAATTACATCAGTTACGTCTGCCCAAACCTAGCATCGACCTGTTCAAAAAGAGTCTAGCCTACTCTGGAGCCTACATATGGAACAGCCTTCCACACCACCTAAAAAGCCTACCTACACAATATTCATTTAACAAAGCACTTTTCAAACACTTCCTAAACACTGATTATCTACCCCCATAAAAACATCATTTGCCTGTCAACATCTCATCCATAGGTCAACATTTCTTTTCCTCTTCCGCTCGTTTTTAATGTGAATAATTTGTTTTATATCCATGTAATATTATTATATAATGTCGCATACCACTGTACTTTACACATGTGAATCGTGAGAATGTACCCGCCTACCACTGTACTTTAGAGATGTGAATGTTTTCGTTTGCTTAAATGGGATGATGTATATGAGAATAAGCAGATATACATTTTTATTTCTATTTTTTTTTTTTTAAACTGCTAAAAGACTTTTCCTGCTACAGAGGTGCGTAAGAAAGTGTTATTATTATTATTTCATTTTCCACCAAGAATGTATGGATATAAGCGAGAATGTGTTTATGTAATTTTTGTATTGATGATTGATGACGCATTCGAAAATACAGATTACTTGTAGACGTTTTGACCGCATGAGTGAGTTGTCGGTATACAGAATTTATTTATTTATTGTTTTGTTTATATTATTTTTTTTTTAATTATTTTTTATTTTATTTATTATTATTATTTTTCTTCAGTCACTATCTTGTTTGTTTTAAAAAAAAAAACTACTAATTTGTTTATTATGATTGTATACTGTAAATGAATGCTGTTATGTTAACTTTATAATGTTGCATGCCTTTAAATTAATGCTTAAAGTAACATGTGGGAATAAAAGGATATAGTATGCAAGATAAATGAGAGTGAAAGGGCAGAATGTTAGACGGGCCTGCGCGCCCAATTCTTAACCCTCCGAAAATAAAGTTCGTTCGTTCGTTCCTCATGTCTTTCACGTCTGCCTCCAGTTCTCTTCTCAAGTGTTCTTCAGGTTCCCTCTACCTCTGTTACCCCCGGGAATTCGACAACAAGGAACTACCTGGTAAAGCTATCAACAGGTTTTCTCAGTGTGTGTGTACGTCCTATCTATCTCCAGCTTCTTCTTCTCCTCTCTTGCTCCGCTGGTGTTTGTCTGGTTCGTGTCACTAGCTCTATGTTAGTGATCTTGTCACACCATTTCAATCCCTGTATTCTATGCAAGCACCCGTTTATGAAAGTCTGTAGCTTCTTGGTTGTTTTTTTGTTTTTCAAACCGGTTACTGGTTGTTCAAATATCATCATCCTTATCACCATCATCCTTATCACCATCATCCTTATCATCATCATCTGTATCATCATCATCCTAATCATCCTAATCATCATCCTTATCATCACCCTAATCATCATCCTAATCATCATCATCTTTATCACCATCATCCTTATCATCATCATTCTAATCATCATCATACTAATCATCATCATCCTTATCATCATCATCCTAATCATCATCATCCTTATCATCATCATCCTAATCACCATCATCCTAATCACCATCATCCTAATCATCATCATCCTTATCATCATCATCCTTATCATCATCATCCTAATCATCATCATCCTTATCATCATCATCCTAATCATTATTTTCCTTTACGCTCCTTACGGAGCATAAAGCCACCACTACAGCTGGCCCCCTGGCAAGAAGCCTGCACCAAGTATTCACATGCTCGTGCAGCACTGGTTCCTGTGTCAATTAGTTTTCCATGATGAGGTTGCCAAGCCACTGCTGAAGCTCACATCAGACATCTCAATAACATGCCTGAGGGCCCCGTTGTCCTTTCTTTGTCTCTTCAGAGGCCCCCAGGAACTACACAGGGGCTCCATCTTGCAACAGGCCCCTAAAAAAAAATTTTTTTTTTTAAATGAAGATTTGCATATTTACAAAACTCCACGTACCAATTAATGCAAGGGTCATAACACAATCAAGACTGTCTTACTTACCTGATCATGACAGTTGCCGACAATGAGCACTTCCTGGAGCGTCAAATACACGGATGTACCTTTCTCCAAGGGAGGAGTATTAAGTGGTGTGAGCCGGTGTGATAGCACGATGGAGGATGAATCTACATCTACGACATTAATCATGTTGTCTGCCTGAAGTTAGAAGTTAATAAGCTGAGATTAAGTCAACATCTACAACATTTATCTTGTCTGCCTGAAGTTATAAGTAAATAAACTGAGATTAAATCAACATCTACAACATTAATCATGTTGTCTGCCTGAAGTTAGAAGTTAATAAGCTGAGATTAAGTCAACATCTACAACATTTATCTTGTCTGCCTGAAGTTATAAGTAAATAAACTGAGATTACGTCAACAATCTACAACATTTAACCCATTGTTGCCTGAAGTTAGAAGTAAATAAACTGAGATTAAGTCAACATTTACAACATTTAACCAATTTTTGCCTAAAGTTAACAGAAGGTAACTGTAAGGAAGTAATATGTGGGTGTACATGGGAGAATGATGGACAGCATATTAGTTGAATGAATATTACTGTTGCTCTTGTGACAAGTAAGTGCCTAGTTTAGTAGATGATAGCTGTAGTCTCATTTAAATGTTGGAGTAATATTCAAGACTGTTGTGAGTTAATGAATGTTTTGAGTTTAGTTTGTATGGGTTCTTATGATGGAGAGCAATATTCAGTTGAGCTCATGCAAGGAGTGCAGGCGATGAGCGGCACCGAGAGTGTAGCAAGATATTTGGGGCAGGTGAGACTTCGAATCTGTATAGGATAGTTGAGTGTGGCAACATCAATTGTGAATATGCAATGTAATGTTAACTGAGAGTTTGCCAAAGAGTTTCCTGCCAACTTTTAATGCCAGTGGTTACAGGCGGGTACTCTGTGTAATCACTGTTATGATAATTTTTGCAAATAGCCAGGACTTGTGCACATTGTTGCTGAATACACTACAACAAGCACATATGCAGAACTCATTTTACTGTAAATAAAAGGCATATCTGGAGTCATCCTTATATGACCACCAGCTATGCACAATGCTACAATGTAAACATGTGGAAGTGAACCTCTGTCTGTAAGGCTAATTACACTCTCATTGACTCTTGAAATCATCCACACACTTCCAGGGATTCCCTCTGTGGTGAAACTTGTTGAGAACCCAGCATTGCACACTAGGCTTGGAGAAGTCACTTGAGACCCAGATGCAATTCTTTGGCTTTGACCTGGTTGACTGCATGCATGAGGATCTCACTGTGAACCCAGTGATAGGCAGGGGGAGATGAGAAATGGTTCTATGCAGGATGTGACAATTCCTTGGTAGAGCCCAGAACCAGAGGACAGTATTTTGGCCCTGCATGTTTAGAGAGCCCTCTTGGATGGAGGGGAACGTGCAGCATGCCATACACTTCTAACTCCTAGCTTGGGATTATATGTTAGGATCCTTTAAATGCAAGCCAAGCTGGAGAAACTGGAGCTCATGACTTCAACTCAACATATTTCAGAATGGCAGAAAAGCCACAGGAAAAGCCTAGATCTACAGTGTAGACAATACCAAGGAGTATTCAACTTGGTACTGGCTGCGAAAGAGCGAGAAGCTCAGCAGCCCTAGTTAACCAACAACAACAAGGGATATATCAATGCCATGAATGCTTACTTACTTAGTTGTTTCTCTTCTACCTTGGGGTGAAGGTTAGCCAGACGTACACATGACAGAAGCCCATGGTACAAGGCATATGAAAGAATACTTCGTTCAATTTTAATTTAATACACTTCAAATTTTTAGGTTTTAACATAATCGCCATCTTTTGTGATTCACCGTTCAGTCCGATTTTCCAGCTTCATTGAAACAATTCCCCAGTAGCTGCTTAGTGAATTGCCTTTTGTGATCCTGACCTGAAGTTCATCCAAAGAATATGGTTCTGATGAGTAGACAACAGTTTTAACTTTACAAATGATGCTTTTACATGCTATTCAGTTTACATGCTGTTTGATTTACATTCTGTTCAGTTTACATGCTGTTTGATTTCATCCTGTTCTGTCCACATGCTGTTTGGTTTACATTCTGCTCAATTTACATGCTGTTTGATTTAATGCTGTTCAGTTTACATGCTTTTTGATTTACATTCTGTTCAGTTTATATGCTATTTGATTTCATGCTGTTCTGTTTACATGCTGTTTGATATAATGCTGTTCCATTTACATTCTGTTTGATTTAATGCTGTTTGATTTACATTCTGTTCAATTTACATGCTGTTTGATTTAATGTTGTTCAGTTTACATGCTGTTTGATTTACATCCTAAGTTTACATGCTGTTTGATTTAATGATGTTCAGTTTACATGCTGTTTGATTTAATGCTGTTCAGTTTACATGCTGTTTGATTTAATGCTGTTCAGCTTACATGCTGTTTGATTTAATGCTGTTCCATTTAGATGTTCTGTTTACATGCTGTTTCATTTACATGCTGTTCTGTTTACATGCTGTTTCATTTACATGCTGTTATGTTTATATGCTGTTTGATTTATATGTTGTTCTATCTACATACTGTTTGATTTATATGCTGTCTGTTTACATGCTGTTTGATTTATATGCTGTTATGTTTACATGTTGTTCAGTTTACATGCTGTTATTTACATGCTGTTCAGTTTACATGCTGTTGTTTACATGCTGTTTGGTTTATATGCTGTCTGGTTTGCATGATGTTTGGTTTACGTGCTGTTCAGTTTATATGCTGTTTGATTTACACACTGTTCGGTTTACATGGTATTCAGTTCATATGCTATTTGGTTTACATGCTGTATGGTTTACATGCTGTTCAGTTTATATGCTGTTCAGATGTCCAATTGGCTAAGCGGCTACAGCATTTTCCTCTCCCGGTACAGTTAACTGGTCCTGGAAATCGAAACCCTGCATGAGACTCCAGTCTACCCAGATGTAGAGGGTTACCTCACTGTGTTTGTGAGTTAGGGAAGGCAAAAGCATCAAGGAAGGAAACTGGTCATCTGACCTCATAAAAAAACTGGACAAAGTATTGTGGTCTCTAACACTTCACTTTTCTAAGGCAGTTTCTGTTATGGGACTACCTTTACGCCATTTATAGAATGCGTTAAAAATATGCAAAGTTATTCAAATTTGACGTTGTGAAAGGGCTTTATAATCGCCCTGTACTTAACAGAGAGCTTACTTCTATGAAAGCTTTGATCTCCCCTAGAACAAGATTCCACTCCATTTGATCTTCGGGCTGGTAAGTCCCAGTGTAGTCATCAATTTGTTTTGCCAGCTCCTGATGGGGACAAGGGAGAGAGAGAGAGAGAGAGAAACCACACATGAATACATCCGTTTCATTTAAGAAAATGCTATGTTATATAACTACTATACTCACTGAAGTTTCTTCTTCATCTTCATCATACACTTTTAGACGTCAACTTGAATATGTTTAAAGAAAGTAGTCAGCTTCAAGCTGTTGGTATCTCCATAGAGCTTATCCAGGATTGGTTCTCCTACTTCATCATACACTTTCATCTGTCAACTTGAATAGGTTTAAAGAAAGTAGCGGTGACCTTGAAGCTGTCGGCATTTTAAAAAAGTTTCTTCTTCTTCTTCATCATCACCCTTCAACTCCCCAAGGAGCATAGGCCTTCAACAAACGTCTGCCAAGTTCTTCCTGTCACATGACATTAGCTCAAAGTCCTTCCGTATCTTTCTTCATCCCTTTCATTCTTTTCTCCAGTTCTCTTCCCCGTGTGTTTTCAGTGTCCCTCTACTTTTCTCACCTTGAGGGTTCCAGAACATCATCATCATCATCAGCTGCCATCTCCACAACGAAGGTTGGCTGTAATGGATCTCCAACATCTTCTGTCTCTTGTCTTGGTGGTGCACTCTGATAGACTCTTTCCTGTCCATCTCTTGATGTTATCTTCCCACTTATAGCCTGATAATGCTATCGACAGGTGTCCTCGATGTGTGTCGTATCCACTGCCAGCATCTTCATCTGACTCGTGTTCCACTGCCGCTTGTCTGGTTTTTTTGTCAATAGTTCCCCATTTATGACTTTGTCATACCATTTCAATCATTCTATTCTACGCAAGCATCCACTTATGAATGTCTGCAACTTCTTGATTGTCATTTTTTAGTTGTCGTCCATGTTTCACAGCCATTAAATAAGACTGATTTAGCACACGAGTTGAAGATTCTCATTTTTGTGTTGGATTTATCAAATAATTCATACAGAGAAAAAAAACCTGACTAACTACGTTATAACACTTTCAGAACTATCCCTGGTGAAAATTCAATAGTTTGTGAAGTACGCTAGTCTTCGTATGACTTACCCGTACAAGATCTCGTACCAACTTCATCTTTTTCAGCAGCAGACAGACCACAATAAAGCGTGCATAATATCTCAGCTTTTTCACCATCAGATCTGGTCTGTGAATTAGAAATGTTACTTTTGACAAGAGCGTCCAACTGACACAGTGGTAAGAGCGCGGGAAAGGTACTGGGTCACAAAGATGGTGGATCATGCTCCAGGTCTACCCAGCTGTAAATGGTACCTGACTCTGCTCATGACTTAGGGAAGGAAAAGGCAGTGAGGAAAGGAACTGCTAATTGCCACCTCTTGAAGCTGGACCCAGTATAGTGAAGTATCTAACACTTTACTCCCCTACAGCAGTATCTGATACTGGACTACCTTTTACTCTTGACAAATTGTTAAGCATTTCTCTTCTCTCCGGCAAACGTCAGTAAGCCCCCGTGTTGTTCCCGAAGGTTTCTGAGGAGACAAAGAAAGAACATGACTACTGCTCCCTCAGACATGTCGTACAAGGTGGTTAATGTGAGGTTGTCCATGAGGTTGACAGCCTCATCATGTCAAACACAATGCTACAGAAACCACTGCTGTAATAGAGCTTGTGAACACTTGGTGCTGGCTTCTTGTAACAGGGGTGAGCAGCAGTGGTGGTGGTGGTGGCCCCCATGCTCCGTATGGAGTGCTAAGGGAAAATGATGCTCATGATGATGGTGATAATGATGGTGGTGGTGATGATGGTGGTGATGATGGTGGTGATGATGGTGATAATGGTGGTGGTGATGATGGTAATGATGGTGGTGGTGATGATGGTGGTGGTAATGGTGATGATGATTCCCCGACTTATAGGACACCCAGTATTTTTCCCCTGTAATTCCCAGACTCATGGGACACCCAGTATTTTTCCCCTATTACTCCCAGACTTATGGGAACCCTGTATTTTTCCTCTATTAATCCCAGACTTATGGGGCACCCTGTATTTTTCCTCTATTATTCTGACTTATGGGATACACCCTGTTTTTTTCCCCCCAGTATTCCCGGACTTATGGGGCACCCAGTATTTTTCCTCTATTATTCCCAGACTTATGGGAACCCTGTATTTTTCCTCTAATAATCCCAAACTTATGGGGCACCCAGTATTTTTCCTCTATTATTCCCAGACTTATGGGAAACCCAGTATTTTTCCTATATTATTCTGACTTATGGGACACTCTGTATTTTGCCTCTATGATTCCCAGACTTATGGGACACCCTGTATTTTCCCCCTAGTATTCATAAACTTAATTTCCCCCTAGTATTCATAAACTTATGGGACACCCAGTATTTTTCCTCTATTATTCCCAGACTTTTGTGATACCCAGTATTTTTCCCCTATAATTCCCAGACTCATTGGACACCTAGTATTTTTCATCTATTATTCCGACTTATGGGACACCCTGTATTTTTCCCCTAGTATTCCCAGACTTATGGGACACCCTGTATTTTTCCTCTATGATTCCCAGACTTATGGGACACCCTGTATTTTTTCCCCTAGTATTTCCAGACTTATGGGACACCCTGTATTTTTCCCCTAGTATTCCCAGACTTATTGGACACCCTGTATTTTTCCCCTAGTATTTCCAGACTTATGGGACACCCAGTATTTTTACTGTCATTCCCAGACTTATGGGACACCCAGTATTTTTCCTCTATTATTCCCAGACTTATGGGACACCCAGTATTTTTCCTCTATTATTCCCAGACTTATGGGACACCCAGTATTTTTCCTCTATTATTCCCAGACTTATGGGACACCCAGTATTTTCCCCCTATAATTTCCAGACTCAAGTGACACCCAGTATTTTCCTCTATTATTCTGACTTATGGGACGCCCTGTATTTTTCCCCTAGTATTCCTAGACTTATGGAACACCCTGTATTTTTCCTCTGATTCCCAGACTTATGGGACACCATGTATGTTTTTCCCTAGTATTCCCAGACTTATGGAACACCCTGCATTTTTCCCCCATTATTCCCAGACTTATGAGACACCCTGTATTTTTCCCCTATGATTCCCAGACTTAACAGTGCCAACTAAGATGGTTTGGCCATGTCTGCAGAATGGGAGAAGACGGCTACCACGACAAGCATGGGAAACAAAGAGCCAGGGATCCAGACCCCCAGGACGACCCAGAGTCCGCTCGGAGGACAACATTAGACAATCTTTGAAGGACCGAGTACTAGAATGGAACCAGGCCAGGAGGAAGACAGCCGATAGGATAGTCTGGCGCTCTCTCTTCCAAACCTCTACACCTCACGGTAGAAGGGGAACGACTAAGTAAGTAAGTAAGATTCCCAGACTTAAGGGACACCCAGTAATTTCCCCCTATGATTCCAGACTAATGAGACACTGTGTATTGTTTCCCCTAGTGCTCCTAGATTCATATAGAGTTACGACAACTAAAATTTGGCCGCCATTTTCTGTCGAACCCGTAGTGCAGGCAAATGGACCCGATCATGAGTTTCGGACCCAATTTGCATTTTCGTTTAAGTTAGCTAATAATCTGAAATAAAATTAGATGCAAATACAGTAGCACATATTTGTACTATTATTTGTATTTGAAGTAACAAAACAAAAAGAAGAAAACTAGTTTACTTACCGGTTTATTGAGAAGAATCAGTAGCGTGGATTTTTAACACATACTCCGTTGAATTTTATATTCCGTTAGAATTCCACTATTTAGCAACAAATATTCCGTTAGAATTGCAACACTTAGGAAAAAACATACTCCCATCGAATTGAACTATTTACCTAGTTTGAAATGTGGAAACTGGCGAATGACTGTTGTAGACACTGACAGTTTTACTAGACCAGATGATCACAACAGTTTATGTTTTCATTAAAAATGCGACTATGTACAGATAGTTTTAACAAAATCTAATTACATATTTTGGACCGGAGATTTTATTATAGTTTTATTATATAATTATTTTATATAATTTTATTAAT